>JAHDVE020001998.1:0-353210 GCA_022606495.2 Halesus radiatus | reverse complement strand
TATTATTATTATTATTATTATTATTATTATTATTATTGTTGTTGTTATCATTATTATTATTATTATTATTATTATTATTATTACTATTATTACTGTTATTACTATTATTATTATTATTATTAGTACTATTATTATTATTAGTACTAATATTATTATTATTATTATTATTAGTACTATTATTATTATTATTCTCTCACGAATTAACATTGCAAAAAAATGTACTTTTTAACCCTAATTCTTGTCCAGTCTATCTTTCATTACTGAGGATCGTGACTCCCAATGTCAAGGGTTGGAAGTACAAAAGTAAGGGAATACGTGACCTTTGTAAATTTGTTTGATCCACTCAAGGACCAAAAATAGAGAGTGCCGCAGGCGCGAGAATTTGTATAGGTATCTTTTGCACGATATCCACATTTCTATCGCATTCAAATGTTTACGCATCCGGATAGAAGAAACCAAACGTAATAAAATTAATAGGGTTGGCCTAGGATTCATCTATTTTCCATACACAATAGAAAAGATTAGCCAAGACATACCAAAAGACTATCGAAATAGACGAATTACTAATGGTGATAGCTAAAGCTGTTCACTGATTAAATGTATGGTCGTTTGCACCAAGTCGGCCTCTTTACGGAATATTCCTAATCTACGCCATTCCTGTGGAAATAAGACCCTAAGTATGCACTAATTCACATAAGGGGCTATTTAAAACGCCACGGTATTCTCAACATCCTAATTTCGAATTTATTTATTTATTTTATTTAGTTTCAATACATATTTTTTTCATTTAGTTATTAAAATTTTACAAAGCTAGTAAGTAATAAGACAATATGTGATGTTTTTATTAGTTCTCCTCACTGGGGGTTCCTGCGCTGAGGCTAGGTTTCATTTAGGAACTGGTTGTTTTTAGCTGCTACGGAGTTCTTTTGAAGATGCTGGATAACTCCTCTTCTTTGATTTCTTTGAGCCAGATTTTGATTTGATTTTTGCGTTTTCTATTTTTTTATGGCCGGTGAAAGTGAATTATATATACTCGTATATGAACATTTGTCATCGGCTGACGTATTGACCATCCTCACTAGGTGAGAAACGCCTGTTTTGAGATAGCAATTTACAGGAATGGTTGAACAACCATGGTTATTCACCTAGGATATTTAGATGATAAATAGATTAATTTAATATAATAATACGCAATTTTTTTTTATCTAAAGCATACTAATTTAAAGGCATAGAAGAATTTAGAAGATGACAGGTTTATTGGAGGCGATCAATAATCTTATTTTTAAAGAATTTTTGTTTTGCGTATTTCTGATGTCAGTAGGTAGGGAATTAAAAAAACTTGGTTGTCCATAAGAGGTTTTACAAACTGGAATATTAAAAGATTTTACATGTGATCGTCTTAGAGCTCCAGTGCTTGTTCTTTCTTCCAACATATGGATATTTACTATTACAGGATTGTGTGAGGTGGTTTTCAACAAAGTTGCAAGTAAAAACTTTCAAGGTTGAAGTTAGCTAGAGATGGAGTAGGCAGCTAATGACTTTTTATGTTACCTATTTCTACACAAAGACCCTGAAGTTTTTGAGGGCATTTGAATCTTTTTTTATTGCTGAGTGGAGAAGAAGTTAACTTCTTAAACTTATAGTTAAAATTAAATACTTTTGCTTATACGGGTCCTGCTGTCATTCCGCCCATACGTCTCGGCGGAGCCAATCTTGAAATTTGCAGCGAAATCAAATACTTGGGGCATGTCATCACTGATGACCTAAATGATAAAAATGGCATGGAACGCCAAAGAAGAGCGCTGTGCGTACGTGCCAACATGCTCGCCAGAAGATTTAATAGGTGCAGTTCTCCGGTAAAAAACAACTATTCCAGACATACTGCATGAGCTTTTACACTAGTGAACTATGGACTAGATATACACAAGGCGTCATGGACACACTCCGAGTGCAATATTACCACGCTCACAGGGCGCTGTTCGGCCTCCCTTGGAGATGCAGCGCCTCGCAGATGTTCGCAGAGGGAAGGGTGCATGGGTTCGCTGCTTTGATGCGCCACAGAATAGCCGGGATGAGTCAGCGCTACCGGAGATCGGAAAACACTCTTGTCCAGGCCGTCGCCCAGTGGCATGGCGCGCCCCTACATCGTAGATGGAAAATTTCCCTCAGGCCATTGTAGCATAAGTGTTAAATATGTTATTTTAATTTAATTTATTTTTTATTTTATGTTTTTATATTATATTTCTACAGTGTGTAATTTTCTATTTTTAAAATGTATTCTTTTTATATGGCAGACAGAGTATTGCACTTACCGCTTTGTTCTGCTGAAATAAAACATTATTATTATTATTATTATTATTTTATTGCGGCAGCGGTTTTCTCCGATGACGGCTAGAATCATTAGCTACTAGTGATAGAATCCTTCCCGGAAAGACACCTACAGACCTGTTATTGAGCAAATGAGATACAATGTTTTTTTTTTAATTAAGGAATATTTATTTAGGTATCATTCGCTGAAAGATTTTGAACTGAAATAAATATATGTGTTTTTAGAAGACACTCGAAAATAAGTACAATCGAAAATCTACGATAAAAGCGTACAAGCCTTGTACAAAATGTCAATATTAGCCCGCTCTCTGACGGTCCGGTAAGAAACGAACATTTCACGGCACGCTGGAGACACTGCGCAGAAAAGTAAAGTTCGTTAACGTAAGGTAACGGCTTACACCGTAGTCCATTGTGGGACTTTTCTACGCGAGTGAAATGTTTGTTTCTTACCGGACCGTCAGAGAGCGTGCTTACAATGAGAACGCTCGATTTGAGAGGCCGTGCATCAGCTATCACGCCAAGGTTCTCGCTGTCGAACGTTTTGCTCTCATGCGAACAAAGCTCAAGAAACTAACAATTATTATTATTATCAATCCTAGTGTCTTCCGGAATTTAGTGCAGGTTCCTGCGTCGGAGGTATTCGAGCTTTCAACACATTCACGTATCCAATAATAATTCTGGTCCCGCTTATATTTAGGGCAGACACATGTTGTGGGGGCCATTTAGGCCTAGTTTACGCTGGATACGTGATCGCTGATCACGGAGGCTTAACGTATACGGCGGGATATTGGTAGGGGCTGAGAATATTCAAAGCGATCGTAGGAACCACGGGCTGCCTGCCCAAGTGTTGTAGACTTGCTTGTGGTTTTGAACAATCAAACAATTAAACAATCCAACATGATTAACCATGTCCTTTGGCACGGCAAGAAAAAAGAAATTACATTGATTAGGGCAGAGTGTCTTTAAAGTGGTCGTAGGAACCATGGCCATGTCGCCACTTTTAGTGTATGTCAACGAATTGTGACTAAAAACAGTGAAACGTGATAATGTTTTATTAGTCATGTGCATAAACAATCATTCCTGCGTCCCTTTCTTCGTATTGTTCGTGGTTAATCAGCCAGTTGACGGCATCGGGAGTCGTTTGATTCAGCACAGATGTGCTTCCGGAAAACTGTTGAAGGGAACATTCTTCTACGAGGTGTTCTGTAATTTATATGTGTCTACATATTATGCTATATGCCACTCTCATTTGGAATATAGATTATTAGGAAGGAACTAAGCAAAATCAAACGACATAAAACATCTAAATGTTAGTAAAAAATGTCTCCAGCGGAAATCTTTCAACAGTTCAATGTTCCAAATATATTAAAAAAATCATTATCTTAAAAAAGAATAAAGGCAAACAACTCACGTAATCATAACACTAGAGTAAAATCTAAATGTACCTATGTATAATACCACCTTTGGACAAAGAAGCTCCGAATTTTTGGCTGTAAAATTTTATAAAAAAAAATCAATCTGTATAGGATCAAACTAATTAAATCAATGAAAAACTGCAAGTACAGCAAACCTTGGGTTAAGGAATTATCAGAAAAGAACTGACTAATATTTTTAAAACATAGTCACAAAAGCTAATTAAAATACCCTACCCACACTTTTAAATTAAAATATAGATGTCGCTGAAAACCCTCTATCCAAAACCTAGATCGCCTCAGCACAGGATCTCATAATGAGGAGGACTTAGAAAATAATATGTTTTTTTTTATTTTATTTATACCTTACGTATATTATTTCATCTTTTTAAGAGCAACGGCTACGCGCCCTGTTTCATACAAAACTTAATTTTGGATGTAAGGCCAAAATACCCACCCAAACCGAATGATCTTTTTTAAAATCGAAGGTAACTTTTTAGAGGTAACTGTGAAAATTATTTGTGGGTTCTAATATTTGCTATGTAAATATGATAATATAAAACAAAATAGAAAAAACAGAACATCTTTTAAAAAATGTTTTTTGAAGTCGATATTTTAAATTATGTACGGAAAAATTTGTCGTTTTTAATCAAAATTTAAGTCCATCGTACTGCTTATTTTAACACTTTTTTATTGTTAATTTCATATTTCATTATAATTTAATAGCAAAAGGGTTAAAACTTTTTTTTTAAATCACCTATAAGCCCCAAATAATTTCTAAAGTTACCTCTGAAATCGCAAAAATTCAATTTCTTTAATGGCCTTTATTTTGATAGTTAAAAAAATATACTTCTAATCCGTACTAGATATTTGCTATACATTTTGATTAAAAATATATCATTATGTTTTTAAGTTAGTATTTTGTCCTTAAATCCAAAATTAAGTTTTGTATGAAAGAGGCCGCGCAGCCGTTCCTATTAAAATGTCAAAATTATATAGTTGTTAATAATAATTTAAAAATTTAAAAAACCCTTCACAGAATTCAGAATCCCTAAGACCCCATTAATGCATCATATACCTAGGCACAGCGGCTGTGACTGCATCAAGTCCAGTGTGGCCCACGTCTTAGCGGGAAGAGAGAAACCTGGCAGTTTAATAGTTGGATTCATTACAAGGTGCTTGTTGTTCCGCCAGAATGGCAAACGAACCCCCTACCCTAGGTTCAACATTCTGAGAGTGAAACCGACGGAAGCGTGGAATTATCTATTCAGTTCTGGTTGGTTATATGTTCGATTGTGTCTCGCCCTACTGCATTATATTCGTGATAACAATATATGTAACTCACTAAATGAGGTATTCGTGAGAATTCACGATAGTTGATTGTTGAATGAGCATTCCGCACAGCTTCTACCACCCCCCGCTGTCCCCGTGCCACTCATCGCCCCTACCGAGCTCAAAGCACCTCCCACCACCCACTTCGGGAATCACTGACCACTGACCTTAATGAATTTATTGCAGACTACTAGACACCCTGTATTTCATCAATGTGAACTGACACCATTTACATAATTACGTTCATAATTTAAGGATAGGCAAACCGCGGCTCGCGAGCCCAATGCTGCTCTTTTAACAATTTTTTTTTGAGTAATTGGCCTCCATGGTTAAGTGGTTACGATCCCCGGCTACGAATCCGAAGGTCGCGGGTTCAAATCCCGGCGTGCCCAAATAATGAATATATTCATTTCCAATAATGGTGAGTAATAATATAGTATATTTTCGGCACGTTCCAGAGTGGTAGATACTTTCAGTATCGCCCTGATGAAAGCCCACCATTCACAATAGAAACCCTGCTTGAAATGTCTTCAGCCGTGTTTGGTGACCAGATCTGAATAGCCAGGTGCTTCCCCACCCTCCTCTTCCCCATCTCCTTCCCTCCGCACAACCTTCGGCCTCACAATTGAGGATGCCATAGTGTCACCGGCTTCATACAGTTGGGAACAGTTAAGACTATTGCGATATACTTATATACTTACTATCTTACTATATATTCTCGTTTTTGTTAACTTAAAGCCTTTTTTTCTTTCTGTACAAAAAATCATTTAAATATTAAAATATGTAAAAGCCCATAGGGGCGTTAATATTTTAAGAAATAAAATAAATGAATAATTTTTCAAATAACCCAAATTACTTACGCACGCCGAGATTCGAACCCGCGACTTCCGGATTAGTATCCGAGGATCGTAACCAGTCAACCACGGAGGCCGTCAAATGGTTAGTTAACGAGATAAACAAATTTTGGTCTTTCGTCCCCCAAGTATGCGAACCCCTGACCTAGTCCCTTAGGATGTTGTAATACGGTCTGCAAGGTGTGGCAATTAGCAATTAGTTGCTGGATTGACTCACCTCGCAACACCTTTAATTTCCTTGATTGAAACATGTTTACGCGCCTGGTCTTGTTTGAATTATTTTTTACAAAATTAAGCCGGTGAACGACGAATCACAATTTATGAAAACATTTCTTAGTAAAATTTTTCCTTTCGACTAATATTATGTTCGTACATTTTAATGGTGTTCAGTGGTGTTTTCCTACCATGTCCGTCATGAGTCAACGTGACGCTTCGGACAGTTTGGACCTTGCAGTGTCCATCATCAGGGCAAATGTCTATAAAAAGAGTAGTATGTAAAGACTTCGTGTACAGTATAATAACGCCTTCCGCATAATGTCTGGCCTCCCCAGATACTGCAGCGCTTCCAGTATGTTCACGGAGGGGCGAGTTTCCGGTTTTGCAGCCCTTATAAGATCCAGGGTGGCTGGAATGAGGGAAAGAATAAACAGCTCCCGGAATATCCTCATCATTGAAGCCCGCCTCAGTCCAGCCTCCAGCATCGACGCATACTGGAGAAAGATATTGGCCCCTCACAACTTAAATGCCGCAGTAGCTTAAAGGCGTTATTTTGATGTATTTAATTTTTATTAGTTATTTTAATTTATTTTTTTAATTTTTGTTTTATGTGTGATGTATATTCACCTACTATCATATTATTATTTTATTTCTTAAACTTTTTGTATATATTTTTTTATAACTATTGCATGTATATTTAGTATGGAATGTGTCGGACTGCACTAACCTCCACACATACCGGAATAAACACTTATTACTATTATTATTATTATAAGCATAATCGTGCTGATAATAACAAATAATCTTAATCTAAATCTTAAATCTTTATTAGATTTTCAATCCTTCATCTTAAATTCAAATCCAATCTCCATATTCTCTTACAATCCCAATGATCAATAAAAACCAGATCTCCAACAAACTAAAAAAAATAAAACACAGTACAAGGAAAGTAATTAGAAATTAAACTTTATAACCATATGCCTACATTATTGAAACAAACCGCAGATAATATACCAACTAAGCATAATGTTTCGGTCTGGATAAAAACAAAAGTTACAGATTTTTAATGAAAACTTAATAACACCTAATCACACATAACACAATTTTAATAAATATAGTTATTAACTATATTTTTTGTACGTCTTATAATATGCTTTAGTATAATATGATAATAATATAATCAAATCACAACAATACTTAATCAAAAAAGCATGACCTCCTCAGGGCCAAGCCTGTATCGTACGCGTTAGCTAACGCATGTTAAATCGGCCATAATAAAAACACATTTTGACAGTTTTCATAAACGTTGCGTCATCTTTTATCCTTAAAAAAACGGAATCAGGCACCAGGGGCCGTCACTGAACACGGCTAAAGACTTTCAAGCAACAGCGTAGCGTCCCGATTCCGTGTAAAGGAAATTCACTACGGCGACATTCATCACTACTTTTAACGAAATTCCAACATGAAACCACGAATTAGAATCAATCATCGAACCCACACATAGTTTCGATGTCAATCAATCAGTCAGGAAAGTGTACCACTTAAACTGTATTCTGTGCTAGTATATTATAACTCTGTGCCTGCATACATAACCTGTTCAATTTCCAGTTAGGTTTCTTCACTCGGGCGGTATGTTAAACAACGTGTACACAGAACACAGTGCTCCGGCGACACCTGTTTACCAGGCAAATACACCACAGAACGCTGAAGCTTCTAGACTTGCTACCTCGTAGTAGTATAATACACTTTACACAGTGGCGGCTCGAACCATTTATTGATTGGTATACTGGTTTTCATCGTATAAGCTTTTTAAAACAATTGTTTTTACTTTTTGGTAGATATTTCAGGATTTGATGTATTTGAATTGTAATTATTGACTGTAGTGTGGCTTTATAGGCTCTTCCTCACCCAATAATGCCATACTGCAATAGGGACTGAATTAATGGAAAATAGACAATTTTGATTGTTTTTTTGTTTAACATCTTGCATAAGTTATAAAAGAGATATATTCATTTTATTATTCGTTCCACAGTGAGGTTGACATGGTCGTTTCATTTAACAATTTTGTCAATCGTAATTCGAAGATTATACTATTAGATTTATGATTTAGTTTAACACAGTCCGTATTACATGTAATATCATTTATAAATTTTTTAGAGTGGATGGTTATGTTCATTAAATTTGTTGGTACGTCCTCTTGTAGAGAAAAGGGAATAATATTTTTTTCTGTGTTGAGCGATAATAGGTCATTATCAAACCATTATTTGATAATCTTTATGTCATAATTAGATGCAATGGTAATCTCGTTCCATATCTTTTTTTCAATAATTATCGTAGTGTCATCGGCAAAAGATATAATTTTACCATGAATGGATAATTTAAACATTTGATTGACATAAATTATAAATAAAACTGGTCCGATGACATTCCCTTGGAGGATTCCAAAATCTAAAATTTTAGCTTCACTTAGTGAGTTGTTTAATTTGACCTTTTGGGAATTATGTGTTGATTCCTATCAGTTTTAGTGTGAGTGTGTTTATATTTAATACAACGAATTAATCAAAGGAGCGTGTGTTAGGATATTTGATTAATGAAGCGGCTCAGAGATGGTTAACAGGAGTTGATTTATTTCTATGACGATTATAAAAGTTTATGATTTAATTTACACAATACGAATACGAGAAAACAAGGGAAATAAATTAAAGACGGAACAAAGGGAAATAGTCTAATCTAGTAGAACGAGAAGTGAATAATGCTATTAGGGAAAATCGGCAACAATATAGGAAATGCAGATGTCACTAGTGTCGCCACGCTTCAGGTGTTTGGCGGCTGTCGAAATAGTCAATCTTAGTGGGCATTTCAGCAGGTAGAAGCAGGTAGCTACAGTAGTATGTTTTTGGCACACTGAATGTATATATATATATATATATATATTTTTTTTTGTAATAATGAAGAAGGTTGGATTCAACCGAAGCCGGTCGACAATGTATATATATAATAAAGTGGTTTAATTTTTTTTTCATTTAAATATAATCTCAAACCACAAAGTGATTTACTTTCTTCGATTATTTAATTTTTCATACCTATAATTTCGAAGCTTTAGCACGAGCCGCCCCTGAACGCACGCTAGTGGCGTGGCATTCCTTTTGACAGCGGTGTGTTGTTGGGTTGACTGGTTGGCTGTTCGGGTGGCTTATTGATGAATGGCGTGACAAAATGGCCGGCAGTGGCGTAACATGTCATTAGCCGCCCCGGAACTATAACATACGTGTCAGCGAACTGGGCACCAAACACTGACACGATAGTAAGTCAGTACCCGATCTGTGAAGGGAGTTATTTTAATTCTAACTAACTAACCATCACGTTGTTTCGCAGCAGGGGTAGGCAGAGAGGATAGACCGCCACACAACTCCGTATCGGCATACACTCCACGCTTCATTTTAATTCACATATCGTTTCATTCTTATTCTGACTCTTGACATGTCAATATCCGACTCAAGTATTTGATTTACTTGATCGTACCATGTCTTCCTCGGGCGTTCCTAACTTCTTCTACCATTCGCTTTCGTGCCAAAAATTCTCTTTATACTCCTTTCTTCATTCATCCACCCTACATGCCCAAACTATCTAAATGTGTCCCTCTCTTAATCTTAACTATTACGCTTACATCAGCCTTGCATTATCACCTCATTTTTAACACGGTCTTTCACGATTTGTTATTTTTCAGCAAAAGCGGTGGCATTTTGCAATAAAAGTAGTAAACATATGTAATTTTTGTTCTATCTAATAATTTTAAAAAAATTAAATTTAGTGTATTTAGAAAATCGATAAAAGAATAACATTACGTAGGTACGCGGCGTTTTTAACATAAAGTTAACTACGTTCTTAGAAGAAGTGCTTAACCAGGGTTGCGTTCTATTGTATGGCTATTTCTCAAAACCATAGAAAAAGAAATATTTAGGACGTACTGTTTTCTAATTTTAAAATATCAGAATATCGCATGAAAAATTCGCTTTACTTATCCGAAAATTGCGAATTTCGTGTAAATCACGTCAAAATGATGAAATTCAAGTTAAAATCGCATTATTGCAAACGCGAAATATAATCAGTAGCGTACAACTGTCTACAAAAGCTGAAAAGCTGTGCTTACCCAAATAAAAATGAACCATTGGAGAAAATTATTAAAAAAAAATTTAAAATACGACTAATTTCTAATTAAAATATTTTTTACATGAATTTACACTACCTTGAGAGTCTCAGGGAAGATAACGTAAAAGTATAGCTAATACCGCTAAACCGCATTTAAGGCAAATGGAAGAAGTTTTGCATTAAGGCGATGCAATGGGAAGTAATACAAAATCATGTGTTTTCGGTTTGAGAATTTGATGGCCTAGAAAAAACGTAGATGATTTAATTAAATACTGGAAGTAGAACACACCTTGGCCTTTCGTTTACCTGGCCATTTTTTTTTGTGTGACTTTTATAAGCCTAGAAAAAAAAAGTATCAGACATTAAAAAAATGTTTAAAGCGCAAACTCTCCTACTTACGAATTCCTTTTCCGATATTGTAGTATTTTTCACTGTGGTAAATTAAGTTTTTTTAGAATATTACTGTAAAACATTGTAACAATTAGGCCTGAGCTTTACAGAATAGAATAAAACACGCATTTTGGTGATGGTTTTTTTGCATAAATCGAAACACGCGGCCGATGTTAAGCGGGACTTTCAACCTTGTCGCCACCTCCATTAGGAGCGCGTGATTTCGTTGGAATTTTAACCGGTGGATCGCCTTAAGTACCAAATAAATATTTTGTTCTATTGACAAAGCGCTCGATTGAACAAACGTTTAATTCAATTTTCCTAAAACAATAACCGTTTTCATAATTATTTTATTTCTAGTCGAATTGCTATCAAGTACCTATCCCTTCCTCCAAATTTAATGCGAACACGTGCCAACAATATTGACCAAAAAAAATGCTTTACGCTTTTATTACGGCTTTTAAAAAAAAAATTATGTGAACATCGCGTAATAGTTCAAATGTTCGAAAACAGGGATATGTTATGAGAGGGAAGAGGAAGGTTGGGAAGTATCTGGCTATTCAGATATGGTCATCAAAAACCACTATTGCCATTTTAAGTAACGTTTCTCTTCTGAATTATAATGACATAACTAAGAACGTGGGTAGTTACCTGAATACACATTAAGCCTAATTTGTCAAATACAAGTATACATTTTGTACTATTCAGGCATTAGGAAAACTGTATTAGGCTTGGCAAATAAATTACGTATGAACACGCATTCTACAAAGTTTACCATCGGTAGTGACACTAATTCACAACACTCTACCTGCCACTGAAGATACACACCGATAGAAGTGTGTTGTGTGCCTAAAGTAAGGTCAAATGTTCCTTCCTTCTGTCGAAATTGATCTAACATTTTCAAATACAGAAATTCTTTCTCGAACAGAAAATCAATTTTATTTTAAATTTACTTTATGGGTTCTTTTATAATCCTTTATCTATCTAGGGCTTATAACAATATCCTAGGAATTGTATAATACCCTTCATCTTTTCTATCAACTAGTACTGCGGCGCTTCGGCTATATCATGGTTTGATTTGCTTGACTGAATTTATGTTACATTATTTGTGCTCTTTGGGAAAAGATCTTAACTGGATTAAAAACCCTAACCAATGAAAGGAAAAAGGAAAAACATTTGGTTAAAAACAAACAAAAAAAGGACAAATATTTAGTTATAAATAATTTACTATAGTTGCTTATTGCACTTACTGAATAAAATATATTTAATGTGTTATTAACTATTTGCTGCATCCTCTTCGGGTTGTATCTCTGGGTTATATCATATTACCATACTATGTCAATACTAGCTTTTTCCCCTTCTGTTTTTGTATAATGGCGCTTAATATGAACTAAACTTGTCAATTTAACTGTCCTAAAACGGGATTTAGTCCTAGTTGGGCAGTCAAAGCTTTCTTCAGTGTTTTTGCTAAATAATGTGTGTTTCAAATAAATATTATTATTGTTATTATTATTTACCTGTCTAATCTAAACTGACGGCCTAAGTTTTCAATCAAATTGGTATAGATCGCACGGAATTTCCTGTTCAGTGTTCTCAACAATGTACAGGTCGAGCACTTTAACAAAAGCCTTCTGTGTACAGTAATAAAATTTTAATACTGCCCTTGGAATCAGAGTTATGATGACTAAAAAAATGAAATATAAATATATCAGAAAACAATATTTAATTTAAGTGAGTTACAAGCATACAATAATGCCACTCGACGATGCCCTAGATTTCCAGAAAAGTTAAATATGGTGAAATGCGGGAATATCAGGTAAAAACAAAGACACCTTCTAAATTACACATAACTTTATATCAACATTATCTCTATACACCTTCAAAAAGACAAAGAAAACCATCATACTGCACAACACAATTACGGAACAAGGCATAGACATCAGCACATTACTCCGAAGATAAATACCACGTACGGACAAAGACATCATCACTTGGCACCAAAGTGTTTCAATTTTGATAAAAAAAGACATCAACCACATTCACATCATAAAAACTGAAAATGCCTACAGAAATTATATGAAGTTAAACTTATATCAAATCTCTACACTTAAATAAAATAAAATGGTTGTAAAAAAGATTTAAAATCTAAAAATATAAAAATTCAAAACAGTTTTTTAACAAAATCACTAACACAAGAACCCATTTTATTATTTATCAGCGATATTGTATAGTCAGCAATTCTTCTCGAAGCCCTGCAGCGATGTCGACCTTCGAATAAATAGTGGTAATTCATTCGAAAGTTTTGTTGAGGAATAGGTGTAACTATCCCCAAATACAGCGGTTCGATGTCTGGGGAGAACAAGTAAATGGTCTGTTTGCGGTTCATTGTATGCATGATATAGATTGTTGTGACGATATAGACATCGTTATAAACAGCCTCGCATATTGTAAAAAGCAAATTAACCTCTATCGATTCACAGAAAATAGTTGTGTTATTGGAACATCTGTAACTTCTTTACTTTCTTTCTTCTCTGTCTATATTATGTTTTGTGTTTATTAAAACTTATGGTGTTATTAGAAAGGTTGTAAAATTATTTGTTTTCTTCTCTTTGTGTATCTTATACCAGTATTATGCTTTATGTTGTATATCCCCTTTTTCCATTATTAGCATCCCTACCAAGTGATAACTAAACCAAAAACTATGCATTACGTGAACAATTTTAACTGGGTTATTAATACTTCCCAGGGCAAATTTTATAAATATTATCATGTTAATACTTTGTTGATGTTTCCAAACAATAAATAAATATTTAATCATTGAAGAAGATAATATTAACTTAACCTAATTGAAACATTACATCGAATAAAACAACAGAAAATAAAAATATATCAGTCGCATCTGGGACTCGAACCCAGGACCTATGTCTTTCCGGGAAAACCACTTTACCAATGATGATTTTAATGAGACCAGTTCAATTTCTGTCATCTTCGTCGATATCATAATTCAAATTCAAGACTTTATCAATATCATCCTCTATTTTTTTAAATTTCATATTATTGGCAGCTATCTTTATGATGATTACAAAGTTCTTCACGAACATAATTGCAACCTAGATTAATAAAATATAAATATATCAGAAAACAATATTTAATTTAAGTGAGTTACAAGCATAAATGATAAATATATACATCTATTTATGAGTTACAAGCATAAATGATAAATATATACAATATTTACATCTCTGATAAATATGCGATTTTTTTAAATTTATATGAGACATCTATTGACTTTTTACTAAAAGTCTAAAGAATATTCATTTTTTAAATTCTAATTTATTTTATTGAATAAATAAATAGACATTTACAAGTATATGTTCTCCAATTCAAGTCTCACTGTTTTATTCTGAGTTTCTATTTGTTAATTCCATAAATGACTAAAATACGAACCTGAAAATCACTAACGCCGATGCGTGGCTTTATGAAAGCTGGTCATTTTAAAAGGAGGGGTCAAATTGAAATGGCCCCTCACTCCTTTGGGAGTTGTGCGTATATTTGTCCAGCAAAAATTAAAATGAAATATTGCGTTCATCACGTTATAATATGGGCAGGTACTTTACCTATTAGCATTGTAAAAAACTATAGAGGACGTGTAACACATTTTTTAATGAAATTGACAAGAGTCTTGGATGCAGAAGATTATCAAATATTTTCAGGGTATTCGTAACCCAGGAATGTTTGTCTTTCTTAAAAACAGAAAATACGTCACTTGAATTCTTCCTACTACCATCATTATCTTCTATCTAAGTCCCCCATCATTGCATAAGCAACATTTTCCTCTTATAAGGATAGTTCAAATTATATTCCAATTCATTCCAGGGAGTCCTTCAGCGACTCTTAAGCTTCGATCACTCCGTGAATAGTCATCTTGTTTGAATAGTAGCGACGAGATCACTTCATGTGACAGGGTATTCGTTGCGGGTAACTAAATTAGCAGCTTATAAACATAATGGCGACTCATAAATAAGAAGGAAGGGAGGAGAGGAAGAGGAAGATAGGATCGGGACAGGAGATGATCTCGATACATTTTATACTCGTTCAGCAATTTGTGGTCGTACGTACTTCGACTCGATAATTTGTAAGGGTACTGTGAAGAATATTGATATTGTGAAATTGTGCGTTATATTGTGCACAAATACGGGGAATTGGAGAATTTATCCTAAGATTGGTCCTACATCGATGGCAAATAAAAAAAAAATCGGTTTGTCGGGTTGGTCTCGATGGTATGTGAATTCATTAATAAAACGTATATTAAAAGCGCTAATTAAATCTCTGATTCCATTATCCAAAAATAAATTAACATTTTCTTCTGCCAGGTGAGAAGCTGACAAACACGACACAGGTGAGAAGCTGACTTTCTAAATCCGTAAGTAAAAGATATTTTTTTTTTTAAATATGCACCTATTGATTAATTCCGCTGGATCCTCTCCATTTCTACAATCTGAGTGTTTTTATTTAGACGAATGGTTACATGTAACTAGTTATACAGAATGGGCACGTGGGCTGTGGTTTGTTATGGCTTATGGAGAAATTACTTAAAAATAGCCCTGACTCGTTACCAGCTACTATGGACTATGGAATAGGGCTGGCCGGCTAGGACACGCTATAATTGAACTGAGAAATATCACCTAAATGGTAAATAGCTCGGAGGTGGCGGGTTCAAATCCAGACTTGTTATTTCACAAATTATTCATTTAAAACATATTTTATTTTATAAAAAAAAATTGTCTCTGGCGGTGTGTGTTTGAATACAAATATACAGTTTTTTCCGAGCGTGATGAAATTGTGCAAATTTGACAACACGAGGAAGGTCACTGTCTAGATGAGATTTTGAAAAACTACCCCTATCCCCTTTCCCACTCCTTAAAGCAGAATTTTGGTATTTCTTGATAAAATTTTGCATATTTTACATTCAAAATAAGAAAAAAATTACTGGGTAGGGGAAGGGGTACTACAACCATTTATAACCCCTCGGTATTATGTATTCATTTATTTTTTTATGTAATCACTTCTATTTATTTACAGAATTTTATTATAATAGTAGCTGATATGTACCCGGCCTTGCTCGGGATTTGGAATAAAGTTATGAAGTTGAGAATTCTTGCTTGTCATTGGGGTGCCAAAATTGATTTGACAACGAAAGTAACTATATCCAAATAAAGAAACATTCAATTGAATATTTTATTTTATTCCAAACGTTTATTTTTTATAAAACATATCTAACTCATAAAGTTCCTAAGTAGGTACCTGCTTGTGTTTTCTATTTTGAAAATATTCTTCCCAAAAAAACCTCTTTCTTTTGAATATGCAATCTGTGGCTAACCAGAATGTTATATCTATGGGCGTGAATGTTATATCTATAAATAAAACGTGGAGAGTTCAATGTTTTTGATACTAATTTTAAAACGTTATAGCAACAGTTTTACATATTGGGTTTCATTCAAACTACTTTCTAATAATATAACTCAAGGATGCAGCCCGAAGAGGATGCAGCAAATAGTTAATAACATATTAAATATATTTTATTCAGTAAATACACTAACTAACTTTAGTAAATTGTTTTTAACCAAATGTTTATCCTTTTTCCTTTCATTGGTTAGGGTTTTTAATCCAGTTAAGATCTTTTCCCAAAGATAATGTAACATAAATTCAGTCAAATAAATCAAACCATGAGATGGTAGTAGCCAAAGCGCCGCAGAACTAGTTAGATAGAAAAAATGAAGGGTATTATACAATTCCTAGGATATTGTTATAAGCCCTAGATAGATAAATAATTATAAAAGAATCCTTAAAGTAAATAAAAAATGTTTTTTTTTTTTTAGTATGAAATGAATTTTTTAGTTTAGTGTAGAGTAATAATGAATTACACATTAAGGTTTTATTTAAAATTGTACACGTTGTAGCTGTATTCTCTTTTGTTTGTTTTAAAGATGTAGGCATGTGATTATACAGTTTAATTGCATAATATTTAAAATATCTTCGTTTTCTTTTTAATTTATTTATTTTTATTTATTAACTAATTTTTGACACATTCACACAAACAAGGTACATAGGTTATAAACATTTTTTTAAATATTAAATTATAAATACATAGGGATGGGGGTGGGGGTGGGTGTAGGGGTAGGGGTAGGTGTAGGGGCGGGGTAGGGGTGGGGTTAGGGGTAGGGGCAGGGGTAGGGGTAGGGGTAGGGTAACACATCACAACCTCAAAACCATACTCCAAACCATTAATAACCCCGGGCAACGCCGGGTATTTCAGCTAGTACCCTTATATGAAAATGTTTTTAAAATATAATATAATACCTAATGAAAAATTCTTACTACAATTACTTTGACATACCTAAGCCCTCTAAATAAACATTTGTAATGCGATTTTCTCCCATGCCCTCGACTTCTGTACCTGTCCTATTGTCCACAATCGGATACACAGCAATACATGAATAAAAAATGAATAATGTGTCATTTATTAAAGCATATATGATGTGTGTATTATTTTGTCCAATGGCCTGCACCCAAATGCTGCCATAATGCATTTCCAGGCCTTGCAAAATATGAAATTACGATAGAATGAAGTGTACACACTAGAAGTGCCTTCCACGTAGATTTAAATGAAATCCCGTGTGCCTTTAACTTGGTACCTTTTGGTTCTAGCCCCGAGAGAGCCAATGAAAATCAACACACTGCCAGCATTATACCCTTCCATTTGATCGGAATGAAATGATAGTGAAATATTTGTTTATATAAATCACGCCCACATCGCATTTCTTGTGTTCTCCGTTATTCTATGGAAATTACAGTCGGTTGATATTTGCAATCACTCATAATTATTTAGTACTTACTTGCGACATTTCAGGAACAAATGCCAATGAAATATTATTATTGTTCGCGAATTTCGTGATTAATAAAATTACACATTTCATAGCACTTTTTTGTAGCTTTTACCCACTGCGGTGATAAACCAATAGAAGTGTGCTGTGGGCGTGTCCGTATGCCCAAAATAAGGTCCGTTTTCCCTTACGAGAAACTTTTTCTGACACCGAAATTCTTTCTTGAGCAGATAATCAATTTAATTTGTCCATCTGGGGGCCTAGGAGTCGAAAGGACACATGGATATTAGTGACATCGGTGCTCAGTGTACCTTCTGGTACATATTACCTATTGGAACACGTAGAGTCATCGCACGTTTATCGCAAGTTTCTCGAGAATCGGATGGTTCATATTATCAAAAGAATATACCTACTAACCAACCAAATTCATTTATTGGTACAATTTAAAAAAAAATTATCACAAACACTTAAAAATTTACGCATTGGTAAAGTCGAGGCTTCATAATAACGTTACTTCAGTGGCGTGCATTCCAGAGGCTGAAAAGCTACACATAACTTCGACAAAATTAATCAAAAAACTTTTTAAAAGATTACAAAAAATGCAAATTTCTGTCGAGAGGCGTATTATTTCTACATATTTTTTTAAGCAGTACAATTTACAGTACAAAATTATAGTTCTCATTTCACTCTAAGAATTGTTCTTACTTAGCAAAATTCTAATTTGTAGTTGCAACCTGACTTGAGCACCTTTGTCCTTCTTACTAAATTTAGTTTTTTTAGTTTGCTTCGTGAAGACCCATACAAAAATACACTTCAAATCAAAATAACCCACAGCGTATTTAAGGGGGAGAGGGACGTCGAAGATTTATTAATTCAAAGTAATGATAACATTATTGTGCAATACGATGAACATGGTGTTTTAAAAGAAAGATATTTTTTTAAACTTTGTTTTTTTTTTTAATTTGTAAGGCTGAGCATTTATCAAAATATAATCAGAAATATTACACATTTCTGACCGTTCTACGAATGTTTTACAAAAACATTTAAAAAGTTGAATATCCTTAAAAACTGCTGTGAAGGTTTTTTCTGTAACTTGTCGATATGTTAAATGATAAAGAAAGAACAGTGTGTGCTTTAATTTTTTTATGAACACTGCGTAACTTTAATGTTTTGTTTTTTTTGTAATGCGCATTACATATCTATGGTTATGTTTATTTACAAAAACGCAACGATAAAGGATTAAAGATACTTTTATCCACTTTAAAAATCATATTCATATTTGAAATATTTTGTAAAACTTACAATGGGACGGTCAGAAAAAGTAATATTTCTGATTAGATTTTGATAAATACTAAGCCTATGTAAATTTATAAAATATTTAATAAATATTTTTCTAATTAAAAACATTATGTTTATCGTATTGCGTAATAATACTATCATTATTTGGAATTAATAAATAATAACTCTCCGACGTCCCTCTCGCCCTTACGGGATTTTAGATGTAAAAATTATTAACTTCGGTAAGTAATTTTCAAAAAGAAAATGCGAACGAAACTTTGTATAATACCTCACTTTGGTGGCAATTTTATCATTGTATGAAGTTGCTCATTTTAAATAAATCGGAAGGTAAATAATTTCACCGACAGGCGGCGCTAATTCATGAAATAAAATAAAGATGTTAAACGTCTCTAATTAAATCAAACGAATCTGCTTACAAAATATTTTGGGAATTGTCCTCAATAATTAGAATTAGTAATAATATTATATTTATTAGTATTTTTGGTTGATTTTGTGAGAATTCGCAAGGAAAAGTAACAATGAGTAATTCATTAACTGATAGGCAGATCAGTGGTGTGCAGTCCACGAAGGCTGAAAAGCTTTGCCTACCCCAAAATAACCGAATCATTAAAAGATTATTTTTTTGAATACACAAATATCTGATAAAAAGGTATTTTTTCCACGAATTCCCATTTGATAGATTCGCCTGTCTTAAGCACGGGCGTCAGGTTGGAATGCTGTCCTTGTTCTACCGGTATGTGAATGGAGGATGCTCTGAGGAACTAGTATCATTGATCCCTTCGGCACTAACGCACAGTCGGGAAACACGCCAAACGCGCGTTCAACATTTGTACATGATTTACATTTGTCATATTCGAACGCTGTCGTTTCCACGACTCGTTCTTGTGTTCAACAGCTCGGCTGTGGAATGATTTACCGGCCTCTGTGTTTCCTCCATCTTACTGGATCCATAATATACTCTAAAAGACCCTCCACGCAGCATCCTCAAAGATGAAATAGGCCTTGAGGGAATGTTTTTCCCACGGGGCATCTTGTGTGGAGTAACTGTAAAAAAAATCTCTATTGAAACATTGGTAAGAAATTACTGTTTAATTGCAATATAAAAAATAAAATAAAATCATTGAACAAAATTCTGAAACCACGTAGTTTTAGAAGTATAAACGAAAAACGAATTGCCGCCCCTAAAAATAGCCGTCCTAGGCAGAGCTGCCTAGATTGCCTAGGCCTAAATACGGTATTGCACATAATACAAAGTTTTTAATTGCATTGAATATGAAATCTAAGACCTTTTCTGTACCCCGATTGGAATGTTATGATTTTCCCCCGACAAAGAGTCAACCTTGATGAAAGGAGGGGAGAGAGATTAAATTATGTGTGACCTTCGAGGGGGTGGGAGGGAGGCTGACACTTGTACTATCATATGGGAGAGTCATATATGAATAACTAATGAGCAATTAATTTCGGCCACCGTTTGATTATTAATAATTATTACAATGCTTGACCTATGCCCATATCTAGTACCCACCCACCAATTACCTCATTTATTATTTATGGACAGATAGGTGGTAATATAAGTAACGCCAGTGGCATGCAGTCCGTAAATTCAGAAAAGCTGTGCCTACCCTTAGAAAAAAGAACCACATAAAAGACGAATTACTGAACAATTTTTTTCCATGAATTTGGTAAGGAGTAAAGCATTTGTATGCTAATACGAAGACAATAGTAAAATGAACATTATAAAATATTCAATTCGCTATTTATTTAAAGTTTAAAAAAAATAAATGAAAACTATTTTTATTCATTTATTTAAGAAAGCGATCACTTTGTGGCTTGACATTATAATTTAAATATAGATTTTTTTTGTTTTAAACCATTTTATTTTATTTATATTTATGCATTATCGACCGGTTTCGGTTGAACTCAACCTTCATCAGGAACGTACACATATAAGTTTTTATATATATAGCTCATTTATATTATCATTATTCATTTAAAAAAATGGTATATAAATAAAATAAAAAGTTTTCCAGGTAATTATTATTACGGATTACAGCTGTTTCGCCCTCCGAAGGCAATATAAAACGCTTTAAAAACTTTAAATAAAAATGGAGTTGTACAAATTAAACTTGAAAACAATAAATTCACTATTTATCTATCTACATTTGATCATAGAGCAATGCACACCACTGAGTAACGATAACTGCAAGGTGGTCGCAATTGTATTGTTATTTTTTATTGTTTGGAAAAAATGTGTTCATTTTGTCAATAACAATAAATCGTCATCATGTTTATTTAGTTTTGCTAATGAAGGACCTCCCAGAATTAATACGGTGATGATTGGGCATAACTTGATAAATGGAAGACGGATTGACGTATTGACATGTTTTGATCCAACTAACCGTAATAATAAGGAACTTCACAGTCAATTTTATATTATTTTTATCAATAATTATGTTCTAACTTAAATATAAGTAGGTATACATTTTTTTAAACGTTAGATTAAATGATTTTTGAAGTTTCAATTTTACCAAGTCCGTCAAAACGCTCCAAATCTATAGCCGGTCGATTTTGAGGTTAGAAGTTCAAATGTCAAAACAAGGATCAGCTTTACCGTACATGATTTTACATTCTATTCATAGTAAACCGAAACTAAACATCAGTCATAAAATATGTCTTTTGCAGTCCCTAAAATCCAAAATATTTATGATAAGATTGTTTTAATCAAATATTTAAAAAAAAAACAGGGAAACCGAATTTTCACAACACAAGAGCAAACCAAAATGACATTATGAATAGAATAAAATTAAAAACTGCTTTTGGTTCGTTTTGCTGGACAAAGGTGCTATAAATATCTCTCTACTAAGCTCTATAATTCACTTCCACCAGCAATAATAAAAACTAAATAAATAAAAAAAACTGTCCGTCTAAATGATTTAAAAAACCAAAACAAAACCTGGCTCGAAGAAATCAAAGAAGAGGGGTTATCCAGCATTCTGAAAAGAACCTCATGGAAGCTGAAATCAATCAGTTCTTAACCGCTTAAGGACCACGCCCGAGTATACTCGGGCGGTTATTATGTGCAAAAATATGCACACCCGAGTTCACTCGGGCAAGCTTTACATGCAGAAAAGATCACTCACGAATATACTCCGGCGAAAATAAATACGATTAATGGTATGTGGAAGAAAGACAGCTGTTAGACAAAAAAAAATCGACCATAATATCAACTTTCAGTCCCATTTTGAAATAAATGTCTTTTATAGAGGATATATATGTCCAGTAAATAAAATTCATTCATTAAAAAGGTGTTTTTTTCCGTTTTTTTTTAAAGATTACTGATTGGGTTAAATAAAATCTAGTCCGCCACAGCACAGGAACCTGTAGTGAAAATGAAAAATGAAAGTGACCATGAAAAACATCCCGAATTACCTAGTAATTTGTTATTATATAAATAGAAAAATAAATTAAAAACATTCCGAATCACCTTGTAATTTGTTATTGATAAAAATAATAGTGCTTAGCCGCCATCGCGCTGTAAGCTTTAGTTACTTAAATTGCGATGCAGCGCTATAGCGGTGCAATTTTCACTGTGCTTTTTGTCGTCCTCGGGAGAGCACGTGTTCAATTTTAGCGTGGTATATTGCTGTTGGCGCGTGTCTTAATAACTGTATTATTGTTTATCCTGTTACCCTAAAGTGAATCAATATTTTTCACCATGTCGGAAGTTAGTTCTATTGCAAATGATCGTAATGTATCAAATGATAGCGGCACTACGGACGACGAGACCTTTGTTCCCATAAATGAATATGTGCAGCAAAGCAAATGGGATAAAGATATCCAATCTCACATACGCTCGCTGTAAAAAGGGACTATGGTACATGGACTTAGCGCGGGAAAACACAATTGCGAAGTAAAATAATCTTATTTTTTAATATTGTTTGTAGTTGAAATGTATAATTTTTAATTACTATAATATTCGGTAAATTTCATTCTTTACTTGTATAATTAAATAATAAAAATCATTAAAATTGATTGATATTTGATATATGTCAAAGTTATTGCATTTTTATGAAATTCCATTGTTTTTTTAAATTAAAAAACACCGAATATCTGTAGCAATTTATACGTGCAAAATAAGCGTAGCACTAAAATGGTTAAAGTCATCTAAATTAAGTTTAAATTTCTCCAATATATAAAATATGTATTTAAAATTAAAAAAAAATAAAAACAAAATCAACAAATAAAAATTTCCATGCAAATCCAAAACCAGAATACGCGCTGCCGATATCCGTGACTTCAGATATATCGAATGCAACGGTACCAACGTACCAACATAGTAGGGTGTTTTGATGAGATAATTTTTTATTCAATTTTAAATAACAATTTTTTAATCCTACGTTCATAGTAAAACTTATATATTCAGAATCGGTGTTCGCTGATCCATTATGAATACATATATTTTTTGCCACAATATTTTGCACAGGAGTTCCTTATTGCTCACTAGTGGCGTGTAGTTCAGAAAGGCTGAAAAGCTGTGCCTGCCTAAGAAACATGGCCTTTTTACGATGATGTAATGCGTGGGTTAGGAAAAAATAAAGACACTTGGATTAGATTGCATATCGGAAATTAACTTTTTCCCACGTTTGTCAACCTGGCCACAACCATCAGCAGAAGATAATTATAATAACGGCATTTTTCAAGGATACCAAAATACTTGATGTTGTGCAATTATATTTAAAAATACTCCAGTCTTACCTTGGTGATAGAGCAATGCACGCCACTGTTGTTCAATGCATATACATTACAATCCCACCATTTTCCCAAAGGAATTAGTAGTCTCAAATTGAGTTGAATTGATAACTCATGGGAATACAACATTGCTGTATGTCTTCAAGTAAAATAGTCAGGTGATCATGGTGTTAAGGGTGATTTCAAGTTAACCCTTAGAGTGCGAACCGTCGATAAATCGACTCTCTATCAATGCGTATAAAGTGCAGAGCGTCGGAATACCGACTATTGCGCAGTTTGATTATAGGTATCGGCCTGTATGGAAGTGTCTTAGCGCGCGCATGTATAACATTTTTAATAAGTTAATAAAATTTATAAATAACTATTTAAAATTATTTTGCTGTGAATTTAACATTGATTTTTTGTATTTTTTTTTTAAGAAAAAGTTTTTTTTTATTTCTACCTGCAAAATGTCAAATTCGCCAAGTAGTGATGATGATAACACATGTGAATCTTTGAGTGAAAATGTATATCTTGATTAAAATGGTGATAGTGACGATGAAATTAGAATGTTTACAAATCGAAGAATGCGTATTTGGAGCGAAAGTGGTGAACATTTTTGTTAATGATCTTTTTTATATTCTTGTTTGTTTTCTTTTTTTTATTAATTAAATAAATACAGTTATAGTAAAAAAAAATAAGTGGTTTGATGTGTCCCTTACACATAACAGAAAGAATTACGAAAATCCATCTACATTTGAGGAAAATAATTAAGATTCTGTCCACACTTAATTAATAAGGTACTTTTTTTCAAAAATCCATTATCAATTTATGCAAAATATGTGAAAATAAGTTCAGCACTAAAAGGGTTGAATACAAATGTCAAGATTTTACCAATTTATTTAGCCGTATTTTCAAACTTCGACCCGTTAGAATAACAAGGTTCCATCTGATATGGCAATGTTATGCGATAATGAGCTTTAAAGTTGCTCTCCTTAGAGCATATTATCACATGACATTGTTCTGTCAGATGGAACCTTGTTATTCCAAGGGGTCGACTTGCAGTTACCAGGTTATACCCAAACACCAACGAATATTACTAAGAACATGAAGCAAATACCTACCTACTTATGAAATGACAATCTTTATATATAAAAATGATTGTTTGTCTGTCTGTCTCTCCTCGATTTTCTCGAAAGTTATTATTATTATTATTTCGCTGAAAATAGCACAGTTTGTTCTTATTAGTGATGAGAAGATTTGGACAGCAGTTTGAATAAAATCCAATATGTAAAACTGTTGCTATAAAAATTGAACCCGTCATGTTGTATTGAGGTTGGCCCATAGATATACCACTCTGGTTAGCCACAGTCACATGTTCAAAAGAAGGTTTGTTAGGGTAGAATATTTTCAAAATTGAAAACACAAGTAGGTACCTACTTGATAACTTTATTTATTATTTAGATATATTTTGAAAAAATAAAAGTTTTGTAATAAAATAATCTCCTCCGCGTCTAGAACCGTAAATAAATTTCGCTAATAAACGGCGTTTATCTCAAGTGACCTGCCAGGTAAGTATGGTCCTGTATAATATTAACTGCCTGTACATAAAATTAATAACCTGTATATTTTAACGCGGCATCACGTTCATGGGTCAAATGCCTTGTACGTACATATAGTTTGGTATTGCAGATCGATGAACCGGTGAATGCAATTAATTACCCATAAGTGGTAAAAGTATATTATCTATAGTTAGCGAAAAGATAGAGCATTGGAAAAAAGAGCGTTTATTCAAATAATATCATAATTCGTATAAATAAATGAAACGTAAGGTATTCTACAAATTAATCTTAAAAACGATTAAAATGGACAACCTTCTGCATTATTCGCTAAAAGGTTTGCACTTTCCATAAATGAATACTTGCGTGTTCACTAATAAAACATGTTGTAAGGTTAGTTCCTACAAGTTATATCTTTCCGAGCACAACGTATTTTTCTTTCATTCAAATCTTGTTCACCAAGGTACAACAAGACGAGGCTATTTCTGCTTTTCAAATAAGGAACAAAAGAAGAAGAGGAACGAGTACACGAATATTTATTATAGGTACAACGAATTTTAACGAAAACATCAGACACACCCACATAGAAAGCATATTCCTGCTAAGCTATAAGAATCTTACAAGATTAAAGGCGGACTGAAAAATAACATTTTATTTCCATCATCAATTTAATAACTATGTGAAAATGGAATTACTTTTTTATGCCGTACACTTTTTAACGCTAGAAAAAGCGCGCCAAAGCTGGACGATACAAACTTTAAAAGTTTTGGAGGATTGCTGTAAAAAAAGACAAAAACCTGAACACAAATTTGGGCACTTTTATATAAATACATAATTTTTTTTATGAGTTTCTATTTACTAAACTATATACTTATCCACTTCAGGACAGACATCACGAATTAAACAAAATGTGAAGTTAAGTGTTAAAATATTAACAAAAGGTTTTAACAGTAGCGAGCTGTTGAAAAATTGTTTCTATATCTGATATGACTTTTTAATACGGTGGACTAAAATAAATTTCCGTAGTTGCGCGCTCAAGATTGACGGAAGCAAGCGAACGGTCCCGAACGCTCTCGGAATTCTCCGAAAAGTTCCGGAGCCGCCCGAACGAGACGTAGAAAGTTCATTGGAACATGGACATTTTAGTTTACGATTTTCGTCGGTCTTTGGTGGATGTGTTCGCGTGTTTCGAAGTTAATTCGTGCCAACCGCAAGTTTTTACGCTTGGAAAAAGTTTGAGAAATATTACAGGTGCTTCTTTTGTTTATTTACCGTTGACCGGCGCCATTTTTGATTTGTATTGTACACGTTTTAGTATTGCGAAGGGGCCCGCGGATGATTATATTAGTAAAATAAGTTATTTTTAAAGTCAAAAGTTGAACACCTTGAAGAATTATTCGAGTGCATGCGCATTCTTTTGTCCATAAGAATTTTGTACATTAGCGGGATTTAACAATTTTATAAGACGTATGTTTCTCGTACGCCCATTTCAATAATTGTTTTGTGTAGTTTTCAGGTTATCTATTCAGAAAAGATAAATTATTGCCAAGATAATGTGACATTGTGTACATTTGGACGTATTTTTAGCATCCAAGCCGATTATTTTTTTATCTCTGTATTACACTTGCGTACTTTCATACTGACTCACCTCAGAGGTAGTCAGAGGAAATGATATGCTGCCTCAAATAGCTGCATTTATCACAGTAATGCTAACGCTTTCTTAAAAATGTTGCAACAATTATAAGATTTAAAACAAAGGTATATGTACACTACATAAAAAATCTAATTTAGAAATTGATATTTCGTTGTAAAATTCTATTTTTATGTTGTTTTATTATTTAAAAAAAAAACCTTTAGATGTATTAAACTACTTTGATTATTAGTAAAAGTTTTAAAGAGAATTGAACTATTGAAAAGGTTTATTATATATGAATTTGCAGTATTATAAAGATGTTTTAAATCATAAGTTCATTATAAATTATAAACAAATAAACTTACACAATAAAAAAAATAACTATGAATTTAATTCGGAAAAAAATATCTAACATCGAAACGTTCAAAGAGAAAGATCTAGATTTTTAAATTTTATAATACTACTTTGACTTGCTTACTTATTGTTTTTTTGATACCTGCTTTATACGCTTTAAAAGGAGTTTAATTAAACCGTTTTTTTAAAGATGGCGTTTTTTCGTTGAACATTGAAATAATATAATTTAAACTTTCAAAGTTCTTAACCGGCAGAAGTTGCTCTAGAAATTAATTTTGTTTTATTTTAGAACGATGCTTGAATTTCAAATTTAGAATTTGGATCAGCGAAAACAAACACAAATACTAAGGCTTATGGGCTAACATTTGCATTATGATTTTATTTCCTAAGTATAATTATGATAGAATTATAAGCAACATTGGGATCTAATCGAAAATACATAATTCTTATTCTCAGTAGCCTACATAATAATGAATGTATGCCTTCGTTCTTGCAATAATTACATTAATCAACATAGTTGCCTTCCGAGCAGTTAATCGGGGTTCGATTCTTTCGAGCGGCATATAATTTTTTTTTTTTTTTAAATTATCATGATTTTCCACGGGATGACAATTTAAATAATGGCCCCGCCTTCCATTTTTAAAAATTCAATCGATTTAATTTTGTTGCCTCTGTATAAAAGTAAATCAATAAATAAATAATTAATTTAAGTAATTGATATTGTTTTTTATACTTCCGGCAAACGTGTTTCATAGCTTAGTGCTTCGCTCATTTGAATTGAGTTTGGAGGTTTTGGGTTCGATTCCCGTGCATAAAAAAATAATTTGCATTAAATATGGGCGTTGCCTTGCATAGTGTTGTATTCTTGATGACTTGCTAATATCTTGACCTAACCTAATTTCATTCATTCGTTACTAGTATCCGTTTTCACATGACGTCGAATTATCAGTTTTTACCTACGCAGGAATATCAATTCTGTTTTGTTAAGATACGTTTTTATTAACTGTTTTTGTGTTTAATTCGTAGAACTCCATTTAATTAATGCTATATTGGGATCATTCGTTCGTTGATCCATTTCTAGTGAAAATTATGAAAATTATTTTTTCCCGCTACTCAGTATTTTCACAAGACCTAAACAATATAACACAAGTCAGTAGCTTTCACGTCATTATAAATCAATTAAAAAAATGCGTTTAATGCCAAGTAAAACAGATTCCAAATATAAGTACATCAAAGAATGGAGAATCCACTATCACATTTGGTTTCTCGGTAAATCGGTTTCACCGGTAATAAATCATTTTAGGCACCATTAAATAAAAAAATAAAATTGAAATTGGTTAGGTGTAAATAGAATCATATAAATAAGTCATCTCAACGTGGCCCAATGCAGTTTAAAAATGGCCTTAAACGCCGAAACAGCTGTCACAACAATAAAAAAAAACTGAAATACCCGCAGAACTTAATAATAACATTATTTTTTTTTTCCTTAAATAATGTTACGGTTGCGCAACGTTGCATTTTAAAACTGGGCCTGAACTTGATTGACATGGAACTAATGGGTACCGACTTCCTACCATACCTGCAATAATAATAATTGACAATTATTGTCAGTTTGGGTTATTCTGTTGCTATATGCCGACAGCTCTCCGATATAGATAATATAATAATATCTCGTAGAATCGATTGTGGATCTACGGTATTATGGGAACCGTTGATCCATGGTGGGAAGTGAAATAAAAACTCATTAAAATCGACTTAATTTTATAAAAAACTATATTATATCGTACTCAAAGCAGCTTATAACGGACCAAGCGATGAAGAAAAAACTATAGAAGATGTGTATTGTTAACTCTTGTTATGGAATGTTCTTTTTTAACATTAAGCCCGAACATGAGGCCCCCGAGGAAAATAATTTATTTCAGGGCCCATATCGTGTATGGAGGTTCTTTTTTTCCGGAAATGAAGTAGAGGAAGTTCTGGGAAGGAAAATGGTATGAGGAGTGGGTAAGAACTCTTGGACATCTAAATTTTCGGTTTGAGTCCTGCTATAGTGGTCAAGGGATCTACCTCAACCGGCTTCTACCGATCCGGCCTGCCACGCAGTTGGTGGGCAGACACATCCGCCACCAAGACCCGGACAAAGCTCATCGCATAATCCAGGGCACCCCTGCTAAGTCACCATACGTAGCGAACTAATGGAATTTAAATATATCAGAGGTATTGGTAATCCAATGAATGGTTCCTAAGACATCAGTTTTCATTTTATAAAATATCGAATAACCCAACAATAGAATTCTCTCTACTTCCGTCATTATATCAAAACCGCCACCCTAAAGAAACGTTTTCTTTTAAATTTCTTCAAAAGGTGTGTAATTATTTTGTGGCGTCATCTTGTTCTATCTATCTATCTATCTACCTATTATATAAAGAAGAATGTCCCGGGCTGGCGATGTGGGTTTTTTTTCTATACAAGTCTACAGTTTTATTCCTAGATTGATGAAATTTTGCACACTTGATCTATGAAACAAGGGGAAGGTCACTGTTTACATAAGATTTCGAAAAATCACCCCATCCCCCTCTATCACCCTCAAAGCCAAATGTTAGTACTTTTTGATGAAATTTTGCACACTTGACGTTCAAGATAAGAGGAAAATTACTGGGTAGGGGTGGGGTTAGGGATTATAAAACTTTACTCCAAACTATTAATAACCCCGGCAATGCCGGGCACTTCAGCTAGTTATTGATAAAATTAATAAGAAGTACTTTGTTTATACCACTGTTTTAAATATATAAATATCTACATGTTTCGGAAGCAAAGCTTCCCTCATATGTATACTGTTTATCCTGGCGAGGGAAGCCTTGCCTGCGAAACCTGTAGATATTTATATATTAAAAACGGCGATGTAAACAAAGTACTTCTTATTAATTTTATTTTCTTTTTATGACATTATTTTAAAATTTCATCTTACTGTTGCATCCACTTAAAATATGTCATAGTTGTACTTCCATTGGCTATAGATAGATACGGATAATGGCTATTCAGATCTGAAAAACCATCTGTTTCACCGGTATTTCTCCGAGAAGTGCTCTCAATAAGCTCGATTAGCCCGTGTAAAGAACAGATTGACCCAATTGGTGATGGAATCGTTGATTCGAAGGTAATGCGATTGCGTTTGAGTTCGGTTCACTGGTTCAATGTCCAACTGCGTGCAACAATCATCATTAATTAACACGAGACTTGGTCTGTAACACTGTTTTTTGTGCGACACTTTTTTCTTTTATATATTTTAGGCTTGTGAAACTTGAGACGCTACTCGAAAAGATATTTTTAAATGTGAATATCGCACAAGAGTCCCAACTGCCCGTAGCCAGTGGGACTATGGCATCCTCATTTAGGGTATATTGCGAGGCTGAAGAGAGTGGGGAGTGGAAGAATATTGGGAAGTACCATTGTATTCAGATCTTGTAAGTAAACACGGCTAAAGCCACTTCAAGGAACGTTTCGATTCTGATACGTTGTATTTTACCAGGGCGATACCTAATTTAAAATTTTTTTATTTTTTATTATTAATAAATAATAAAGAAAATTAGCCTCAAAAGCCAAAATTAGGTCATGTATGAAACAGGCAGCGCAGCCGTTCCCTTTAATATTACATTATATTATTTATACACCTTACATATTCCTATATTACATATTATTCCTATCTTGCATATAATAGCTATCTTTTTACTATTATTTTATATTACACATTGTTATTTAGCTCACTTATTTGGAGATTGAACAGTTTTTTTTTAAATATTCTTAGTCGATTCTCTGTTTTCAGGCTATCGGGAAGGAGATTGTGTATATACAACCTCATGGCATAATAATACTAATGAATTTAATATATGTTTTTACATCCCATCTTATATTTCAAAATTTCATAGCTCATGATGGTAATTACATTTACACCATAAAGTCACAGCGTTAAACTATAAATCTCAAATAGAAAACGTTGTCCAAATTTCATGTATCCAGAGCTCACCGTTTATAAGTTTTTTCTTCGACAGATTAACATGTTTTATCCTCTTCCCCCTTTTAAAAATTGCTTTTAATCACCTGTTACGTAACCCAAAGCTAGAAAACGTTCCACCACCTCTGCCACCAAGTCTTTGAAAAGGGTCCTTGCCCCGCCAGGCGTGGGCAATCTTTCTGTTCATTGTTAAATCATATTATTTGACGGGAGGTGATCCATAATCATAAAACATCTTTAAAGGGGAGTTATTTTGACAAATTGTTGGTGAGGATCGCCGCTAATCCCGAAAACTGGAATTTCAGTAAGAAAACTCTAAAGTAAAGTGGAATTTTTGAGGCGAATGTGTGATAAAACCATGTATGATCGTATGAAAAATGTAGGCGTCATGAGCAAGATTAAAAAAGGGACGCTTAGATAGGCATGTAGAGCGAATGAACGACGAAAGGAGTGTAAGAAGAATATATGACGCGAATGTGAATGGACGAAGCAGGGGACGCCCGAGGAAGACATGAAACGATCAAGTGAATCAAATACTTGAGTCGGGCCATGTATGAAGTCGGAATAATAGAAGAGAATGTATGAATATCAATGAAGCAAGAAATGTCTGCCGAGATCGAGTTGTTTGGCGGTCCGTCCTCTCTGCCTACCCCTGCGGGGAAACGGCATGATGGTTATTTAGTTACGTATTATCAATTTTTTTTTAAATCTTGAAATGAAAACATTTTAAATATTAATTTTTCGATATTTAAAACTTTGCAACTTGGGAAAAACGAATATCCGTAACGTCACAAGTCACAATTCGAATAGCAGTAAAGGAAACTGCCGCGCCTATGGTATCTATGGCCTCGCCAGTCATTTTATGGACAGTCACATGTTTATCGTTCAACCGGCGAGATTTAAAAAAAAATTACGACTTATATTCAGTACTATTAGATATATTTCAAAAATTCAAAAAGTTCTGTCCTCAGCATAATCTAATGTATATGATACGTTAAATAATATGATATTCCGTTGTAGGACACATCCTCATAAAAAATATTTTTTTAGCGTAACAATGAATCATTTTTCTGAATTTGATATATACATTGTCATCCCAGTAGGTATATTAAAGTAGGCAAATTAGATTATATATTGACGGGCTCCGTGGTTGAGTGGTTACGATACTCGGCTACGAATCCGTATTTCACAATTTATTGATTAAAAATTATACATACTATATTTGCGGCACGTTCCAGAGTGGTAGATACTTTCAGTATCGCTCTGGTGGAAGACCACCATTCAGAAACGTTGCTTGAAATGGCTTTAGCCGAATTTGGTGACCAGATCTGAATAGCGGGGTACCTTCCTCTTAACCCATCTCCTTCACCAGCCCATAACCTTCAGCCTCACAACATATCTCAATTGGGTATGCCACAGTCATATTGGCGACAGACGGTTGGGAGCAGTTGGGACTCTTTTTCAGTACTAACATAAAAAATATAAAAATAAAGTGATTAATGAGACATGATTTTTGTTATTTGTTTTTTATACCCTAATACATATTTAAAAGTATCATACACCTGGGTATTTCAAAGCTCTATAGCTCATTATGGAAATTAAGTTGTGACCTGCAAATAATAGAATCGGCCTATAAATGGATAGAAAAAGCAGAGCAAACTTTTTTCGCTGCTCCACACAAAAGATTTTCAGAGATTGTCCGACGAATTTAAATCCCGGACGCTGCTAATACCTTATTTTTAATTTATAATGTAATCTGATATCAAATATTTATTCCGTATTAGAAATTTCCAAAATGATAAGTAAGCAATTTTCAAAGTTTCCTATCTCGATAGCACGCATTAAAGGGTAAAAACCCCCTATTAAATAACCAAAGGCTATCCACCGCTAAAATTCCTACCACACAAATGAAATTGTGGGTTGATATATAGTTAACAGGTGTAAATCTATACAATATACGTATACACACTTAAAATATATATCTACCTGTTATACACACACATCTATACCTCTACCTAACCTTAAACTTCCCCTCAGGTATATGGGGGACAATGGCTTACGCAATAGGAACTTAAACCCTTGTTGGTGGGTACCTACCTAAAACCACATTCAGCCTTTTTTACGAAGACCAAATAAAAAAAAAAACGATCCAATGTTGGTCTTACAAGAATCTTACGTCTTTTGTTAGGTTTATAATTTGATCTGTAGGTTTGGAAGTTTATCCTATTTAAGTAACCTTCCGTGAGTCACTGAATGGAGCTTTCTTATATGTAGGTAAATCTTTGATGTTTTAAAAAAAACTTATTAATCACTGAGCATCTAATCCCTAGAGGTGATCTATTAATACCGATCTGAAAGAAGGCGAATGTCGCCAATTTATATTTAGACATTTCGACTTCAAGGAAATTATATCATTTATCTGATCAAAGTCATTAACCAACTAATTGACAGCCTTGCCATTGTCGCCACTATTAAATTCCATCTACTGACGGGAAACACGATAAAATGTTTAAAAAAATTCTGCAGCACGAACGGTAAAATAATTTTTAAGAGATTCCTGCTTGTGTAGTGGTGTTCTGTTCTGCGGGTTAAGGGGGGACTGCGGGCGGGTGTTTTGAACCAATTTCAACCACTATCGGTGCGCACCACCACACAAGCAAGAATATCTTTAAAATGATTTGCCTGTTCGCAACCACCAGTCACACTCACTCACTAGCCACAAGGATGTATGATCTGGGCAACAAGTTTGTAGGTATTGTCGATGTAAAATTATATTATCGTTATTATATTGTTGATATAGACTACATTTATAAAATTAACCGTAATTTATACCAGCACTTTGATGGATCCGAGAAATTATTGTAGCGTGGACAATGTAATTTTAGTGATTTGTGTCGGTTTGTCGTTTTAGTTTCTAATTAATTTTATTGTTACATGTTTTTAAAAGATTGTTTTACATATTTAAATAGTTATCAATTAAAATTACTGTAAACTTTAAAAATAGCTCATTATGTTCTTTTAATCTTTGAAGAAAATAATATCAACATAACCTAAATGAAACATGGAACCGGAGAAAAACAACAGAAAATAAAAATATTTCAGTCGCATCTGGGACTCGAACCCAGTACCTCTGCCTATCCGGGGCAACCGCTTTTACCAAGTTAAGTTAACTGTTTTAGAATGTAAATTAAATTATCAACCTTACATTTATCTATTGTGTATAAGTTTTATTTGTAGAACTCCAATTTTATTTAAATTTTTATTTGTAGAACTCCGTTTATATTTGAAGTTTTATTTGTAGATCTCCATTTGTATTTAAAGTTTAATAATAACTTACTTATTGAATTTAAAAAAAAATGGCTTTAGTCCCATTAACCTTTAGTCAAATTTTAAACATTGGTATATTATTACCCTTAAGGCCATCCACCGGCTAAAATTTTAACGAAATCACGCGCTCCTTATGCAGGTGGCGACAAGGTTCAAAATCCCGCTGTACATCGGCCGCATGTTTCGATTTCGGCAAAAAAAACATCACCAAAATGCGTGTTTTATTCTGTTCTGTAAAACTCAGACATAATTATCAAAATGTTTTACGGTCATATTCTAAAAAACTTAATTTATCACAATGAACAATGCGAAAATATGGGAAAAAGAGTTCACAAGTAGGAGATTTTGCACTTTAAACATTTTTTTAACGTCTCATACTTTATTTTTTTCTAAGCTTATAAAAAGACATACCAAAAAAATTGACGGTTAAATGAAAGGCCAGGGTGTGATCCACTTGCAGTATTTAATTCAATTATCTATGATATTTCTAGGCCAACAAATTCTCAAACCGAAAACACACGATTTTGCATTACTTCCCATTGCATCGCCTTAAGTAGAGACACTTTTCAATGTAACAAAACCGTTTTAATAACCCCCAATTTACTCAGAAAATAATAAGAGCACTGGTAATAAAAATTTAAAAAAATTGATGAGTTTTATTATAAGTACCTACATAGATAAAATATAAATATATTGTCTGTAAGTGGCTTCTCCATAGTTTAATCATGCATTCGGAAGGCGAAACAGCTGTCACGCGTAATAATAATTACCTAGTGGAACTTTTTTATAAATGAACCGTTTTTTAAATTGAATAATAAGAGTTTTAATAAAAATTGAAAAAACCGTAAATATATATTTTTTATTAAACATTAACCTTACACTTTTTTCTGTAATCGGGAAGTGAAGAAAATTCGCCACTGATATCAAGAAATCCCTGAAATATGTATTTTTTAAAAAAAAAGCTCTTAAAAGATGTAATTTATAATTTTATGATTCATGTAACTGGTAGAGGAAGGACGAAAGTCGATTGAATGCTCTAGAAATGAGATTCCTTAGACGTATGTGGGATAAAATAACAATATATAATCGTTTCATAAATGATGTGGAGATCCAGAATGAATAAAACGCAGTACACAAAATTTTGAGAAGGGTGTTTTGATTGAGAATGCAGGGTCAGGAAAATAACCGGGGGTGTCGATGAAGACATGAAACGATCAAGTGAATCAAATATTTGATTTAGGTCATGTTAAGAGTTGGTACAATAGAATTGATGCATGATTGTAATTAAAGCAAGAAGTGTGCCAAGCCAGGATTCTGTGGCGGTCCGTCTTCACTGTCCACCCCCGCGTGAAATTTGCCTAATGGTTAGTCAGTTAGTATGAATGCACTTGTAAATATTTAATATCTATAAAAAATTAAAGTGATAATTATTTTTTAACCCTTTAAATGCCGGAAGGTATTTGGTGTGGATGTACCGGGGGCCGAGAATTTTTTAGCAAAATTTTTTTTAATCCTTTTATGAAATATATTAAAAAATATACATTGGAGAATTACCAAATATGTACATTGTATGTCGTTTGTGTCGCAGAAAAATCGTATTTTAACGCGCTAATTTTGTATGGCCGGCCTCCTGAGCACTGCGCGTAAACACGCTTAAGGCACAGAAACGGTTAAAGAACTAATTTTGGGAACTTTCACCCTATTTACGTAGTTATGCTTTACCATGATACCTTGGCTTGTACGAGTATTTTATACAATAGACGCGTTAACTTACATTTTAATCTATTCAGGGTGCTTTGTGTACTTAAATTTACTTCAAGAGACGTCACTGCTAATAATATAAGCAAGTTGAAACTACGTAAGTAATTCAATGTTGATTAAAACAAGCAAAACTTTAAAAGGCCACCTGACATGTATTTATAGTTCTTGTGTTTATTTTGTAGAACTCTGTTATACCTACGTATATATATATAATTTTGAGTTATCTTATATATTAATATTCCTTCTCAGTATTGCCCAGTCAAATAAGGATTTTAGGTCGGAATAATTCGGATAAAATCTTAAAAATATCACTAAGGCGATTACAGATATTTAAGAAGTCCTTCGGGATCAAAGTTGACAAAAACTTAAAAAAGGTCAATTTTTTTTTTCACACATTATTTAACATCCATTTAAGAAAGCTTTGACTGCCCGACTAAGAATAAATCCCGTTTTAGTACAATCAAATTGACAAATTTATTTCCTGTTAAGTGCCATTATACAAAAGTGTAAGGGAAAAAAGCTAGTTTAGATATAGTGTAAGAGATTATGCATGTGTGTTTGATAGATACTGGTTGGTGCTATGAGGAAAAAAAATGCTTTTTAAAATTGAATACTAAAAAAAAAGATAATATTATTGAGTAATATTGATAAGATTGAGTTACGTATCACTCAACTTTATGAGCTAAGACTGAAGTCGTTTGAATGGAGAGAAACCCACAGTTTCGAAAGTCGGGATATTTTTTTACGCTTATGAAAAATACGCTTTATATTACGCTTGGCTTCGCTGTATGCTCACGACATATGTAATAAAATAAATGAGCAATTCCAGATAAAATATTATTGATTGCAGGTTAATTATTTAAATTGTGTTTTTTTTATTCATAAAGTATATTTTTCCTCACCCAAATCGACAATTTTTTAATGTTCAACATTTGAAAGATTCCCGTTAAACGATTTTCGGCCCGTTTCCAAATTTGATCGAATTGTCATCAGCTGTCAAGATTAATACCATATTATTATGCAACAGGCGTTCCGTCTTCTTTCTTTATTGCCCCATTTGTTGGGTTAGGTTAGTTTAAGAGGGGGACGGAGCATGCGCAATGCGATCGTGAGCATGTCGATAAATCCACACAAAACTAATTGTATTATTTACTAGCTGATGTGTACCCGGCCTTGCTCGTTTTTTTTATAAAGTTATGAAGTTGTGAATTCTTGCTTGGCGTTTGGATGCCATAATTGATTTGACAGCGATCTACTATCTCTAAACAAGGAAACAAAAAACATTCATTTTAAAATTTTATTTCATTCCAAACATTTAAAAAAAAATATATTTAAATAAAAAAAGTTCTTAAGTAGGTACCTACTTTATCAATTATTCTGTATATTGTGTTTCCAATTAAAAGTATACCGGTATTTAAGTTTGAACGTCATTATTGATAAAAAGAAATTTAAAAAAAATGGACTGGAGTTCCTTATTGTAAAAATATTGCTTGAATAATTAATATTTTTTTAAACATCATGGTTGCTATCGGCACTCAATTGTGGTCTGCTACCTTCGATTATTTGGAAAAAAGAAGATGTATTACTTAAATTAGCTTTATGCTTGTTATAATAACACCATTTTCAATTTTTAAGTTAGTAGCCGAGTGGTAAAAAAATATTGGAAAACATACTGGCATCGCGGGTTCAGTCTTCTGCTAGCCGACCCACATCATTGCACAAGCAACATCTTTCACTCAAGTACTGATTGCAGTAGTAGGAATTCAAATACTGTTAGATTATTCATAACCTGTGAATGTTTGTCCTTCTCAAATGAAGTTAGTACGTAAACCTACAATGTGTATTATTCATTTTCCTAGTTATTTTAAACATTTCTATGTGTTTAGTTCGTGTACACAGGTGCTGGAACACCTGTCACTTATAATAGTTTGTAACAGTTACGTATCGCTTGACTTGCATTCCTGCGAATTTAAATAAAACGGTCCGTAATATTATAATTTATAATACATATCGCTTTACACGTGAGTGTGCATAATTAGCTACATGCAATGCGCTATTGTTGGAGGCTGACAGCATTGAAAATATTTCCCTTCATATTGATGTTATGAAATGGATGTGGAAAGTTTTACTATCCGTGAAAGAACACAAAAAAATCATTTGATTAAATTTTTTTTATACACGTACTTACATTATTATAATGATTTTTTTTATGATCTTAAATAAAACTAAAAATTGTTTCTTCAATGAACGCAAATTCATTTTTTGAAAATGTTTAAAATTATTTTGTTTAAACCACTATTCAATAAATAAATATCTACATATTTCGAAAACAGTATAAATGTAATAATAATAATAATAGAAGTTATTTATTCCAGAAGGTATGCAGGGCTAGTGCAATGCAATACGTTACATTATTGATGATAATATAAACAAACAAAAAATAACAATACTTACGTAAAATAAGAGGAAGAAAAACATAGATAAAGATTACTCAGTAAAATATGCAAAATAAATTAACTAAGAGAAAAAAAAAATTATGGTGGATATTTGATGGTTTTCCGTCTCCAAAGGGCCATCAAGGGAGACTCCATCCATGTAGCCGTAGCAGTAATGGTGATATTCTTGGATCGGCGTACTCTGCACCATAGGCTTTTTTTTGTAAAAAGTTATGAATTTGTGAATTCTTGCTTGTTGTTTGGGAGTCATAATTGGTTTGACAGCTAGAGTAATGCTATTACCATCTCTAAACAAAGGAACATTCATTTTAAAAATTGGTTTCATTCAAACTATTATTTGTTCAAAATATATCTAAATAATAAAGTTCTTAAGTAGGTAACTACTTTTTTCCCATTTTGAAAATATTCTACCCAAACAAACCTTTTGAATATGTAATCTGTCGCTAACCAAAGTGGTATATCTGTGGGTTGACCTCAATACAACATGGCGGATTCAATGTTTTTTATACTAATTTTAAAACGTTATGGCAATCGTTTTACATATTGGATTTCATTCAAGCTACTCTCTAAACCTTCCCAGCACTGATAAGAACAAACTGTGCTATTTTTTTTTAAATCGAATACAGACAGACAGACAAACCTTCATTTATATATATATATAGATTGTTTATTTACATAATTATTTTTAAATTTACCCATTTATATCCTTCTCTTAACACTTATCGTTATTTTATGTCTACGCTTATGTGTAATTATTTTTTCAGTATATATTGTATCCTAACGAGGGAACCGTTGGTTTCGAAACATGTAGATATTTATTTATTAAATAGTGGCTCAAACAAAATAATTTTTATTATTTCATTGAAAGTTGATTGTCTGAACTTGGATCAACATAAACTCTTGAAATATGAACATTTTTTTCTATGCAGGATTTATGGTTCATTTAATCATTGATTTTTCTTTTCTGTTTTTAAATTCCGCGGTTACGAATAACCTGACATATTTGAAAAACTTACTACAATCATTATAAGAGGAAAATGTTGCTTGTGCAATGTTAGAGGACTTAGTCAGCAGAAGAATTGAACCCACGATGCCTGGGTGGAAACCTAACGCATTTGACAACTCGGGAACTGACCGATTGGTTTATATAATATCATTTTGATTTGAAATGTTTATTTAATATATTCTATTCTAGCAAATCAGGTCCCTTTTAGATTTTTTTTTGCCAATAATTATGACAAATGGAATTTTAAAATTTAGGAAGAACTCGTTTGTTCATAAAATATTTATTTATACTGTTTTAAAATATTTTTTTTTCAATCCTAAGCCTGCCCAGCTGAACTTTTTTTTACTGGTTGTTTGACGGGCTGTTCGAAATATAAAATTATGCCGTTTAATAGATACAAGGAATAAAAGAACATCGCAACTGTACTCGCCCATTTTCAGTCCGACACGCGGTGCACAGGTGGTAGCTACCTATTGGTACCTACCCACCGAACTACAGACGGCCTGCGTCCCTTTCTCGCCGCGTTCTCTTACCCGCTCTACCCCGGTGCCGGTGCACCCGGCCGCAAAACCGGTTTGGAACATCAGCGCTTCAATCACCCACTCAACTTAAAATATTACTTTGTAGGCTCTGTTACTGACCGTCTTTTATGTCTGTTACAGGCTTGTTGAGAGTGGCTTTGTTTGACTAGGTCTGGTTAGTCAGAAACTTATTTTATTTGACTCCTTTTTTGGACTGATATCTGAATAATGGAAGACTTTATCCAACGAACCATATTTTGAAATGATTAAGTTAACTATCTTTTCATTTTATAGATCATTAGGTTTAATCTGTTTTTGTACACATCACCCTTTAAAAGTATACATTAAAACGCATTTTGTACACTTATCTTTCATTTTGTACACTTATCTTTCATAAACATTGACATATTTCTACATAATTATTTCAAACTGTTCGTACCTAGAGTTCTAATCATTTTGTACACTTATCTTTCATAAACATATTTCTACATAATTATTTCAAACTATTCGTACCTAGAGTTCTAATCATTTTGTACACTTATATTTCATAAACATATTTCTACATAATTATTTCAAACTATTCGTACCTAGAGTTCTAATCATTTTGTACACTTATCTTTCATAAACATATTTCCACATAATTATTTCAAACTATTCGTACCTAGAGTTCTAATCATTTTGTACACCTATCTTTCATAAACATGTTGACATATTTCTACATAATTATTTCAAACTGTTCGTACCTAGAGTTCTAATCATTTTGTACACTTATCTTTCATAAACATGTTGACATATTTCTACATAATTATTTCAAACTGTTCGTACCTAGAGTTCTAATCATTTTGCCACCTAAAATTCTGTTCCTTAAGAGGAACCGCTGCGCGGCCCGTTTCATACAAAACATAATTTTGGATTTGAGGCCAAAATACTCAGCTAAACCTAATGATCTAATGAGTATAGTAAATATCTAGTACGGATTAGAAGTAATTTATTTATTTTGGTTTAAATTATGAAATACCATTAAAGAAACTGATTTTTCGCGATTTTAGAGGCACCTTAAACAATTATTTGAGGGCTAATGGCGATTTGAAAAAAAAAAGTTTTACCCCGTCTACCTTGAAAATATAATGATATATAAAATTAAAAATACATTAAATAAGCATTATGGCGGACTTAAATTAAAAACGACCAATTTACGCTGGAACACAAATTTGCCTCACATGACTTAAAATATCGACCCGAAAAAATGTTTTTTTTAAATGTCTTATTTTTGTATTTTTATTTACATAGCAAATATGATATTTTTTTTAGATACTATAAACCCGCAAATAATTTTCTAAGTTGGATATAAAATTACAAATATTGTTTTTATTTTTCATAATTTAAAAGAAAAATAAATAAAATACTTCTGATCCGTACAAGATATTTACTTAAACTTTAATTTTTAAAAAAAATCATTCAATTTGAATGGATATTTTGGACTCAAATCCAAAATTAAGTTATGTACGAAACAGGCGGCGCAGCCGTTCCTCTTAACGTTCAGCGTCCAAAAATGCACACTTTGCAGGTTGCTAGCTCAAGAAATACTACGAATGATTTATCTGTAAATTCAGTACGGGTAATTAAGAAAACGTATAAGGTTTCAGAAAACCACAATCCTCAAACTGTATTACTTTAAATTGTATATGAAATACGCATTGAAATATTAGTTAAAATGTTCAAAATTGCTTGAGATTGCTCGAGCAACCTGCTAAGTGATATTTGGGGCCATTTTTGAGTGCTGGCTCTTGAAAAACATAATTTCAAACTTGACAATGTCTCAAAATCTTCTTAGTAAATACCAAATAATGTTTCGTTTACTTCGTTTTACGAATATTTTGAAAATATTTCAGATTTATGTTTCATATACATCCTAGTAATAAATCAAATGAATTGATGATTATTAACACCCTATAAGGAACAAAACAAAAAATATATCTTTTTTTACGTTCTTGAGACTAGGCCGCAAATATTGGTTATAAGAACAAGTTCAAAACGACAAGCCATTCATAGAAAAAAAAAATCATGAAAAATGGGTTGAGTATAAAAACCACATTTTTAGAGGATATTGTGGATTTTAACACTCAATGTGATCCATTCTGGGCTCTGCGCATGAACAAACTTTTCATTATAAATGATAAAAATGACAGGATGGATTGGGGTAGCCGTAGCTCAGTTGGCATAGAGCGCAGGTCCGCCGCGTAATTGTCTTAAAAAGTGCTATATGAAATGAGAATACGAACGAATAGACATTTTACAACAGTTTCTAAATTTGGAAACCAAATAATAATAATATTTATTTGAAACACACATTATTTTACAGAAATATTTAAGAAGGCTTTAACTGTCCAACTTGGAGCAGCAAATCCCGTTTTAGGACACTCAAATTGATAAGATTAGTTCATATTAATATACATACACATAAAAGAATATAAAACAATCCATAAAGTAAATTTAAGAAAAAAAAAAAATTGTGTTTTGGATTTTTTCGTATCACCTCAGCTCATTTGAAAATTTATTTCTGTTCTTTGTGGAGTGTCTTTTATCTGCTTATACATATTGGTATACGAGTTTTTTTTTATAAGTATGTTGCATTTTTTAAATTAGTGTAGAATAATAATGAATTACAAATGAGATGTAAAAGTTTAAAATATAAAGTATGAAAGTTTAAAGAATATAAGTTAAAGGTATGATATGCATTTTTTAGTTTACTGTAGAGAAATAATAAATTACATGAGATGTAAAAGTGTATAGTGAGAGTAAAAGTTTAAAGTATAAGATACTAAAGTATGATATGAATTTTTAAATTAGTGTAGAGTAATAATAAACAAGACATGTATCTTCAGGGACACATGGCGTGCAATGATGTTCGACGGCCTCCATGGTCGAGGGGTAAGGCTCTCGACTACGAATCCAAAGGTCGCGGGTTTATTTTATTTAATTGATTTGTGCTGTTTCACAATTAATTCATTAAAAAATAATATATAGTATATTTGCGTACGTTCCAGAGTGGAAGATACTCTCAGTATCGCCATTCAGAATTGAAACGTTGCTTGAAATAGCTTTTAGTCGTGTTTGGTGACCAGATCTGAAAAGCCAGGTATTTCCCCACCTTCCTCTTCCCCTTCTCCTTCCCCTCCCCAATACCTTCAGCCTCACAACATTCCCCAAATGGGAATGCCATAGTCTCACTGGCTCCAGACGGTTGGCAGCAGTTGGGACTCTTGTGCGGTATTCATACAAAAAAAAAATCGAAGCTATTCGTTTTTACCATGGGACAGGCCATTCGGGGTGATCAAAAGAGCTCCTCGCAGAAGAGATTGATTGTTCACAGTTTGTGAATTAATAGAATTGCTCATCGGTTCAAGTACAAAGTCCGATTTCATTACTGTACATTGTGTTAATGAATCCAATATAATCGATTTAAAAAGGGCCTTTCTTTAGAAACAAAGGACCGAAAAGGTCCTTTAAGTGATAAAACTGATTTCTGTACGTATATCAACATTTCATCATTTTGTGTTCGAGAAATCTGAAAAATCTGATTTAAAATGTTTAGATTCCATTGATGGTTTTATAAAGCGTTCTTTCTTGCTAAAATAAATTAAACTCGTAACGTTCCGACTTAACAAAGGCCTGCAAACAGAAGGGTGCAGGATCGAGTCCTGTCGGCGACATTTATCTTTGCTCGGAAAGGTTTTTTTTCAATTTCGATGAGTGTTTCAGGCTAATAATTATTGTTTATAAAAATAATTGTTACCCTTTGCGCTATGTACAAAAATCTTGTCTTAAGTTTTTAAGAACTTTATTTATCAATTAATAAATATTTGACAAGTCAAAGCAATTTTCACCATTAAAATGTAGACATAATTTGTCTCGACGCCATCTATTTGAGGGATTTAGCCGTTACAAGCCTTTCTCATACTAATAAAGTTGGTTGTTTACAGGTGAAAATATAATAAAAACAGTAATTATTGAATGAAACACTAGTATATATTGATTAACTTGGCGGGTTTGCGATAAGCCGACGTAGCTCAACGGTAGAGCATCTGACCGGACATCAGAAGGGTGCAGGTTCGAGTCCTGTCGGCGACATTTATCTTTGCTCGGAAAGGTTTTTTTTTCAATTTGGATGAGTGTTTCAGGCTAATAATTATTGTTTATAAAAATAAATAAATATTCATTTAAAAAAATTATTTCATTCCAGACACATATTTTTTTCAAAACAATATCTAAATAATAAAGTTCTTGAGTAGGTACCCACCTATTTGTGTTTTCCGTTTTGAAAATATTCTACCCAAACAAACCATCTTTTTTGAATATGTAATCTATGGCTAACCAGAGTGGTATATCTATGGGCTAACCTCAATATAACATGGCGGGTTCAATGTTTTTCAAATTAATTTTAAAATTTTATAGCAACAGTTTTACCTTTTGGATCTAATTCAAACTACTCTTTAAACCTTTCCGGCACTAATAAGAATAAAGTATTCTATTTTCAGCGAAACCGATGAACTAATTTTCGAGAAAATCAGGAACAGACAGACAAACATCCATTTATCTTCAAAATTAACGATTTATTTGACTCTAATACTTTTTGTTTGCTTTTTTATTCTTTCTTGGCATTGCAGCACTTGCATTTTATGTTTTGGATGTGACATTCAATCCTCCGACAATACGTCTAAATTACGTCTAACGGTGCATGTAACCTTTGAAGTAATAAAGTGCCCAACCGCCAACCGCTCTTTCGGATGTCGAGCGCGCGCATATTGAGGTGTAATTTGTTTGGAACTTCGGTCAACAATTTGAAATAACGCGGTTCAACCGTTTCGAACCAACGTTCTTTCAGTTCGTATCTTCCCTCTCCTTCTGCTCCTCTCGCTCGCACACTAGTTTGTTAGAGTGGGTAATGCAACCCACGCGATGCTAGAGATGAAGAGAATGTGCAGCGTTTCATATTTTATTTTATCATTAACTACTTATTAGTTACTTACTCATTAGTTACCACCCGACTTCATCCGCGTTTTAACTTCCTTTCAATGATTTTTTGTCTTGCGATATTATTTCACACTTATAACGATCTTTTAAAGCTCCAGATCTCATGATGGAACTGGCTTTGAGAGCTATGAGTATTTTTTTAGCACTATTATTGTTCTAATTTTAGTCCAATGTGTTTCCCAAGTAAAAACAATTAACAATAATATTGTGGTTTATTTAATAAAACCTCGTTTAGTCTCAGTACGGCCTCCGTGGTTTAGTGGTTACGATACTCGGCTATGAATCCGGAGTTTGTGGGTTCAAATCCCAAGTAAATTTTATTTAATATGTGTTATTTCACAATTCATTAATTTAATATAATATATTGTATATTTGCGGCACGTTCCATTCGGAATCAAAATGTTTGCTTAAAATGGCTATAACCATGTTTTGTGACCAGTTCTGAATAGCCAGATACTTCTCCACCTTTCTCTCTCGTCTCCTCCCCCTACCCACTACCCTCAGCCACACAACATACCTCAATTGGGAATGCCATGGTCTCACTGGCTTCAGACTGTTGGGAGCAGTTAGGACTCTTGGGTGGTACTCCCATAAAAGTACAATGTCTAAGCATTTTTAATTAGTAATTTGTAAAGCATCCTCTAGGCGGTATTTTACATAAATAGCGCTATAATTCTTATTCAATTTTTATTATTAATATTAGTGAGTTTATCTAGCCATTAGTGGTGGGCGAAGCGGCTCGGTTTAGTGAGCCGGATCACTAAATCAGCTCTCTGTAAAGACAATCCACATGAAAACTGGACGAAAAAAAGTATCGTATAAGAGCGTCTTAAGGACGTCTTTAGGAGGGCCAAGGGAGCGAGGGACAGGGCATGGTGCGGGGCGACGCGAACCGTCGTTCAATCGAGCCCGATCACCGAACCGGCACACTACAAAGAGTTGATTTAGTGATCCGGTTCACTAAACCGAGCCGCTTCGCCCACCACTACTAGCCATGCCATGTGTCAATACAATATGTCTAATTGAGATAGTAGTCTGTGAAAATAATTATTCATTTTCACTGTATAATATAATGCGGCACGAGGACGGGTTTACAGAAATCAAACAACAACAAAAAGTTTTTGTAATGGGTTTTTGTTGTATCCGGTCGAAGGACCAATGTGTGCGCCAGGACTCCCCGATCAGCCCACGTTTATGAGGCTTGGACTTATGGATTGATTGATTTGTGTCGAGAAGTTCTTGACGCGGATGGGTATTGTCACTTGCTAGATTAAAAACGCTTAAATGTTTAATACTGATATTTTATATCTGTGACGAATGATAACAATGGCCTGTCATCCGAAGCTGTTGTTTACGAAGAATTTGGTGCCGCTCCCCTCTTCTAAGAGTATTCTGTGTTATTTATCCTAAAAAATATGGATAACAATTCATTGTCTTAGCTTAAATACATTCTTGAATATAATGGAAACAATCACTTTATCATTTGTATTAGCGTCTTGCAATATATCGTAAGGAATAAATACAGTTAGCGTCTTTTTTAGCAATTTAACATTAAATTTAGTTTTGATAATTTAACTGAATCTCTTTATATGGTCTATAAATAATGTGTAATGATGACAGCCTGTCCAAAAAGAGAAAATAAATGTAAATTTTTTTTCTTCTTGAATAGACGTAATATAAGAATACGAAGTAATATTTGCACAGCGCCCTTGAGGTGATTTTTCACAAAAAACGGCGCTATAAAAATAATCCGTTTATTATTATAAGAGAAGGACGAATAATGCAATTATTGCACTTTATAACATTGATATATGTCCGTAGCCGTAACTTGAAGGTTGTCTATTAGTTGGTTGCGTTCACAATGGGTAAATTCTAACTAACTGAATTGAACTAAAAATGAGTAAACAAAGAATAAAGAAACGAACTTACAATTAAAACCAAACAACCGTTTAGTAATTATAGCAAGATTATCATTTCAATCTATATATATATAAATGAATGTAAGTTTGTAGGTTTGTTTGTCCTCGATGTTCTCGATAATCACTGGACTGGTTTCGCTGAAAATAGCACAGTTTGTTTTTATTAGTGCCGGGAAGGTTTAGAGAGTAGTTTGAATGAAATCCAATATGTAAAACTGTTGCTATAGCGTTTTAAAATTAGTATGAAAAACTTTGAACCCACCATGTTTTATTTAGGTTAGTTATTCATATTTTTCATCCGATGTAATTTTTTGTTTCATACACTTTAATTTATGTGGTTACACTCTTATATAGGTATCAGTACTTACTTAATAAATTTCCCAAATAACTTTCTATGGTTTAAAATTTAAAAATTATAAATAACATTAATTGCACGATTCACTCTTCTTGACTCGTGAAATTCTGAGTAAACAACAGCCTTCCAATACTCGCTGTAGAGAGATTCAAGCCTCGTTAGAACGTTAATTTGTATTAATCATCAAAAAATTTTAAAAGTGCGAAAAGATGAAAACAGTATTGTTGTTAATACTGTTTTCATGTAACGAGTTAATCACAAGAACCAAATGACGCCATATCCAATGTTATTTGATGTGACATTTGCCGATAGGTACTGCCAATCCTATGACGTCCATATAACCCAAACTAATACCCTTCGTTGAACGCAAGAACCAATTTTATAGGTTCTTGGGTTCAATTAGGAACCTATAAGCTATTTCGTAAGTTCATGGTTTGGGTAAAAAAAAAAAAAAACGTTATTTGATGTCTCCCCCAAGTGAAATATCTGTTTCTTATTGTAATTAAGTTCAATCATATTAACCGCCCGTCCTTGGGGTTATTATTTTAATTGGGGTATGTAAAAAATATCGTTTTTTTCATTAGATTTCGCAATAACAATACGTATGACTATTGACGTAACTTGTATGGTAGAGATGAAAATACCCGAACACATCCGTTAGCTTCGGCTGACCTCGAAATACTAAACGAGATGACGCAGGAACAAACTTGACGTATACGAATGTTTTGTGGGTTTCGGGTATAGCTTTTTTTTGTACCTGAACGTACGGGATACGGCTTGTTGCGTTCGGGCGATAATGTAGCGGCCGTATCACTTACGTTCGTATGCGTAGGGCGGTTAAGAATGCTATGCGATTGTAAAAGGGTACCAAACCTTCCATAAAATCCATGATGTACAACCGGCCAGATTGAGGGTATGCGATGTGAGGTTCTTTCAAAGATATATTATTACCTAACGTACTATTTTTGAGCGGGGGTACCTTCAAAATATTCCGTTACAGAAGTCTCAACATGAAACGAGCTTTGGGATTACCAGTAATTAGTAATTTAATCGTCTCTGATGTTACTTTAGGAAACTATTTTCCACACTTTAGTTCTGCTACCTTCCAGTTTTAGTATCGGAGGTTAGATAGAGTGAACAGTGAACAGAGCACACAGAACGGCAACGTAAACCGGCTCTGGGAAGGAAAAACAACAAACGAGTTTACGAGATCGGAGAGCGACAGCGAGCAGCAGGAGCGGGAGAGAAGGAAAAAAGACTATCCGCTCTCCGCCGGCGTTTCTCTGTTCTGTTAGTTCTGTGTTCTGTTCTTCTGTTAGGTCGGGCCGGCATACTCTGTACAGTGTGCGCTGTCCCTATTACCTCGGCTATATGCTTTACTATACCTGATAGCTATATCGCCTTGTATTTGACATTACGGCAAACGTCCTACTCTATATAACAATAAATAAGATTGGTGAAAAACAATTTTAAAAGATATTTAAAAAAAATAGAACGTCAGATATTAAAAAGTACATATCGTTTCAATTGACATAACTTGTAAATAGATACTCTCAGTATCGCCCCGATTTGAATAGCTATGATCTATACAACCTTCCTCTTCCCATTTCCTTCACCTCCCCACTCCCTTCAATCTTATAATATATTCAATGGAAAGATGACATAGGGACAATTGGGACTCTTATTCGATTATCACATTTTTTGTTGTTGTTTTTTAGTTGACCCTAGGTAAATAATATATTTATCATTGAAGATAATATTAACAATTCTCAAAATGAAACATGAAACCGATAAGACACAGAAAAGAAATCGCTACCAAAGAAAGCAAAATACAATTTTTTTGTTTTTTCTGTATTTAACTATTAAACAGAAAATCGTGGCCAAGGATCGTAACCGCTCAACCATGGAGACCGTCTTCCTCGGGCATCCCCGGCTTCTTCTTCCATTCACAATTGCGTAATATATTCTCCTTACACTCCTTTCTTCGTTCATCCTCTCTACATGCCCATACCATCTAATCATCCCTTTCTTAATTTTACTCGTTACGCTTACAACAACCTTGCATCCTTTGCGAATCTCCACTTTCTTCACACGATCAGAAAAGGTTTTCAGATATAATATGATGAATTTGAATGAAGCAAGAAGCGTGTGCCAAGACAGAATTGTATGGCAGTCCATCCTCTCTGTCAGACCCTGCGGTGAACGACATGTTGGTTAATTAGTGATTTTTCACAAGCCAGTTTCAGCTTTGTCGACATTTTACGTTAAGTACACAGCTGTGCACATAAAGCCTTTATTTTTGTTGACAAAAATACTAATATCTGACCTTTTGGGGTATCGTATTTCTAAAACAATTCTCACTAATGGTCGCCGCACAACAAAGGTGTGATATTTACTACCAAACCTTTATGAAAAAAAAAATTGGTGGCCTCCTAGAATATTAAGTTACTTTGTTTTTCACAATTTTAATATATACTTGTCTACTTGCCCGACGCAAAGCACTTTGCAAATCAGTTGTTTTTTTTTAACGGAATTAGATATTTTATTGTTCATCAAATGAAACACTCAAACATTGTTTTAATCATATTTATTTTATACGTCAACCGGTTTCGGAACAACCGTTCCATCCTCAGGGCAAATATACACTTGCGGTACAGTACACTTGCCCTGACGATGGAACGGTGGTTCCGAAACCGGTTGACGTATAAAATAAATGTGGTTAAAACAATGTTTGAGTGTTTCATTTGATTATAATGGATAACCACAAAGTGATAGATAGCTTCATACAATAGTATATTTTTTGTTAATAATTTTTCTTTTAAATCCTTGTAAACATCACTTTTTTAATATATAAACACCAACATGTTTCTAAAGCGAAGCTTTCTTCATCAGGACATACAGAATACTAAAAGAGCGAAGCTTTCTTCATCAGGACATACAGAATACTAAAAGATGTAATCTAATTTTAGTATTCTGTATGTCCCGATGAGAAAAGCTTCGCTTTCGAAACATGTTGATATTTATATATTAAAAAAAAGTGGTTTAAAAAATTCTGTTTACAAACTAATTTTTATTATTTTATTAATAATTACGAATTAATTAATAATTAAGTGAATACCAATCTTTAAAAGAAATTATTTTTTAGTCGTTATGTCATGTTACAAAGTGGTTGATACTCTTGGTATCGCTCTGGTGAAAGACCACTATTCAGAATTGAAACTATGCTTGAAATGAATAAGCTGTGTTTAGTGACCAGGTCTGAACAGCCAAGTATTTCCAAGCCTTCTCTCCCACATTTCTATCACCTCCACCTCCCTTTTGTATCACAAAATAATATTAAAAATGTAATTATTGTTAAAATAGTCACCTTTATGGATTGACATTTAAAATATTATTTATCTCTCTTCTTCTATCTATATATATATATATATATATATATATAAAAATAGTGTCTGTGGTTGGGTTTGTTTTTTATACAAATCTTCAGTTTAATTCCGAGCTTAATAAAAATTTTCACACTTAACCTTCAAAACAAGAGTAAGGTCACTGTATACATGATCGTTCTAAAAAAACACCCCCATCTCCTTTTCCCATCGAAAATTACTAGTAGGGGTAAGTCATCACAACCTCAAAACCTTACTCCAAACCATTCATAACCCCGAGAAGTGTCGGGTACTTCATATAGTTAAATATGAAGCAGAAAATCTATTTAATGACTCACTGAACACTAGCAAATGCTGAGTTCTGGCATCTTGAAATTTGCACATAACTATTTTTAGCTCGTTTCATAATTTACATCATGTGCTATGAGGTTCTGAACATGCAACTGACAAAAAAGGCCAGACGCCATATTGTTGTTTGTTGCATATTTTCAAATGATCAACGTTGTTGAAACTCGGGTGAAGCCGGGTAATATTTAACTACCTTTATAAAATTAACCTGTAGATGCGATGCAACCGTATATTATTATTGTTTCCCTTAATTAAAACGTCAGCAGTTTTCTGATTATTTTTTATTGTTTATAATCCATACTTCCTTTTCATAATTATCATTTTTTTTGCCTCTTTTACTAGTAACCCTTCCGTTGTCTTGCGTCATGTCTTGTCCACTGAAAATACAAACCTATAGAAGTGTGTTGCGAGCGTATCTGTGTGCCTGAAGTAGGCTCAATAATTTTTTTTTTTAAATATATTTAAGAACAATCAAACAGTTATACAATATTATGATAATTGCACTCTTAAATGAACATAAGGAAAACCAATTTTATTCCATTTTTTATTTAATTCATAGTGTTCACATTCCTCTTCACTAGGGTTTCCTGTTCTTTGGCGGCCTGTGCTTTTTTTATTATTTTTTTCTAAATATCCAGTTTTCTTAAATTGTCTTTATAATGTTTGCAAGTTCATTATCGCTCAGTTATCACAGTCACGTTTTGACTTTAGTTTTTAAAAATATTCATTTCTGTTATAATAGTCGGAACATTGGCCGATCTATAGTCACCATACGGTCGGGCAACGTCCCAACTCTGAACCGAGTCGGGTTGGGACGTTGGGCGATTGTGTGGTCGTAGGATAAAGGTTATAATATTACATTTTTATAATTAACTAACTGACCGTCACGCCATATGGCGACAACAATTTCTAAAACTAACCGTCAAGCCGTTTTTTAGGCAGAGAGCACGGACCGCCAAACAATTCGATCTCTGCATACACTTCTTGCTTCATTCACATTTATATATCGTCTCATACATTCTCTTCTGTTATTCCGACTTCTGACATGGCCCAACTCAAGTATTTGATTCACTTCATCATGCCATGTCTTCCTCCGATGTCCCCTGCTTCTTCTTCCATTCACATTCGCGTCATATATTCTCCTTACACTCATTTCTTCGTTCATTCGCTCTACATGCCCAAACCATCTAAGCGTCCCTTTCTTAATCTCGCTCATTACACTTACATCAGCCTTGCATTCTTTACGAATCTCGTCGAATTTGTATTAAGAAATAACTGATTTAACTATAGAATCCTTCAGAAGATTAATTAATAATATAATTGACCTGCCGAAATATCTTATTATCTTAATAAGTACAGATTACACTTCTAGGATTATCTGTTCGGTGTTTCTGTTTTACATCTGACGTATGTCATACAGATGTTAAAGGATCCCAACTAACAGCCGGTAAATAACGTCTTTTGGTCCTGCTTCCGAAAGCTCCGTTGCATTCTCTCTTTCCGTCGCTTGCCTCGTTTATGGGAAAGAGTGAGAGGTTACAACGGAGCTGTCGGCGGTATGCCTTTATGTCTATGGAGAGACGCTCTAGCGCCTGTTGTTTGAATTAATCAGTTTGAAAAAAGAACATTAACTCAGTTTTATGAATATGTAATTAGAACGACAGACATTTGCATTATTTCATCCGGGTGGAAAATACAAAGTTTTTTTTCTTCCTTTGAACTTAATTATCTTCGTCTTTTCGTAGAACTAATATGAAAGCTGTTTTAATCTCTACAATATAGCATTAAATCTGTTTGCCTGAAGCAGAATAAACTGATAAAAAAGAGTTCTTGTTTATTGAATGTACACAGCTTTTTACTTTTTCTATCAATGTCAATGCAGCTGCATACAGCTAGCAATGTTATTTTCCATCACGAGCTGCGGAGCTTATAAATTTACTTCCCAACAATCGTATTACTATTTCCTTCTTCACCACTGCCTCATGCTTTCTTCAGCCTCTGGGGATTTCACATTACCCATTGGGATGCCATAGTTCCATTGGCTCCGGGCAGCTGAAATTCACATGCGGTATCACTTTGCCAATTTGCCGCCCACGACACAAACAGACATTCATATGTTTATCAAATTTCTAGGAGAGCCAAAAAAAGTTTTTTTTTGTTGTGGATTCTTATATATTTCGCTAATTGGGTAAATAAAAATGCTTAATTAAAACCCCATTAGCCAAACATTTTTTGGTTCTTCTGGAAATTTGCCCAATATGAGTTACACCAGTTTTTTATTTTCTATTTGCATGGACCCGTGAATAATCACCGAATATTTTAATAAAAAACGTTTATTTTTATTTTAAAAATAAACAAGAAATATAAATAAAAGTAAACATTATTTTGACATAAATGAAAGTTTAAAAATTTGGAATTTTTAGAAATTAGGAAAACTGTTATTAGTCAATTAAATATTTTTAATAATCAAATATTTATTTTATCTTTATTAAGTACATTTATAATATCATTAATATTAATTTTAATAATTATAACTTTTATTATTTCATTTTTTATACCTTGAAATTTTCTTTATATTATTTTATACATTATAAAAAAAAAATGTTATTTAAATTTTCCTGCAGAATTAAATTTTTTTTATTTTTATTAATACTTTATAATATATATTTAATTTATTTTACAATTATTTTTAATTAATTACTTACATGCTTTCATCACTTATTTTTAATTTTTGTTTGTGTTTTTAATTTGTTATTTGCTATTTTATTATTATGTGTCCACTCTTGTCATTATTTTTAGAAGGTAAATTATTTATCCTCAAGAGGGGGAGCTTTATTCCCAAAAGATGTAGATATTGACGTATAAAATACAGTGGTTTTAAACAAAATAATTATTATTGATTTAATTTAAAAAAAAATAATGTTAAAAAAACAATAATTGCTACGGCTGAGATTATAACACAGATCACCTCCTTGGAAGGCAACTATGCTGACCATTACACCACAAACTATTGTAATAAATGCTGCATAAATGAATAATATTTGGAAAATTTGTATAGCGCCGTTTTTGTGTAAAATCACCTCACGGGCGCTTTATATACTATACTGAAAATAAGAATATGTAGTTTATTTTGAATTTTATAATTGGAACGTTACGTTCAGTTAGGTGCCCCGTACTCACAACACAACCGATATTATATTGTTTAACAATTTCCATATAATATTGTTATTTTAAAACCTTTTTTAATGTTCATTTTTCTTCTTTTTCAGTAGCTGTCAAATTGGAATAAATCAAAAAACAGTGAAAAAATAGTGAAAACACATCAGTGCAACATTCAAGTCATTCTGCTGTGTGAAAGCATTAATTTCTGATCTGAATTTGAAGTGTCACGTGCGTGAGTGTTCTGTGAGTGCCGCTCTGGTTTTTGCCGCCTTTTTTGAGTTTTAAATTTGGAGTTTGGACCGGAAACAAGATGGCGGACGGAAGAATGGCGCGGAGTGCGCTGCTGCTTCTCGCATTCACCATTACTTCACTAGTTTCAGGTATGTTAAAATATTTCATAGTAGGTACTTCCTTTTTATTATTTCGTATAGATATGTTTTATTTGGATAGGTTCCTAATTAAAGTTCGGAAAGATGGGGAGAAATAACTATTTTATCTGCTTCTGCCCTGTAAAAATGTTTAATAATATATTTTTATTGTTTCATTCGATCATAAATAAAATACCGGACTGATATATTTTTACCTTTAGTTTACCTTAATTATATATTATAAAAATACCCATCGGCCTCTCAAAATTTGTATCTGTACTGTATTTGTTTCTTTATATTTGTTAAACTTTTTTGTTTATTTCTTTGTTATCGTTGTTGTATTTACACTTTTCATACCTTTATTTTAATGGTAGATGTTGTGCCGTATACTCGTGATACGAGTATTAAAATAAAATAAATAACCTGACGCAAGCTTAAACTCTATTATTTGAAAGAATACCTTAAGGATTAATGCTGTGATGTGTCTCTGTAATAAGTATTACTGTACCAGTGACGTTTTTCTTCATAATAATTGTCTCTATACACTTATATTATAATGTACCAGTGATATGTCTTTATTACAAATGCAAATTATGTGTTGTAAATTTTGTTAATGTACTGGGAATGTTATTTATGTATTTTAAATAATAAATATGTTTGTTTCTAAAAACTGTACTGCAGGTTCTGCATGTGATCCCACAATGAGGTTCTTAACCCTTGGGAATACAATGCATGATGTATTGTATACTTAAAAAAAAATTAAAAGTATTTGACCTACTTGATCGTGCCGTGACTTCCTCGGACGACCCCAATTTCTACCATTCTCTTTAAGAGTCATATATTTTCCTTACGCATCTTTCTTCATTCATCCGCCCCACATTTCCAAACCATATGAGCGTCTCTTTCTAAATCTTATTCATTAGGTTACTATAAATGTAGAGTACTTGTTATAAAAATAGCTTCACGAATGATAAAACAGGAAATATGCGCGATGTAAAATAATATAATAAAAAAATTATATTCCAAAACTTTGTGTTTTAGTTGATCCTCGGGTGTGCCATTCTACCCTCTCCGCTTACCCCCAGAGTCATGTGACATAACGTTCTGATTTTATGATCGACCGAATAACCTCTACGCATATTATAATAATACGAGAAGCCTTAAACCTCAAATTGAACCATGCTGTGGGCGGACCCACCCAAACTTGAATATGAGACTAATTAAAACAAAAAGTTTTCACCTTGGGTAAGCTTTTGGAGCCTTTGCACTATGGAGGATGGTAAAACACGATAACGCAATTATGAGTATATTAAATAATATATATTTTTTGCAAAATGGGAAAAACAACCACGAAAATCGAGGTGTTCTACTAACTTTGTATACATCACAGTTTTTAATTAACCCCTCGAGTCTTTTTGGGAGATATTTCTCCCATCCCGACATAGTCATTTTATCTCATTTTCTACTATAGTAAGGTACTCGTATATGATTTAGACTGTGTTAGAAAAAGAAAAAAGGACGCTTTTAATTGACATTTAATAGTTTACCATGCACATTTAAGAAAAAAATCATTTAATATCAAAAGACTCAAGGGGTTAAAATACATCATCATTCAATTTATTGGGATAACTCATTGAAGCTTATAGTCGTCATTGTAATATTAAATCATTGTAGATAATATTAAGAAATCTCAAAATGAAATAGAAAACTAATCTCATAATGGAATATGAAACAGATACGTTCAATATAAAAAAAAAAGAAACAAAAAAAATCCTGTTCATTTTTCATTTTGAGATTAGTTAATATTATCTTCATAAATATTAAAAATAATCATTCAATCACATTTTCAACAATTAATTCCAACACAACAATATAATATTAAAAATCATTGAATTTTGTTTTATTGCTGACGTTACTGTTTTTTTAAAGTAGTTTTTAAAGGCATAATAGTAAACAGTACCGTCAGCGATAAACCAAATTTCAAGTCATGAATAAAAACAATTTTAGAAAGCAATGGGTCTCACTCCTGACATCGATGCCATATATACCATATGGTAGCTTTAGTTTTAATTGTGCCAGTCTGTCGATGCCCGTGATAGAGTGAAACCGGTCCTGTCGAAAATAAATAAGTGCAAAAAAGTTACAAAGGTTTTTTAATAAAAAAATCATTTTATAATATCAGCAGTTTTACTCGCGAAGGTGGTAATGAAGTTATCCCATATTTCAACATCCCCAAATGGTTTATCCAGTGCTTGAGATCGGTTTTGCTAGTACGATGTTTTCCTATACAAACTAATTTAGAGCGAGTCCATTTTCCACAGTTCATATAGAGTTAGGCAGAAGGCATACAACACACCTCGCGCCCGAATTATCGATCAAATAATTATAATGGCTTGGCATATTTCGTCTGCTGTACAAATTTACAGAGGATTATGTCACTGCGGCCTGTGCAAACCTCGTGGCAATAATAAAATCATGTGCTCAAATGTCTTGGAAATTACGCCCGATGTTTCTACTTAAACCTATTCGGCCACCTCCGTGGCCGAGCGGTTAAGATCCGAATCCACATGTCGTGGGTTCGAAGCCGATGGTGACTTACACCGGTCAAAATAAGAGGAAAGTTACTGGGTAAGGGTAGGTGTAGGTGTAGGGGTAGGGGTAGGGCTGGGGGTAGGGGTAGGGGTAGGGGTAGGGGTAGGCGTAGGCGTAGGCGTAGGCGTAGGCGTAGGCGTAGGCGTAGGCGTAGGGGTAGGGGTAGGGGTAGGGGTACGGGTACGGGTACGGGTACGGGTACGGGTACGGGTACGGGTACGGGTACGGGTACGGGTACGGGTACGGGTACGGGTACGGGTACGGGTACGGGTACGGGTACGGGTACGGGTACGGGTACACTTTACAACCACAAAACCTTTCTCCAAACCATTAATATCCCCGGGAAAAGCCGGATAATTCAGGTAGTTTTCGATGTAACATTAAAAATTAACAGTAAAGATTTATTTAATATGCTCCTGTAATATAATCTTTCTCTTTTGATATTCTGGACCCTATAAGGAAGAAAATACCCACAAGCCACAAGAATACATTAAAACGGTGGGATTTGAATTTCTGAATTTATTCCCCATTCAATGCACCCATAGTTTTATTCGCTTAGTCAAAGTTTAAAGTTAAAGTAAATCTAAACCGCACTTAAAACAGTTTTAAACTACTTAATCTTCCGAGTTGGTTTAGCTGCGAGCACAAATCGCTCACTGGGTGCACGTCCCCTCAGGAAAGTCCACAAAATTCAATATTTGCCTTGAATTATGTTTTCCCAGGCGGACGGGCGTTAGGCGCACATTTCGGTAGTACAGTACGATTCGGTTTTACAGAAACACCATGTAATGTGTAAAAAATCATCGATAAACTGTTATGTGACAGGAAAACAATAAGAATATAAAATTTAGTTATATAAACCAGCTATAAAGCAGAAAACCTGTTTGTATTGCAGCATACTGAACTGTGAGCTTTGGCGTCATGGAATTGGCACATCTTTATATAGATAGATACATAGATGGTTTATTTACATTAACATTCTATATGATTTTGATATTGTGTACATTAGTAAGTTTCACAAATAGTTTTATATTAACGGAATTAATTGATAAAGTTGTTTACTACTTGCTACGCTAGCTTGGACCGTGGAATTTGCAAGTAGTCCATTACATTTCGTGGTAAAATCAATGTAGTAATTCTGTCTGGAATATATAGGTCAATAAATTTTTTTCAGACTGCAACGTCATTTACATCATATACTTTGCGAAATATTAATTTATTTAAAAAAATATTGAATACGGTGTCAAAAAAAAACACATTATCGTAGACATAACACACGGTTATTTATTATGTTTTATAATCAAGGTGTTTTATGTGGTTAATATTCTATTGAAATCCTTATGGGACTGGATCGAATCAAATGTATAGGTACATTATTACTGTATTTCTGATCTTTATCTTCTTCTCTCCCATGTCCGTCACTAGAGTTATCTTTCATCGAGCATAATACCGAACCAAAGATAAATCAAATCGTCCCGATCTTTCAAAACTTTTTCAATCATTTATAAATTAATGGTCCCTACCGAACGGATCCGACTGTAGTACTTCCAAGTACCTCCGATAGGTGCATTTCGGCGCCAAGTTTCCGCGCGCTTTCCAGATTTCCCGCCATCCGGTCAGCCGCCATGAGCGATCGACTTCCTTTTCCGGTTCGCGGAACCTTTTGGCGGGAAAACTACGGATTTGGTATTAACTTCTCGGGCTTTTTAGCGCCTTTTTCTCCATTTGTCACGGCTCTGGAGGTATTTTCGAACGGAGGCGTTTTCCAACTCTAGTTCGACTTAACGGATTTTCCAGTTTATTTATTTATTTGGTACCGAATGCATTTTGTACATACATCTAGTTGTATAAAACGTCTTGGCAAACTCCAAGACGGCTTTTGAATGTTAAGCGAGTTAAGTTTGTTGGTACCTGCTTCTACAACACGTTTTGAATTAATAATTTTTACTGTTGGTAACATTTTGTTTTCAAATTTTAAATCGATGGAAATAGACTTGCTTCTTAGAAAATTGGGTTTAAGAATGCAGGATAAAAATGTGCAACTTGAAATAGGTGTAGATATAGATATTATATCTTGTAGTTTGGTCCACTTAGATCTGTAATATAAATGTTTACTTCATTCTCTCTCGGAAGCCATTATTATGTGACGCTCGCATAAGATGTCGAACTTCCCGAAGCAAATGGGACCTGACACTCTCAATATTAGGTATGTTTTGCGGCAAATTTATTGGGGAGAGGGGCGAATAGAGGATCAATGAATGTTGTTGAACCACCCTATTCAGATCTGGTAATTCGAAATATAATTTCTAGCTGTCGCAATAAATTATCATTCTACGTAAAATAAATAAAATTATTGCTGAATGATCTAGACGTTGAAAGAATACTTTTATAAAATCTCTGTTATTTCATTTTGCTTACTTTCACTATAACTTCAATATTTACTAATTATTAACAAAACAAAACAAAATCTGCTTACTTATACTATAATTCTTAAATTTCCATTAAATATTCTTTCTGTTACAATATTTTAAATAATGAATATTCTAGTACTCTTATTTACTTAAATTACTCATATTACCCATACACAGATAGCGTCTATGTGGTTTCCCATGTCCTTACTATTATAATTCAAGCAATCATGCATGTAAAAAAATTGTATATAACTTGTGTTCAATTTTATGGGAAAAATTTCAATACTTTTTAATGGTGGTAGTTATTTTCGAGTTTCACAGCCAAAAATCGAAAAAAACTCAAATGGTTTTGGGATATTGTGCCGTGTTCCGCTTTCTACCCCTGTAGCCAACGTTTCGACCAGCGTTACAGTATCCATTTGATGATTCAAAAAAATAACTCGCGGGTTCTTAAAACGAGCAAACATTTAATTTACCCAATTCAGTTTGGTCAGATATTTATTACAAGGTATTTAGAGAAATTAAATTAGAACTTAATAGATTTTCAGAATAAGCAAACACATTGTGGATTGACATGATGTATTAAATAACAAGACGCTTTGTTTTTAATCCACTTTTATTTTTTATTTGTCGACTAGTTTCAATTCTGCCGAATCGTCTTCAGGACATGGAACATACTAATTAAATAACATGAGTGTGCTGTATATAGGGTAAAAATGGGGAAAGAGAGAAACAATATTAAGAGGTAGACAACAATATAACAATAAAAACATACAATACCAAATACCTTATTACATGTACGATGGGAAAAACCATGAAAGACCATGTCTTTTATTATTTCTCTCATTGTCTTATATTGTTTCACTCTTTAAAAATAAAGTGTCTTGTTATTTAATAGAACTTAACACATGAAAACAACAGCATAATGTATTTATGAAAGGTTGGCAGCGTTTTTTTTTACAATTTATAGCTTGTATCTTCTTAGATTGAATCTGAGCTTGCGCAAGACTTTTACAAAACTTTGGTCGCTAGCGTGGAGGGTCTAAGCCTCTTTTACACAACACGGCACTAAACCCAATAAGCCTTATTCCCGAAGCTAGTTTTTTGTTAGCTTGATGCGCTTTACATCGTTCCGATCCCGTTTATAGAATCTGACAGGATTGTACGGTGTACACACGGGAGTCTTCTCGCATGCTCAGTTCATAACGGAATTTTCTTTTATCGCACTGCAAACACTGTCATCCTGATTTTATCTGGAATCTGACAGGGAAGTTGCATTACGGAGAGAGTGTTGTTAAAACAGTATTTGCACTTCGGCCATTTTATGGATAGTTTTTCTGGCTCTCATGTCGTCTTACGAGAAATAAAGATCTTAAATAAACATAAACATCTTAAATAACGAAAAAAATTCTATGTTGTCATTCTTGGCTATTTTTTTTTTAGAGTTTTAGTCAATTTTGACGGCGAAGGAGTAATTTTTCGACAAAGGTTAATCAACACTTTTTTAAAGTAGACTAGACATGCTACAAATTCAAAGCAAATCGGCATCTGAGAACCTAATATCGTCAGATACAGCTGTTCAAATTACTATTAAAATTTAAAAACAAAATTAATTAACAGCTGGACATAATTATTTAATGCTCACAATACATTTTCCATCATGAGGTATGAAGCTTTAACATATCAATTTTACTGTTTAAAAAGGCAAGACGTCATATTGTTTTTTCCGTTTTTTTTCTATTATTTAATAAGAAAAACGATTTATCGGCCAGGTACTAAACCTTTAGGTACTCATGAACAGGGCATTAGCCTCATATCAAATTCCACACAAAATCAATGAATCAAGGCTAAAATTGCATCGCGCTAAAAAAAAACTCCTTGTGTGAATGGGGCTCTATAATAAAAAAAATCATTCGTTTCCACCACTGACGTAATGCATGAAAGTGTGATCTATACCAATTTGAAAGAAAACTCATGTCGCCAATTTTATTAAAACCTTTCGACTCCTAGGCCCCAGACGGGCCAAAAAAAAGATAATCTTTTCAAGAAATAATTTCAATAAATTATACGATAGATCAATTTCCTCTAAAGAAGGGTAATTTTCATCTTACTTTGGGCTCACTTATAATAATAATAATAATAATAATAATAATTGGATGGTTTGTATAGCGCCGTTTTTGTGAAAAATCACCTCAAGGGCTTACATGGCAGGTCGCCTCAGATGAAGAGTTTTATTAGAAAATTTAAGCTTAGAGATGAAATTTTTACAGTTGCTATTTTATCCTACTTTTCTATTGAAGAATTGGTATTTATTTGAAATATTTATAATTTTTAGGGCTGGAGAATATTTCCAAAGCAACCTTAAAAAGCGTAAGAAGTTTCTAGTTGATATTACTTTTTTTACACATTTTGTTGTTTACAATGTTGCGGGCTGTGGACGCATTTGCGCACCGATGCGTGAATTTTTTTTTACTCATTCTATAAGTGACTTTAGATAAGCCCCTACCGGCTAGCCTAGCTAAGCAATTTAAATACGATTCGCCCACATATTGATTTATCTGTTCAATAGGCTCTAAAGTGAAAACATTTATTTGAATAGTGTGGCACCGTTTGAACCATGACATACACCACAACAATGTTTTCGCGCAAAATTCTTCAACAATATTTATGACTTTGTTGTTGAGTGGATCATTACTAGCAACGATGATCTCATGGGTAAATGCCGTAAGTGACCACTGTGGTACATACATCTGTGAAGTGGTCATATTAATGTATTATTGAAGGTATGGAAGAGAGAATTTATTAAAAAAATGTGGGATTAGTTGTAGAACCTGTTTTTGTAGAATATAATTTTATTATTGAATTATGAATTTATAAAATCTCACGGTAAATATTGGCGTCGTGTAAAGTTTCTCCTTTTATACATTACTATCATCACTACCCGGTTTCGCCCAAGCTTAAATATTTTTTTTATTTTGACGCTGTAAGTACGATTGTATTAATGTCTTTGAAAAAACTTGTGTTTTTACTTTTGTCTAGTTCTTTTGCCCGAGTATCAACAATCTTTTTTTTGTTATTAATGATAATTCTGGATTGAATAACGTCTTAGTTTTTTTGGTGGATATTTCAAAATTCTTGATTAAAATGTTGTAGTGAGCTAGAAATATTGACAAATGCATAACAATTACTTAGTAATCACCACTTTATTAATATACTCGTATATACATATTAAAATGTTTCGAAAGTGAAGATTTCCTCATCAGGACATACATAATACCAAAAAATATTAATATCAAGTATAGACAAATGATTAACATAGAACACAGTAATGTAAGAATAGACAAATTATAAACACATTTTGAGTCCTCTATACATTAAGCAATTCTGTGACTCGGTTTTTCTCATATGCGGTAATCTAATTTAATTTACGTTCCTCGTTTCATAATTGGGTACATTTTTGAAATCAATTTCATCCATAAAATATTTAGGCATTTGGTTATTCAGAATTTTATGTATAAAAATTATCACATTTTATAGCAGTTTTAAAAAAAAATATTTATTGTAATCCAATCAAGCTCTTCTCTCATTTGATTCATTCTTGTATATTTGCTTTCCCTTAGTATACATCTCATAGCTCTGTTTTGAATAATCTCTAGCTTGTTTAGATTTCCTCAATTGGCCAAATATAATATCGTAGAGAAATAGTCCAAATGTGGAGCAACTATAGTTTTATAAGTTATCTCTGGAGTGTTTCTATTTAGTTTATTTCTTAGTATTCCAAGAAAATTTACCTGTTTGATACCTTTTTTAATATTCAAAATTTACTGTGAAAGTGAATTTTGAATCTAATTTGTTCAATAGATTCATCATCAATCGTCATATTTAACCCAAATAATTGTATTTAGATGGAATTTCTGCTTAAAAAATAGTGCGATTTTCATACCGCTGATGCTCACTGTTCAAGAGTTTTTAGGTAGAATATAATACTACGAAATGTGATATCAAATATAAGTGCCAAATTAAAACCTGTTGAAGCTGTAATGTTGAACCCTGTTGACATTTGTAGTGTAAAAGATCTGTGCGTCTTTTTACAGAAAATGAAAACGGCCGTTGCGGCCATCAGATAAAACGTTTTTTTCCTCCTAGTGTGAATTGGGGACAGGATATTACGGCATTCTCATGAAAGAGCGAAAGAGTGGCTTAAGCCTCCGAATTAGGAATTCATCTACATGTTACAAACTTCCCTAAAAAATTAAAGATAATCTCTATTCAGATGTCTGGCTGAAGAAGTAATTATATGAAATTCCCTCTATAGAAAAAGAATCGCGAAGAATGCTTGGAAAAAAATTATATAACATGTGGGGTTCTGTTATTTAACATGTTACAGGTATGAAAAAATTCACACCGTTTCTTTAAATGCTATTTAAGTTAATAAGTATTCTTGAGATTTTTGCTCTATTCTAAATTTGTCGTGTTGTATTAAATATTTTTAAGCCTTTTTTTAACATTGTCGCGCTCCCTTTCTCCTCCGTGTTAACATATCTCCCTTTCAAACAATTTTCTTTCTATTCGTAATAATTTTGCTATTCAGTGCAGTTTTTTTTAAATAAATAAAATTTAAGACATTTATTCGCAAGCACCAGAATAAATGTCAAAGTTTTCCTGAATCCTAGAATCCGATAATTTATTTCTATTTTTCTATTTTAAATGTCATTTCATACTTCAATCACCTATCGATCTATAAATATTACCTATATCTTCCGATACCTTCTACTATCGGAGGCAGGCTATCATTATTGACAGTCTTCACCTGCAGACTGGAACAGAGCGGTACTCGTACCAGTATTAGATTACGAAGCCACGAAGTGCTGCGTCTTCCTTGGCCAGGTCTTATATCAATCCTCCACAAAATATCAATCGGATAATCCTGTATTTTTCGTTCTTCAATTTGGGTGCGGCGTCCGAGAACCATTCATTGGATAACCAACACCGCTGCCATAGGTCAACCCAAGTGGTTCACTGACGCTACGTTCGGTGACTTAGCAGGGGTGTTACGGTTCATCGGGTGAAGTTTGTCCAGGTCTTGGCGGCGGATATTTCTGGCCACTGGACTAAGTCGGAGAGGCCGGTTGACGGAGACGCTTTGATTTATCCAGCCGGATTCTCTACCCATCGACTTACACCGCAGTGGGAGGTATGGATTCATAAGTTTGTCACTCTTGGAGATACTGACCCTCAGATTCCTACATACCCCTCATACATTATTCTTTACAGAACTTTTAAAATACCCTTCACAGAACATCCCCAAAGATGACATAGGCCCCAAAGAAAAGTATATTTTTTATTAAAAGGATGGTTCGAAAACTTGACTATTATGGAGAGCATTCATTTCTATGTTCCCGATGGTTATCTCCGTCACCGACAGCATAGACTGTTTTATCTCCCGGCCTGCAGGACCAACTTGCCAATGGTCATGCCGGTGGGGAGGGCAATCTTGCTGTTAAATAGAATCACTTCGGATATCGACATATTTAGCATCAATGAAGCTTTCTTTCTACTTGTATAAACCAGTATGTGTTGTATGCAATTTACTGAGATTGTATATGGTCTACCTTCTTTCTTCTAATTTTTATTATTTTTTATAAGTAATTATTTTGGACGTTGCACATCCTGTATCATTTAATAATATCTTTAAAAATCCCTTAAAATGTAAATTTTGTAATATTTTTAAAAGGAGAATATAATTGAATTTTCTTCAGGGACTCCTGTGTGGAGTTAATGTAAGAAAAAACAATACATGGATTCCATGACAAATTGTTTAAAACATTCTGCTGTGTTTTCTTCGAATCCAAGTTCAGTGATCACTTCCATTACATTTTTTTATATATTCATTTATTTTATTCTTAAATTTAAATATAAAAACAAAAACATTAGCCATTTATCTCATTAGGACAATCCTGTGTTGAAATGAGTTGCTGTACAATTTAATAATAATCAGTAAATAGTAATAAGTGAATAATAATACATGAATAAAAATAAGTAAATATTAATAAGTAAATAAATAATAAAAATTAAATAATATTAATTAAATAATATTAATTAAATAATAATTATCAGTAAATAGTAATAGGCATATAATATTACACAAATATTAAGTAAATATTAATAAGTAAATATTAATAAGTACATTACGACCACCGTTTTTTTAAACCTCATAATTAAAACGCTACAAAGTAAAGAAACGTATTAAGAAACCTACTGAGAACAAGTTCTATTACACACTTAACATCTGCAAAGTTTCACAACAAACCGCAATTTCTGTACTGCAGCGTTCTCTTATATTTATTAACTTTTATTTGTACAAAAAACTTAACGTAATGAACTGAAGATGAATTCATTGATGTTTTTTACGTATCACAACTTTTTCGTTACGATAGATGTTCTGTTAGATTTTTTAAATTCGTTCTGCATGGTCACTACTCCCATGCAAACGTATATTTAAAAAAAACGTCATGAACTCTACAGTTATTTTTTAAGAGCAACTGCTGCGCCGCCTGTTTCATACAAAACTCAATTTTGGATTTGAGGCCAGAATACTCAACTAAACCTAATGATCTTTTTTTCATAAAAAAAGTATAGTAAATATCTAGTACGGATGAGAAGTAATTTATTTATTTTTGTTTTACATTATGAAATATAGGCCATTAAAGGAATTGATTTTTCGCGATTTTAGAGGCACCTTTAACAAATATTCGGTGGCTAACGGTGATCTAAAACAAAAGTTTTACCCAGTCTGCTTTGAAAATATAATGAAATATAAAATAAATTAAACGAAATATTAAAATAAGCATTATGGTGGACTTTAAATTAAATTAAAAAAAAAACAATCAGTTTACGTTGGAACACAAATTTGCCGTTCATAATTTAAAATATCAACCCGTGAATTATTTTTTTTTAAATGTTTTGTTTTTATGTTTTAATTTACGTAATCATACGAGTATTTACATAGCAATTATGACAATTAAAAAAAAACAATAAACCCGTAAATAATTTTCTATGTTGTCTCTAAAATTATGATTTTTTTTTCATGGGCTACATGGCATAATTTAAAACAGAAATAAATAAAATACTTCTCATGCATACTAGGTATTTACTAAACCTTTAATTAAAAAGAAATGTCATTCTGTTTGGATGGGTATTTTGGCCTCAAATGGCGCAGCCGTTCCTCTTAATATAATAACGCCATTGGTCATACTTGTGTACGGTTTCTGTATTATTTTCGAGGTGAGCCGTATAAAATGAAGTACACCTTGAACTAGATGATATTTTGATGTGCTTAATCTATAAGTTATATTATTATCTGATGTTTGAATTCGTGCTGAGATGTTTTCTTTTTTTATTTAAATTGAGGTCAGCAGCATCTACATAAAATATTGTATCGATATTTGCTACTTGTTTTTTTTTCTGTTTCGAGATACTTTCTTTCTTTCTTTGTTCCCAATTTTGAAGAGGAGGGGAAGGAGATGGGGGAGAAGGTAGGTGGGGAAGTACCTGGCTACTCAGTTCTGGTCACCAAACACGGCTAAATCCATTTAAAGCAATACCTCAATAAATTGAATGTGCTATCTAGACTAGTAGAAAAAGTCAATAGTTGTCCCATATAAATAAAAATCAGATAGTTATATCCGAGACACTATCTAGTAATCTTCATAAAGATAGCAGCCAATAAAGTGGGATTTAATGGAGGAAAACATTGACAAGTCTTGAATTTGAGGATTGAAGTTCATTAAGGGTTCGACTCGCAGATGCGACTGATACCTTTTTATTTTTTTGTGTTTTTTTTCGGTTTCGTATTTCATTTAGGATTTGTTAATATTATCTTCTTCAATGATCACAATGAGGTTTTTAAGCTTCAATAAGTTATTATTAAATTACATTTACTTGCTCATGCCGTAATTTGTACCCGCGACCTCCGGATTCGTAGCCAAGGATCGTAACCACTCAACCACGGAGACCGTCAAAATTCCTCCTACTTCCAACGTTTATATTTACAATTGGGGGGTATGTTTAACCCGACTACACGCCCTGTTTTGAACGGGAACGTCCTAATTTTGTACAGGAAATAGGTTGGGTAGAATTATGAACACTTCGGGAACAATAATATCAATCATGAGAACTGTCGTATAATTACTATAGAACGGGTGTACTCCCCGATGAACAAGGTATGAACGGCTGAAAAGGGGCAAGTACATATTTTCAGCACTAAAAGATAGGTTAATTATTAAGGTGAATATTTAAAAAAATTACACTAATTTCACTTGTACTATCAATGATTGACTATAAATGATTGCTATATTATTGAAGAAAGTTTGTTCGTCTGACACGTATAAAAACATATTTTTATTCATTTATTTATTATTTAAACGCCCGGAGGGCTTTTACATAAAAATATATAATTTTTAAATTACATAAAAGAAAACATGCTCCAAAGTTCATTACACTTGAAGTAAGAAAAAAGAAAAAATTTGCACCAAAGCTAAAAATATGCAGGAATATAAAGGAACAGAAAAAATAAATAAGTAATAAAAATAATTAACACTAATAACAAATAAGCAAATATTGTAAAAAGTTGTAGTTAACCATAATTTGTAAACTAGGTAGAAATAATTCGTTCATACTTTTTTTGAAATTTGCCAAGATTATTGTCAAATACATCCATATCATTTAAGTATTTGTTACCGCGACTGTAAGCGTTGAATTGGGGAATGCAAACTATAGTTGGAACGGGATATACATATGTAAAATGTAGATATTTGTCTTGTAGTTCGTTTATGTATCTATAGGTTGATTAATCCAGGAGTTCAGAACAATATGAACAAGAAGGTCACACAACTCAACGGGTACATATTTATTTTATCGGGGTGCTAGTATAAAGGATGGGATCGGATATACAAATTAATAGAATTCTTATTTAAAACAGGTCAACTTTATTTCACTTTAAACACACGATGTTTTATCAGAAGGAGCAAAACACGGGAGATTTTAATATGTAGGGATTATGAATTATGAACTGCAAGCCAACGTCACATGAAGTCGAATGTCAGTTCGTTTCCTCAAACGTTTTGACATTAGTTGCCAGTGGATTAATTCAATAATCATAGTTTCTATATTTTTAAACCTTTAAAATAAAATGTATGATGTTAATATTTTTTTAATAAAAGCGAAAAAATAAATGGTCGCGTTTTGTATTTTGTTTGGTTGAAGGGAACGAGGGAAGGGGGAGAGGTGTGAAGAGGGTGGTTGAGAATTCCTGACTGTTCAACTCCGGTCATCATACACAGCTAAATCTATTTGAAGCAACGTTTTGATTTTTAATGGTTCTGTTTCATCAGGACGACACTGAGAGTATCTTCGACTCTGAAATTCATCCAGCAACGTTAAAATTAGACTATAATAGAAAAATGTTTAAACATAACCAAAATACCGCATCCGAAATATCCTTTTTATTGTTGGACCCTCACTCAACATTTTTATTTATTTATTTACCCCTATTACAGGCTATTTACATGGGCATTTACAAATAACAATGAAAAGCTACATATGTATTATAATAGATAATATAAAAAAGAAACAATATAATTTGAATATTTTATCCAGAGTTAAATAGTTTCCAATAAGCTAGCTCTACTCGATGAAAACACCATACTAATGCATGCTTATACTGTGACATTGACATGTCAAATATATCAACAACATCGAAGTATTTGTTCCCCAGATGTTGACTCCGTCGCATAGGAGAATAATATTGCGATGCTGAAGTTGAATTGTCACAATAAAATGGTAGGCACTGTCTTGTCCTACCAGGTACATGAAAAGCAATCAAATATAGCAGTCCTGGGGTATAAAACATTGAATTAACTATCTTAAACAAACATGTTAAATAAAAACACAAAAATGATTTATTTTATTGTAAATTTCCCTTTTTTTACGCTAATTACCATTATGGATTTTATTTTGTACATACAATTTTGACTGTCCTGAAACGGAAAATCGTCTTAGTTGGACAATCAAAGCATTCTTTAAAATATTACATGCGCATATTTTGTACTATATAAATTAAATAAATAAATAAAAATATATATATTTTTTAAAATTTAATAATGTTATTATTAAGTTCTGCAAGTCGTCACAATCTGGATTAACCACAGCTTGAAAATGGCCTTAAACGCCGAAACAGCTGTCACAATAATAAAAACTAAAAATACTTGCAGAACTTAATAATAACATTATTAAATTTGATTTATATTAAATTTAAGAAAAAAAATAAATGGAGTTCTACGAATGAAACACTAAAACAATTAATAAATAAAAATAAAATCACAGGTCCTAAACTAGGTTTGGACGATAATATTAAGTGGATTCAAAATAATGCATTTAACGTATGCAGACCGGGCCGGGTTCGGAACCGTTCCCACAGCATTCAACAACCTTTAATCGTATTATAATGTTATTCGGGCTCCGCGTACCCACAGCGACGGCGGGAGCACAGACTGGAGGATGGTCGTAGATGATACAACGCACACCCACTATTGAATAATGCTTAAATTCAACAAAGGATGTGTTAAAAAATGCAAACATTTTGCTAAAAAGCTATTCTTTATTACCAAAAGTTGATACTTTATCTTTAGAGGTTTCAACACAATTTAATCTTATTGTGCAATTTATTAAAAATATCGAACAAGCAATCAGTGACGTGCACTGCTCTGAGACCGAATGTAAGCTGTGTATAGTTTTTCAAACTCGGGTAAAAAAATTACTCGCAATTGGCGGAATATTTCACTGCCTTTTTTTATATGAATACCGCACAAGAGTCCCAACTTGCTCCCAAAAGTCTGGAGCCAGTGAGATTATGACATCCCCAATTGGGGAATGTTATGAGGCTGAAGGTATTGGGGAGGGGAAGTAGAGGGGGTAGAGGAAGGTGGGGAAATACCTGGCTATTCAGATCCGGTCACCAAACATGGCTAAAAGCCATTTGAAGCAACGTTTCAATTCTGAATGGCGGTCTTTCACCAGGGCGATACTGAGAGTATCTTCCACTCTGGAACGTTCGCAAAATATTCTGTATATTATTTTAAAATTAATTAATTGTGAAACAGCACAAATTAAAATAAAATTTACTTGCGCACGCCGGGATTTGAACCCGCGACCTTCGGATTATTAGTCGAGAGCCTTACCCCTCGACCATGGAGGCCGTCAAATGCATGCAGCAAAATATTCAGCTAGAGATTTCAACACATTTTATCTCATTGTGCAATTTATTAAAAATATGGAACAAACAGTCATTGGCGTGCACTGCTCTAAGACCGAATGTGAGCTGTGTATAGTTTTTCAAACTCGGGTAAAAAATTTACTAGTAATAGGCGGAATATTTCACTGCTTTTAATGTAAGCAGAATGCGATGGTATGGGCTAAAAAACAAGAATGTATGGCCAAAAGGCAGGTTGCAATAAAAAAAATATGAATTTGCCAAAATGAAACATTTTATTAATGTAGAACGATTGTTACATAAAAAAAATATTCCCGAAATTTATAGAACAAATGCATTCAGATATTTATCTTTTTTTTATTGATTTTTATCTTCTTTTGATGGTTCGTTTCTATAAGGGTATGCACAGCTATTTTGGCTGCACGTCACTGCAACAAATTTTAACCTAAAAAATGTAGAGAGAATAAGCTGTTTAAATTTCACTAAGGCCAAAACTCACCACTTGCGTATTGTTGATGCTTCAAACAAATAGTTAATGAAACAGGAAAAATTCTTGAACGGTGAGCTAAAGCGCTTTGAAAATTACACTTTTTTTTTAGATCATTGCGACTTTAACTCAATACATCTATTCCACCATGTGCTATGGAGCGTTAAAATATCAATTTAAGATAATAATATTTTATAATAGTTGATCTGTACGTTGATACATCACAAAATCACTTACTGGGAGCTATTGATTTACGAAATTTGGCCACAGAGCTATTTTAACACTTTCTGAAAAAATACGCCATAATAAAAAAGAAAATCATTGACCTAAATAATCAAATTTAAATAATATTTTTTCCCATATTCTTACTGCATCCTTCACTTCTGTACCATGCGCATTAAAATATGTAGCGGTGGCTCCGTCCGGGGTTTGAACCAGGGTCCCTGAACCCGCTTGGCGCGCAGGTCGACCTTGGCAATGAGTCAAGTTTGGATGTTGGGAGTCTTTGTTCGGACCTCTGAATAGCGGACTTAATTATTATTGTGGCTATTACAAAAGAATTGGCCTCTAAGTGATTGGTAGCAGTTGGTGATTTTGTTACCAGACTTTACCCGAGTTTCAACAGCCTTTTTTCTCATTGAACACTTGAAAAATAGAACAATAAGGCATCTTGTCTTCTTTTGGACAGTTAAAATAATATTTTTTAAAAAGATTGCGACACTCGAGCTACAAATTCAGGAGAGAAAAGGTGTACATATATACCAGGGTTTTTCGTACTTTTAGTACCTACAGATTTTCGACTAGCAGTTAATATTGTCTTAATTTTTAATTGATATCTCAAGGTCCGTTTATTATGATAGAAATGAAGTTTTGAACTGAAAATAATGGCTCTGTCCTACTAATTTAATATTAAAAAAATACTGTAAGCTCACCGTTCCATAGTTTTATACTCCTTTCTTCTTTTTAGACATTTAATGAATATTTAATTTATAGCAAAGGTTTTATTTAATATAATTTATTAATTTTACTGTGTGTATGTGTACATGTATGCATCTATATAGGTATGTTATATACATTTTTTAAAAATATATCAACACTTTAAACTAACTAAAATAGTTTTTTTCATTGTAAAAAAACCACCCGTTGTCAAACTATTAAGAAGTATTCAATTTATTTTTTTATAACTTATTGTAGTTTGTAAACCTCATTGTAATATTTTAATCATTGACGAAGATAATATTAACATATCCCAAATGAACCACGAAATGCGATGCTGCGACTGAAATCTTTTTAATTTCTGTTGTTTTTTCGGTTTCGTGGTTCATTTGGGATATGTTAATATTATCTTCTTCAATGATTAAAATATTAAGAAGTAGTTTATCGGAACTTTTATTCCTTTTTTATTCTATACTAGCTGATGTGTGCCCGCCCTTGCTCGGGTACAATAATTGCTTTGACGGCGAAAGTAACATTCATTTGAATATTTTGTTTCATTCCAAACTTTTATTTTTTTTAAATATATCTAAATCACAATGTTGTTAAGTAGGTACCTACTCGTGTTTTTCATTTTGAAAATATTCTACCAAAAAAAAACTTCTTTTGAATATGCAATCTGTGCTTAACCAGAGTGTTATATGTATGGGTTAACCTAAATAAAACATGGTAGGTTCAATGTTTTTCATACTAATTTTAAAACGTTATAGCAACGGTTTTACATATTGGATTTCATTCAAACTACTTTATAAACCTTCCCGGCACTAATAAAAATAAACTGTGCTATTTTCAGCGAAACCGGTCCAGTGATTTTCGAGAACATCGAGGACAAACAAACTTACATTGATTTATATATGTATAGATTTGTTTTATTTTGTAATTATTTTTTTTAATGGTTCAAATAATAAAAAAAAGCTCTATAGCCGAGATAGAATATACGTTGCAAGCTGAGAATTTCTGATATTAGTGACATAAATAACAAAGTTTTCTGCTATATATTATAGCTTTGAAAATCAAATGTATTAAACTAATCAGAGGCAAGCAAATACAGCTGTGATGTATCATATACAAACTCGCCCTACAGTTGTTCAATATCAGGTTATCTTCTGATTTTTGTAGATAGTAACATTTTTGGACACACATAAACACGTTCCATTTTTGTGTAAATTATCACTGAAAACAAGGGCAACAATCATTACATAATATATTTTTAAATGTAAATATGTTAGTTGTCAGTCTTTATTCCTAAACCGTAGATGTTAACCATTCAACAATATTGTTTAAAAACTCACCTGTTCATAAAAATGTTTGCACTAGTTACAGGTCTTAGTTGTAAGTCGATAGCTTTTTTTCAAATATGAATACCGCACAAGAGTCCCAACTGCTCCCAACCGTCCTGAACCAGTGAGACTATGGCACCCCCAATTGGGGAATGTTGTGAGGCTGAAAGTATTGGAGGGGGTAAGAGAATGGTCGTAAAATACCTGGCTATTCAGATCTGGTCACCAAACACGGCTAAAAACCATTTCTAGCAACGTTTCAATTCTGAATGGTGGTCTTTCACCAGGGCGATACTGAGAGTATCTTCCACTCTGGAACGTACGCAAATATACTATACATTATTTTTTTGTGTATTAATTGTGAAACAGCACAAATTCATTTAGTAAAATTTACTTGCGCACGCCGGGATTTAAACCCGTGACCTTCGGATTCGTAGTTGAGAGCCTTACCCCTCGACCATGGAGGCCGTCAATACCTATATAAGTCTACTGTACTTCACTAATTATAAGTCTGAAATAGGTAGTTTCTAGTTACAAATCTTAGCTGTAAGCCATTAGTAATAAATATAAGATTCACATTTATAGATATAAGTCGAAGTGATTAGGAATAGGTTAGATAAATTGTGTTTAAAGCCCCCTTGGGGTTAGTTTCTCACGAACCACGGTGCTATAGAAATACTTAATTTATTATTTTTATTATTATTATTAAGAACTCAACCTATATATTGTGTGTATATTGTTTTTAATATATCAACCTACCTTTATTTTCGAAAATGTATTTTCTTATTTTTAACGGATTTCATTTTTCCAAGTGTTAAACCTTATGTGAAAATCTGGAAAAAAATGCTGGTAAAACTTCGTTATTAAATAAACGGGAACATGTCACTTCCATTTTCCCGTTAGATCCTCGAGTTTTGCTTCTATCGGTTTGTGATGTTGGCATTTTTCTTACCACGTTTTGAGTGCACACTTTTTCTCAGAACATCCCCTGCTTTTAGCTTAATTTTATTAAAGTTTCCCGCAATTCAATTTCATCGGAAAATGTGCGAAAATCGAGTTTATAGTTTGGTTCGATTAAACTACTGTCCCCATGTAAAATGTCCCCATTTTTAATAAAGTTTACATAAATACAAACCAATTGGATACGTAAATTTTAGAACGGGTATTCCTAGAGAATACATAGACTACGATTATCTACTTTATTCATTAAATTTAGAAAAATTATTTGATTATTTATTATTTTTAAAATTGTTAATTCAGTGTTTTATACCCATTTTATTAAGACAATTCAAATTCAGCGTCGCAATATTATTCCCATATGCGACGGATTCAACATATGAGGAACAAACATTTCGATGTTGTCATATTCGAAACATCAATGTTACAGTATATAAGTATGCATTAGTACGGTTATTTTCATCGAGTAGAGCTACGTTATTTGAAGCTATTTAACTCTGGATAAAAGCGTCAAATTTCTTTTTATGTTATCTATCATTATACATATGTAACTTTTCAATATTATTTGTAAATGTCCATGTAGAAGCCTGGAATGGGCGTAAATAAATAAATAAATAAAATTCTCATTGAATAAAATCCAAATTGATAGCTTTATTTGCAAGTAAATGTAACTCAAACAAATATTCCTAATTTCACTAAAGTTATTGAGACACAAAGTTATAAATTCGCCCTGGGGTACACTTAAAGTTAAGACTATCGTTCTTTTTGTTTGGATTGATCTTATCTTCGTGTGGAATTTTCTTAAAGTGACATCCGCGTAGTATATTCACAAAATACAAATGCTGAACTCTGTCAAGAAATATTCTAGAAACACCCTTAACAAAAAAACTGTTACTTCTTAAATTAATCTTGTACATTTTTTAATAAATAAGTGCTTTTATGCATTTCTTTTTAATTAAATTATCGATAGAGTATAAATGTGTCTAGACACCATATTTACTTTATATATATATATTTCCACAACTGAACTGCATTGTAATATTACGTAGATAAAAAATATCTCATAAATGTTATTTAACTCTTAGCAAATTAATGCATTAATGTTCACTCTTCCATCCACAAGCAAATGCTTTTAATGGAAGAATAGTATTAAAATATTTTAAAAAATGTAAACTTTACTGTAAATTGTTAAATTATATAAAATAAATTACATATGTTTCAGGGTGGTAGATACTCTCAGTTTCGTCCTGTCGAAAAACGGTCATTCAGAATCCAGACTTCACAATATACTTCAAATTTAGAAGACCATGGTTCTATTGATTCCGGGCAGTTGGAACTCTTTTGTCGTATTCAAACGTATTATTACGTAAATATTAATTATGTCATTTGAAAATACTTGAGTGATAATTAATTAATTAATTCGCTAATTAAGTCTCACGCTGAAAGTAATTTTTTTGCGTTCGCTCAGCTATTTTTGTTAGTTTGTTGAAAGGAACCGATGTGGAATTGCTGTCACTGCAATGTATTTACGAGTACATATGTCAATTCTTTTATTGTTACTTCTACTATTTATGAACCTAAATTATATTTTTATTTAAGTATTAAAAATATTTTGCCAACTATTTTAATAAATAATTATCTACATGTTTCAAAACCTACGGTTTCTTCATCAGGATACAAAGTGTACTGAAAAATTATGACATATAAGCATAGACATAATATGGACAATAAATGGTGAGTGAAGGTACTTACTTTAAGATACTATTAGGTATTAATGTAAATATAATATGTGAAATAAATAAAATTATTATAAAATAGAAAAGAATTTTAAAGAAAAAATTCTCTATTTTTTAAAATATTTTTTGTACACACATGTGTACTATTCTGAAGAAGGGTGCGTTCAACCGAAACAGGTCGACAATGTATAAATACGATAAAGTGGCTTAAAACAAATAATTTGTTTCATTTAAATTATAATGTCAAGCCACAGAGTGATTGCTTTCTTCGATAAAATAATTATTTTGTATGCTGTTTATCCTAATGAAGGAAGCCTCATATCTGGAACATGTTGATAATTATATATTTTAAATAGTGGTTTATACAAAATTCTTATTCATTTTATTACAAATGACACCACAAAGTATTTTTACATTTTTTGAGGAAATCTTAATATTTATTTATTAAAATAGTGATTTTATCAAAATATTTTTATAATTTATTTTAATACGGTGCCACAAAGCTAATTTTGCATTTATTTGCACCTCTGGTGGGTACCCCCAAAACATCTGAAAATGAAACCTTTGACTCTGTGCAGAAACGGGTGGTCCGTTTGATTGATTCGCCTATCTTAACAAACGGTTTGCAATCTTTGGAGAGCAGACGTCAGGTGGGAATGATGTCCTTGTTCTACCAGTAGTTTAATGGAAGATTCTCTGAGGAACTAGTCGACACCGGTGCCAAAACAACGCCAAACGCGCCAAATGCACTCCCAACATTTGTAGCGGTTGACATTTGCCACATGAGAACGTGTCGCTTCAACGACTCGTTATTGTGTTAACAGCTCGGCTGTGAAATGATTTGCCGACCTCTGTGTCACTCTTCCCTGTCCTCTAAAAGACTCTCCGTACAGCATCCCCAAATATGGAAATGATTTCCCTCAGAACCTCCTGTGGAACCTACTGTAATTTATTTATTTATAAATCATTTCGACGAAAACGCGTCCTCTCGTATTATCTATATTTACCTCTGATCTTCCACAGTCATCTTATCTTATGTTATCTTTCATATCTGCCCCAGATCCGTCGTTGGCTATCGGCCTGTGTAGTTTCACTCTCCTCCCAGACCTGTTATTGTGTAGCCGGTGTATGCATGTCGAAGAAGTAAGGCACTTTACCTAAGTGTGTCAGTAATAATAATATTAAATTTGCTGGGACTCCTTTCTCTGTGCCGATAGACAATAATGCAAGTGAAACCGCGTAGACAAGAATAATGAAACATGGAAATATTGTCAAGATTTGTCCTAAATACTGCAGAGTGGAAGATAGTCACAGTGTCGCCCTGGTGAAAGACCACCATTCACAATCGAAACTTTTATTAGGGCTTATACTTTTTTTTAAAGACGTGTATTCCAGAATTAAGCAGCAGTACACCTGACGATATTTGAATTCCTCCTTCTTCCATCCGTTGTTAAGAAAAGAATACGACTGGATGTAGGGATGTGGGAGAAGGAGAGGAGGAAGGTTGGGAAAGAGCGGTTACGGGAGACAGTTCATTGGTTTAGACTTACCCCGAGGGTGGTGTCTCGACAGGGAGCTCGGCTCTGGACATTCGACTAGCTCAGTTTCGGCAGGCCAAGAAGCTCCTCTACAGGGTCGTAGGCCGACAGGCAGTCTTATAATTGGTTCGGGGAGGCCCTAATACTACGCCAAATGAATTTACTAAATGCTTTCAGACTCAGAGTTTATTCAGGGGAAGGTACAGACATAGTAATTTATGCTACAATAATCAAAGGCTAGCCTAACCTCAAATGGAAGTTACGGGTGATTATTCTCTCTGATATTTTCTAAACGGGCATTATAACGGGGACTCGAATAAGTTACAACACAAAAGGGGAAATACAAAGACAGCTTACAGTCATGGTTGTAGCGGCAAAAGGATCCTAGTAGAAGCAATTAGCAGCTGGCCAACATGGCTGCTCTCGCGTTCCTTTAGAGACGCAGTAGGCGGCATGCCAGAGATGTCCTCCTGAAGCCGGGCAAGGAAGAAGCGCCTCGGAAGCCGGGTGAGAAGGAAGTCGCCGGCGCGTGGGCGTGCAAGCTGCCGTTGTGGCAAGCTTGGCGCTGGCGTCGTTTTACCGTTGTTGTTTGACGAGTGGCTAGAGTCTTTTTAGGATCTTTCTGTCGTTACGTAACACCGTATAAGCGTAAAATGTTGCTTAAAGAATTTATTTATTAGTGAGAGGAAGAGGAAGAGGAAGATAGGATCGGGAGAGGGGATACTCTCGACACATTTCATACTCGTGCATCAATTTGTGGTCGTACGTAATACTTCGGTTCGATATTTTGAAAGGGTATTGGGAAGAATGTCGATATTGTGAAATTGTGCGTTATATTGCGCGCAAATACGGGGAATTGGAGAATTTATCCTAAGATTGGCCCTGTATGCGGGCAAATAAAAAATATCGGTTTGTCGGGTTGGTCTTGATGGTATGTGAATGTTTGTAAACCTAATGAGCTCTGGCGAATACAGGCCATTATTCATAATTTTAAATAACAAGATTTGAGCACTGTATGATACTGGTCATAAGCTACGTTCCCACATAGTAAAAATAATAATCACTTGGCATTTACATAGCGCTGTTTTGTGTTATTTCACTTCAAGTGCACTTTACTATAGTGATTTACTAACCGTTCAGCGGTATTCCTACAGTGCTGCTTTCATATTTTTAACATATTCTATTATATATTATCACCCCTTATCATATATTTCACCCCTTATCATATATTTCACCCCTTTTTTATCTCTACATGGTGATATTTCACTAAAATGTATCCATAAAAAAATAGGGGTTAATAAAATCTAAAAGATGTGACGTAAATAATGATAATAACAATTGGATGATTTGTATAGCGCCGTTTTTGTGAAAAGTCACCTCAGGGGCGCTGTACAAATATTATTTACTAGGGTTTATCTTATTATATTTTATAAACAGATGCAGAAACATACTTACCTGGCAGGTCATTCCAGATTACCACGGTATTTTACAAAGTTTTTGTTAGAGAAGATATGATTTTGCACGCACAGGACGCAATATTAGAAAACACTGCACATCGCATGATATTCCAGTTATTATTAAATTCTTATTTGTTATTGATTTTACATTTATTAGAAGGTTTGTAGCTAAAGAGGAGTTGGTATGTATTTACAACTAGCTGATGTGTACCCGGCCTTGCTCGGCTTTTTTTTTTTGGAATAAAGTTATGAAGTTGTGAATTCTTGCTTGTCGTTGGGTGCCATAATTGGTTTGACAGCGAAAGTAATGCCTTGTGACGAGTATTGCGATCTCTAAAGAAAGAAACATTCATTTGTAAATTTTATTTCAGTCCAAACATTTATTTTGTCAAAATGTATCTAAATAATAAAGTTCTTGAGTAGGTAACTACTTGTGTTTTTCATTTTGAAAATATTCTACACAAAACAAACCTTCTTTTGAATATGTAATCCGTGGCTAAACAGAGTGGTATATCTATGGGCTCACCTCAATACAACATGGCGGCTTCAATGTTTTTCGTACTAATTTTAAAACGTTATAATAACAGTATTACATATTGGATTTCATTCAAACTACTCTCTAAACCTTCCCGGCACTAATATAAACATACTGTGCTATTTTCAGGAAAACCAGTAGAGTAATTGTTATGATTAAAACTGACGATAAATGTAGGGATGTGGGAGAAGGATAGGAGGAAGGTTGGGAAAGAACGGTTACGGGAGACAGTTCATCGGTTTAGACTTACCCCGAGGGTGGTGTCTTGACAGGGAACTCGGCTCTGGACATTCGACTAGCTCAGTTTCGGCAGGCCAAAAGCTCCTCTGCAGGGTCGTAGGCCGACAGGCAGTCTTATAATTGGGGTCGGGGACTCTAATACTACGCCAAATGAATCTACTAAATGCTTTCAGACTCAGAGTTTATTCAGGGGAAGGTACAGACGTGGTAAGTTATGCTACAATAATCAAAGGCTAGCCTAACCTCAAATGGAAGTTACGGGTGATTACTCTCTCTCTGATATTTTCTAAACGGGCATGATAACGGGGACTCGAATAAGTTACAACACAAAAGGGGAAATACAAAGACAGCTTACAGTCATGGTTGTAGCGGCAAAAGGATCCTAGTAGAAGCAATTAGCAGCTGGCCAACATGGCTGCTCTCGCGTTCCTTTTGAGACGCAGTAGGCGGCATGCCAGAGATGTCATCCTGAAGCCGGGTGAGACGGAAGTGGCCGGCGCGTGGGCGTGCAAGCTGCCGTTTTTGGGCAAGCGTGGCGCTGGCGTCGTTTTACCGTTGTTGTTTGACGAGTGGCTAGAGTCTTTTTTAGGATCTTTCTGTCGTTACGTAACATAATTTTAGAGAAAATCGAGAACAGACAGACAAACATTAATTTTCGCATATTAAGATATTAAGTTTTTTTTTTCGAATTTAGGACTGACGAACAAATTTCAAATATGACTTCTGAAATGTTCGATGTTATTTATTTATAAATATTTATAGTCATTTGGAATGTCGCAGACTATGAAAAGTTTCAAATTTTTCTGTAAATTATTTTAGGTAGGTACTAACCGGCTAGCTTCGCTATGTTAATTGGGTATGCAACTGGACCACATTGTTTTAGAACTCTCTTATTTCAATTACATATTACTTAACAACGAGATAAAAGTGATTCGTGGGCGTGTCCATGTGCCTGAAGTAACCTCAATAAATTTCGTGAAATTCATCAAGCATTTTTAAATACTTAAAAATATTCTTGAACAGACGCGCATTAGCCTGTCTAGTCTAGTAGTCGAAAGGTCGTATGCAAGTTGACTACAAACACAATTCTAGGGACTAATATGTTCATATTTCCCATTTTCACTTCCAATTCATTTTGGCACAAATCAATCTCCAACTATTCATAAATCAATTTGCAAAATAAGCTATTTGTCAAAACTAAACAGAGATTTTGCCATGGCATCGTTTGTGCGAGCATTACGGTTTATAATTAAAATTCCCCAACCTTTTGAAATTTTGTTTTTATTTTTTTGATTGTGGTTTAAACATGGAATAACGTCTAAGAAACAATGATTACGATAAATGACAATTCTAAGAATATAAATTATAATTTAAAAAATGAAAGTTACCTATAAAATTATGAAAACTGATTTCTTTCATGTCATATTCTTTATGATTTAAAACAAAAATAAATGAAATACGTCTCATCCGCACGAAATATTTACTGACTTTATACCACTTTCAAAAGGTGTGCCGATTCATACATGTGTTGACTTATCCAGATTAGAAAGTACTATCACGCTAATTCAGAGGTGATAGAACGCCATACAACTATCCCGGCACAGACTTCTTGCTTTATCCACATTCATATTTTATCTCTTGCGTACCCTTAGCACTGACGAAATCTGCAACAAACTTAACATTATATTAATAAAACAATTATACTCTAAAACAATTCTACTTTACATTCATAAATACAAAAAAAAACAAGATATAACAACAAACACATATTAGAAACACTAGATCTCAGAGTCAAAAACACATACAACAAGGAACCACAAATACAACATTTGGACAAAAAAACTTATACGTATAGTACTAAACGCTACAAGAAAATCCCACTCTCCTTCAAAAATCACAACAATCATAATTAATTTAAAAATCGAATAAAACGCCGTATACGTTACATAGGGAGATTTGAAATAGAAAATATATTAACACAAAATACAGACTAACACCGAAACCACTCAACTGTATTTAAAACACCTCGCCTTACATTTATTTTTTTTCATCAATCACATCAATTTATTATAATTTATTTTAATACTTTGTAAATGAAATACTCAGCATGGGAAATTCCATTGGGATATCATTATTTGATATTTTGTTATTACAAAAAAAAAAACATTGTTATTATTCTGTCGTTCCGACTATTGATATGACCCGTCTCAAATATTTGATTTACTTGATCGTGCCATGTCTTCCTGGGGCGCTTCCAACTTATTCAAACCGCTTGCGCGTCATATATTCTCCTATTAATCCTTTCTCCATCCACTCGCTCTACATGGTCAATCCATCTAACCAGAGATCAATGATCGAGAATCATCAATTACATTCCTGATTCGTCCAGTGATTCTCTTGTGTAGTGTTTACACAACTATTTTATTTTGTTTCCTAAAGGCGAAACACCTGTCAAAATATTTTATAATATCGCTGAAGAATGAAAATTTATACAAAGAAAACAACAGCATAAAAAAAAACTGTTTTCGTTGGAAAAGATTTACGTGTTAGATTTTCACCTACACGGTACCAAACTTTCTTTAATAATTCAGCGTTTTATGTACAGCACAACATGTTATCTTATATGTAAATTTAAAAAACTTTAAGCTCCGCTAGAAAAAAAAAACTGAAAACATCTAAAAAGTAAGTTTTCATCGGTTTTCTTTGGCATAGTGGTAATGCATAGTTTCGTTAACCCTTCCCCTACCAAGTGCCAAAAACTTGGGGCCCGATAGACCCATAAATAAGACGACCAACTTTCAACTCTGACCCAAATCAGAATCTGCTAAAAGCGGGGGAAACTCTTGACGAAGCGAGTAGCTACTTGATACTTGCAGACAGGTATTCGACGTCTTTCTCGATTTCTCTTAGAGATGGATTTTAACCCGCAACGTAAATATTTATTTATTGAAGAAACCGATCACTTTGTGGCTTGACGTTATAATTTAGATGAAAAAACTTTTTCTTTTAGAAATATAAATAAGACAAAGTGGCTTTGTCTTATTTATATTTACGCAATATCGACCGGTTTCGGTTGAACTCAACCTTCATCTTATTAAATAAGATTTATTTTTGTTGTTAATAATAGTCACATTATTATTAAGGGCTTTCTTAATTTCTAAGGCTTCTTTTTTTATTTTATATGTATACCGCACAAGAGTCCCAATTGCTCCCAACCGTCTGGAGCCAGTGAGACTATGATCGGGGAATGTTGTGAGGCTGAAGGTACTGGGGGGAGGAAGGAGAAGAGCAAGAGGAAGGTGGGGAAATACTTGGCTATTCAGATCTGGTCACCAAACACGGCTAAAAGCCATTTCAAGCAACGTTTCAATTCTGTATGTTGGTCTTTCACCAGGGCGATACTGAGAGTATCTTCCACTCTGGAACGTGCGCAAATACACTCTATATTATTTTTAAATGAATTGTGAAACAGCACAAATTAAATAAATAAAATTTATTTGCGCACGCCGGGATTTGAACCCGCGACCTTCGAATTCGTAGTCGAGAGCCTTACCCTTCGACCATGGAGGCCGTTACTATTAATGTGAAGAATATTCATCCCTGTATTTTTATGAAAACTATGATTGTTTGAAATAATATGATTAGCGAATTCAGGAAAAATATTATTTTTAAGATTATTTGATTCTAATGTCGAAATTACGGCTTGTTTTTTTCCTATATAAAACGAGGAACAGTCGTTACAATTTACTTTATATATACCGAAGTGAGTCAATTTATTGTCTTTATTTTAACTGTTCCTCAAAAAATTTCCAATATATTTCTTGTATAAAAGGCCAGTTTAATATTAGAAGATTTTTGGAGCATTGAACTGAAAAATTATTAATGCATACAAATTTTCGCATTTTTTAAAAACCTACGACATTATATTCAGCCACGGACGCCTTAATGAATCCCAAATTGTATCTTGTTGCTATACACTTATCTCTGGTGAAGTGATACTATGAAATTCATTTAGATCTAAAGAAAACTTAAAATAATTACCGAAAAGACGTAGGTAATTTTTCCCTTTTTAATTTCCTATTGAACTCCAAGTTAGATAGGCCACGAACCACTACTGTGTTATTTTTATAAACGGTCACACATAATCATCGGCCTGTCTGGATTCTTGCAGTCGAATTAACGTATTATAAATAACGTAACAAACGCGTATCGCATCTTTCACATCGTTATAGATCACACTTCTAGACATTTTCTGGTCAGTGGTTCGTTTGTACTGAACGCGTCGCTTCCCGCCTTAATAACTGTCAACGTCATGCCTGGTGAGATTGTCACTCGTCGGAAGATTGCTGCAGATGGACGACTGTGGAACAGGCCCTAAACGATTATAGAAACTTGCGCTTAATTCCCAATCTGAACTTGTAATAAATGAGCTGGAGAAAGGTTAATGGTTATATTTCTAAATGTTTCAAAGCGGAAAATTTGCTCGTGTTTTTGTTGTGATTTATGTACAAGAGTTACAAAAATTCCCGGGTTACGAATAACCTGATAATATTTTAAAATCTCCTAGTAGATTCCTTCAAAGCGGTGCAGGGAATGGAGCCAGTCTGTTCACATATCTTGAACTAATATAATAGACAGATTACTCTGAGGTCACCAGATCTAGATGCTACTAATCGTCTAATCGAACTTTCAATGTGAAGTCGAGCCGTCTACTGTGATCGCTATTTTCCTGTAAATGGCCCGCTCATTTGGAATAGACTTCCCTTGGGTCTTACGAATATTCTGAATTTGACTGAATTTAAACGGGCTTAAAAACTAAATTATTTAAAAAATTTCTCTTCAATTTAATACAAGCCATTTTTCAAGCCTCCGATAGGTTGTTTGTTTTCTATTTCTTTCTTTTTCTTTTTGTGTAAACTCTGAATTTCTTCTTGCTGAACATAAACTGTCTTCTGTCTTAAAATGTTGCTATTTTTACACTGTCATTGTATACGTGGTCTCTTTGTATCGCTTTGAATAATATATATATATATAATATTTATATACTGTATAATATTTTGTAATTTCATCTGATGAATATGTACCTAAAGAGCACTGTATTGTAGTGTTATGAATATGTAAGAATGTATATAATATGTTAAGAATATGTATATGAATAGAATATGTATGTGAATAGAATATAAAAGGAGCACTGAACGGAATTAGGAAAACTTTATTTTTAATTTCATTATAAGTGAAGCACACTTGAAATGAAATATAACAAAACTACGCTATATAAATTCTACGTTATCATTATTATTAGATGGGTTGAACTGATTTTTCACGTGATCTTAATAATAATAAGAGTTCATTGTCGACCGGTCAGTGGCTGAGTTGGCATCGCGTTTGGGTCTCACCCAGGCGTCGTGAGTTCAATTCCTCGGCTGGATAAGTCCTCCATTACGACACAAGCAACATCTTCCGCTTACTGTGATGGTAGTAGGAGATTTTCAAATATTGTCAGGTTATTCGTAAACAGGAAATATTTGTGATTCTTTAAAAAAAAAAATTCTATAGCGCAGTTTTGTGAAGGTTCACCTCAAGTGCGCTTAAGCGGTCAGCACCCAAAAATATGTTTTTTGGAGGTTGTTATCTCAAGAAATACCACGAATAATTTATATTTCTCTACGCGTAATTAGTAAAATGTATACGGTTTCAAAATACTATAATCCTCAGACTTTACTGAATCCTGAATCTTTACTTATGAAATACGTACTGGAATTTTAGGTAAAACGTTCAAAATTGCTTTCACTGGTTTTCAAACTTCACCTATTTTCTGACATTTTGGGACGTATTTCATAAAATTTAAAGATTGATGATTTTTATCTTTTGAAACCTTATGCATTTTATTAACTACGCATATAGAATTTACATATAAATCGTTTGTGGTATTGCTTGAGTTAATCACCTGCAAATTGATATTTATGGCCATTTTTGAATGATGGCCAAAACTCATGAAAACAGGTTTTCTGTTTTTGAATTTAAAAATATTGTCTTCATGTTTTCAAATTGTTTATCCATCACGTGTTATAAATAATTGATATATCTATGGAACTGTCATAAACAATACAAGACGCCATAACATTCTTCCAGTTAGCATTAAAAAAAATTATTAACAACAAAAAAAAATAAAGCCAATGTAAAAAAATGGATTAAAAGTAATGATAGGGCATTTACCGGTGCACTCACACAAATTCGAAGTTATTGATTTAACCATTTACGAAACATATTTAATTATAAGTGTATATGTAGTTATTATAAAATAATACGCAAAATGATTGCCTCAACACAGGCTAGCCTAGTGAGGCGGGTTCTGTGAAACTTCAACTTATAACTACGCATTTCTGTTCTTTACATATTACCTACTGTTATTTTATTATTTTCTATTTTCTTTTTTATATATCTACTTTTTATAAGACACTGTACTGTATTCATGTATTTTAATCATAGTTAAACTTGTTTACAATAAAGATATTATTATTGTTTATTTCATAATTGCTCAAAAGGAAGAAAAACGTTTTTCAATCTGCTCACAGGCGAAATAAAAGGTAATATGAACCCAAATTAATAGCGAAACTGGTTATTAAAATAAGAACAAAATAAAGTTTTATATTATTGGCAGTTTTAATGGAGTTCTACAAAGTTCAAACTTATCCATCCCGTCGGCATTGTCTATAATTATTAAGGTATGGTATTTATCGAAATTTTGATTCACAATCTTATATTATAAAGTTTCCCTAATGGGAATTCCGTCCCGATGGATTTGAGGTAGATGAATTAATCCTCGTAAATCGGATAATACCGAAAATAATTCTAAAAGTGGAAAATTATATTTGGGGTTTGTGCTAAAGATCATTATTTGATTGCATTGTCTTTAAAATTATTTTATTACCTAAAAAAATGTACATATTTCTTCCATTTTTATGTGAATGCCACACAATAGCACTAACTTCTTCCGACTATTAAGGGTGAGACTGTAGCATACCTAATAAATTACACCAGTTCATTAAAAAACAATTATCAAAAATGACGTTCAAACACAAATACCAGTAAATTTCGTTTTTTTTTCTATAGTTAATCTCTGATCAGTTTTGAGGTTAGAATGTTAAATGTCAAAACAAGGGTGAGCTTTACCGTACTCAATTTTATATTTTATTCATGGTAAACCATAACTAAACATAAATAATAAATTTATCTACCTTTTTAGAAAGTTTAACTCGAAGGATAATAATAGTATTGAGCATTAACATTATCATAATATTCGTATTGATAATTGGTTTGCTCATGAATACTCAAATTTCTTTCATTAATAATAGTTGTTTATATTGAACTGCAATTATAGAGCTAAAGTCACCCAAATTAAGTTGAAATTTCGCCAAAACTAAAGAAATGCATATTTAAAATACAAAGCAAAATCGAAAAATTCAAATGTCCATACTAATCCAAAAACGAGATGCGCACGTGACGTCAGATGTTCCGAATTCAATGGTATCAATATAACACGGTGTTTTGGTGAGATTATTTTTTATTCACTCTTAAATAACGATTTATTAATTCTACGTATAATTAATTATATGTAATGGAAGTTATATATTCAGAATCGGCATTTGCTGATCTATACGAACATATATTTTTAAAGCCATTATATTTTTCACTGGATTTTCTGATTGGGGTATGTTGTATGGGTGAAGCGTGGGTATTAAGATCTGGTCGCCGAACATTGCTATAGCCATTTCAAGCATAATTTCGATTCTGAACGATGGCCTTCCACCAGGGCGATATTGAACTATGTTATTTTAAACATATACTGTGTGATCTTTGAGGACGCTGCTTGGAGGGTATTTTTAAGGAAAGGAAGGTGAGGACGTTCTGGGAAGGAAAAGGGTATTACGGGTGGGAAGGAATCTGTAAGTCAGTGTGTTCAGGAGTGGCGGACGTATTAATCCATCCCTTCCACTACGAAGGCGATGAGATGAGAAGTCCCCCTCAACCGGCCTCTCCCGATCCGGCCGCCTGAACCCGTGCACCCCTGCTATGACATCTGCTATAGGCAACCACTTGGAGTGACCTATGGCAGAGCTGTTGGTTATCCAATGAATGGTCCCCGGGGTGGCGGTACCCAGACCCGCCTTCCAAATTTTATCTGGAACGTGCCGCATACATACTATAAGTTAAAACAGAGTTCTCAGTAGCAAGTCATTGCTCATGATTGTGTTGTAAATAATTTCGATTTACCTTTTTAGTAGTTAATATTTTATTTATTTAGTTTATTACCCTTTGAGAGGTGGGCTAGTGGAAATATTATGTTATTTTTAATCTGATTTCAAGGGTTGGTAATTTCTCATATTTTGGGTTGAGTTGTTCTGTTGTTTACCTGGGTTAAATATTTACAACAAGGATTAAATAACATTATAAATATTTCGTAATATCAAAAAAACATTTTATTATCAGTTCGCTGTTCTAAGTCAAAAACCTCTGGAACGAGCCACTTACAGGATATGCAGAGGAAAGATCAAAAATATAGGTATTTTTTAAATTTTTTGTTTTCTTTATTATATTTGACATTGCATGATTACGGTTTACAGTATGCTCCATCTAAAATGTAAAATTGTGAATATTTTTTGCGCATAGCGATTGAAGCCCCGACAATCTGACATCCTTCCGATTCTCTTTTTATATCCAAATCTAGTGTTTTTATTATATTGAATCATTGAAGAGATTTCGAATTCCGATTGAAGTGAGCTGTAGACGTATGTGTGCACGAAGTAAGCACTACTTTTCCTTACTTCTTGTAAAACTCATCAAACGTTTTCAAATATCCTTTAACAAATAATCAATTTCATTGATCTCTCTAGGGTCTAGGAGGCGAAAGGTCTATGCAAACTCTGCATTCACTGTTTTAAATAGATTTCGCTTATAAATATTGTATTGTAAGTATTTTACGTTATTTACAATTTAGTTATTTCTAATTTAGATACTGTCGCTTCACGGTGGAATTCCCTTTTAACGTGAACTGTTTAAAATATAGCTGACACAATATTTATAGATAACATTAAAAAAAATACATAAATTCAGTCAACCAAGACAATGAAATCCATCTTCCAGAAGGTAATAAACCAACTCGAAAGCAGTTTCAAATATAATTTTAAAGCTGTTCCATCAGCAATAAAACAAATTTCTCACTCACAAATGTGCAATATTAGATAGAGCAGATGGTTCTCGCTCCTGCCATAAGTGCTCTATATAAGTACCATTGATTTAGTACTGTACCAGTCTGAAGGAGCCCGTTGTAATGTGAAACAGGTCCAGTCTAAAATAAACAAATTGAAGAAAGTTTCAAAGGTTTTTAATGTTAAAATCATTTTACAAGTACCGGCAAGTTACTTTACCACTTCGACGCAAGGTCTAATGAACAAGATACTCTGTTACGAAATAAAACTCTAATGTATGCATTTATATGTGGTGTCGTGAATCTACGACTCCACTGTACCGGCCGTTCGCGGGCAAAGTCGGGTATAAACCCTATAATGCTTTACTCGCGAGAATTTATTCAAAGGACCAGTTCCCAAAATTATGTCCTCAATATATAGGCGCCCTTGAGGTGATTTTCCCACGAAAACGGCGCTATAGAAGTAATCCAATTATTATTATTATTTATTATTATATAATTTGAGCCTGTGGAGCATCCGATAAAACAGCCCAAATTGGAAAAAAGGTATTGAAAGGAACCTACCCCGATTACAGCTTCCTTTGCTTGCGCGATTCTCCCGTATATCAATTACTTGAATTGTCACCTTTATTTGATCCGCGATCTCAACTGTAACTAGTTTTTGGCAGGTAGTTATCTCCCTGGATAGGATTAGGTGGGTAGGGAGAGATTGACATTGAGGTTTACTATTCATCTGTATTATGCAAGTGCCTACATGTATCCTTTATCAATAGGAGGTATATATGAATTGAAATATGTTTTGAGCAAGGTTAATTTGAACCATCCTATACCTATCAAAGAATCTTGTAATGAAATTCTTATTCTACGATTAATTTCGTTGTCTAAGGAGGCTTAGTAAATTTTCCTTTTAAAAATATTTGAAACTTTATAAGAATGCTTTAATTGCCTTTTCATTTTGCTTAGTAAGTAAATTTATATCTCTATCTAATATCACCCAGAGTTTTTAAATATGTTTTTTTTATCTCCTAGCTAGTTAGAAATTTTAACGTCACCGAGACAAAATAATTTTTTTTTTCATTTTTAAATTATGTACGACAGATTACTTACTCATCTATCTACAGTACAAAATTTCTTATTTTAATATTCTCAACATTTGGGTAAAGAGGTATATAAAAATGTTTTAAGGATATTTAATTTAGAAATTTCATTCAGTAGCATCAGTGGTATCTTGAACAAGTCGTGGCGATGACTACGACTGAAGTGTTCAGGCGCGTATAAGCCATGGCATTCCAAAAGAAATGGGGGATAAAAGTAATGCACTATATGTTATAACTTATAATCTTATGTCATCTTAAGATGTTAAGATTATCAGAATTAAAAGATTATAAATCAATTGGTTATTTTTTAAGAACACTTCATTCCAATGGGATGTAGTTCTTAGAAATTTACTTCAAATTTTCCTACAAAAATGTAATTTTTGTGCACCACAGACTGCGTTCATTTACTATACACGTACAACACAACAAGCAAAAAAATATTTTATGAAAAAAATTACGATTAAAAATTGTGTTTTGATACCTTCAAGCCTCCTATTGAAGATATTTTATTTATCAACACCATACCTCGTGTCATGCTGTGCTGAGCCAATACGTCTGTTCTGCCATGTGGTATGCATAACATATAGTGGTGCCACCCCTGGCAGTAGTTGTTTGGTACATGTAACTTATAGCACTCCAGGAGGTATGGACTTTCTATCAAAGAATAAATGCCCTTGAGTACCTTGAGGTAATCTCTAAATAACCGATAATAGCAGTGGCGTGCATTGATCTATGGTCGGCTTTATTTTACACGTTCACCTACGGATTGTGAATTAAATTGTGCTCAACGACAATTCTGGTTCGCCGCTCGCCTATTATACAATGGATTGTGCACCGTATAAAGTCAAATAATACTATATCCCTTTTTACTATCGGTGTTCAACATTGGATATTTGATAGGGGACGAGCTTTTTTAAGACTACGTAAGTCCATAACCTCCTTTTCCACTTTGTTTTTAATAATTAAATTCATGTAGGTTCCACGATTAGGTAGATTTATTAATTTAACGTTTTATTGTGTTATTATTCTTTTTATTATATTTATTTGTTATTATTATTATTATTCTTCTTATTTAATGTGTATATTAATCCCACCTTTTAAACATAATTTTATTTAGTGTTATTTAAAAATATACATATATAAATATATATATATATATATATAAATATATATATACGAGTATATATATATTTATTATGATTTACGTATTATGAGCATTATATCATTTATTTACGACCTCCATGATACGGGAATAAGCCTCGTATAGGGTTCGAGAGATCTAAAAAAATGTACTAATATATAAAAAAAGTTCAATGAAAAAGGCCATTTTGTTATTTTACTGAAAAGTGTAAATTATTACACACAACTTGATAAACTTGGTAAATTATTGTCACAAATTATTGTAAAAAAAAGAAAACATTTTATCCATTTTTTAAATTCTTTTTTAGTGGCAATTTTTTTCTTGAGATAGGCGCAGCTTTTCTGCCTTTATGGACTGCACGAGGCTTAATAATAGTCAGATTCCTACCTAATCATTCATGGAAACATGTTAAATGTGTCCAATAGCCTAATACTAGGTATATTTCCAATAATCTCGTAAAATTTCCCATTATCCCATAATCACCTGTTCAGGTATTCCTTGGTATTCCATTAGGTACACTTCTGTCTCTTTCTCTCTGGTATTATGTCAGATTTCTATTTCATGCTCTCATTTTTTGTTTGTTCTGTTATGTTCTTTCTCATTTTATTTTGTATATATAAATAGACACTGTATTTTTGATCAGTTTAATTTTGTACCCTGATGATAATGCTTATGTTAAGCGAAAGCGGTCGGTCATAATAAAATTAATTAAAATCTCGTGGTTATAAACAAAGTTATTGTTTTATTTTCATTAAATATGTCTAACCACAAAGTGACTGCTTTCTATCAAAATATGTTAGATAGACTTTATATTAGAGGCATGTTTGTAATTTTTAAAGTAAATAACCTGGTAAAGGAAGAAACTTTTTTTATAAATGAGGAATTGTATTCTTTTTTTTATTCAATATCTACCGTATTTTTGTGCATTCTATTTAAAGCACGTTTTCGTAGTAAAATAAAAAAATTAAGTTTATTTTATGTTTTAAAAAAAATCATTAAATTGTCTTTTAACGTCACAAAATTAACAATATCTCTGCAATGTGGTCCTGATAGAGATTGGATCACGTCAGAATGTTTTTTAAATCATTTTTCACAATATATTTATTATTTGTATTTCAAAATGTTTTTTCTCTTGAATTCCCCATTGTGTACAAATTAATTGGCTTTATTTTTCGTTCCGGACCTAGGACAAAACAAATCGTACGCGATATTCAAGTTAAATTTGAACATCGCATTAAAATTCTATTTACTTATAACAGTAACATAATGATTGTTTTACTGCTATTTCATAATTCTAATAAGTTTGCAATACATATTTGGAATGTACGATCATATAAAAATACGTAAAGAAAAAATCTTAAAGAAAATCAGAAATATTACAAACTTACGAGAAATGGAAATCAATTCATGACACCTAATTTAAAAACAACTCAAATGCAAAACTATTATATTTATGAAGCCATAAAAACTACAATAACCGCCCCATTGAAATGCGCTGTATTAATGACGAATTGAAACAAGTGAATAAAATTAGATTCTTCTTTAAAGAAAACAATATTTCATACATGACATTTTATAAATAGAAGCAAATTAAATATTATATACCTACCAAATTAAGAATCGTGGCTCTCTTATCAGACACAAGAACTCATATTTTCTGATAAGGTATAGACGACCAAGAATACCCCTTAATTAAATATATTTTGTAAATTACTTGTAATGCTTATAAGAAATATTGAGGTTTAATAAAAGAAGTGTTTATTTTAACAATCCCATTAAAGATGATGATGTATCCTTTTATCAAAATCCCGGTAAAGCCATAACCTTGTTATTCGATATGTACCATCCTATAAAACTGTAACCTCACTGTATTCCAAGCCGAAGAAAGTCGATCGGTCATGCCAGGTTTTTGCCTTCTTTTACTGCTGCGGTCGCCCCCGACTATTTTCTTCCTCGACTTCCGCCGTGGGGCCATTGTTTCCTCATAACAATGATCGATTAGTATTGATGAGGTGGGTACCTACCGATGCAGAGAGATTATAATCACATTTTTTTTCGAATTTGAAGTCTGATTTCGAAATGAAGGTAGCTACTGGAATTCAGATGATTAATGACAACATTTTTCTTACTTAATTTAATAATGTTACTGTTTAATTTATGCTTATGTTAAAACGTTATATTTATACCCCGTTCAAGAGTATGAAAAAAGGAAGGCGATGTCTCAGGAATACATGGCACGATCAAGAGAAAACAATAGTAATACTAGAAGAATAATTAACGATTTTTTTTTTTTTTTTATCTTTGAAGATAATATTAACTCCCAAATTAAAACTTGAAACCTGAAAGACACGGAAAAGATAAAGATAACGGTAGCAGCTGGATTTCGAACTCAGGATCTCTTGGTTTATTCGGAACTTGCACTCTATCCTGTCATTTTTATCGGTATCATACTTCGACTTTTAAGAACTGTCAATATCATCCTCAATTAATTCCCCTATAATTTTTGGCTGCTACTTTATTATTACAAGATTCTGCCCGAATTTATTTGTAATCGTTAGATAGTGTCTCGGATATACCTATCCGATTTTTTTTATATGGGACATCTGTTGGCTTTTTCTACAAGTCTAGAATTAATTGAGGATGATATTGACAGTTCTTAGAATTCGAAGTATGATACATATAAAAATAAAGGGATGGATTGGGTTACCTGTAGCTCAGTTCGCATAGAGCGAACAGATTCCGGATATATCATGAGGTCCTGGGTTCGAATCCCACCTTCTACCGTTATCTTTTTCTTTTATGCGTCTTTTCGGTTTCATTTTTCGATTTGGGAGTTGTTAATATTTTCTACAATGATTAAAAATATATTATAATGAGGTTTATAAGTTAATCCAAGAAAACGTTATCAGAATTTCCTGGAAAATCATATTTTCTCTGACTTCTGTTTAAAAAAAATTCCGTTTCTACTATTGTTCAAATTTAGATCTTATTTATCTCCTTAATTTTTCATCCCTGACAGTTTATCTCACACATCTGAACCCTTTCATAGCCCGCTACATCTGTAAATACAATTTTGTGTATTTTTTAAGAAGTCTTATTCATACGAACATGAGCCTAGTATGGTAGTCGCTAGGGCCCAGAAAACTATAAATTGTATATGAAAGACATGAAAAAAAATAATAGATAACTTTTAATGCTCTTTACGAATTGAGTAGCATCAAAAGTAAATTTAATTTTTATTTCGATAATTTGCAATGTGACAACCCTAGATGTTTTTTTTTAAATATTAAGGTTGTTTACTCAATAATTTGGTCAAACAAAAAAAAACGAGATTTAGTACAAAGAAGTGTGCTAATAGAAAAAATAATGTGAATAGATTTTTCTACGGGGAATAAAGAAATGATTCACATAAAAAAATTATCCATATTCGTGAAAAGCATTTCCTTTGTGGCTTAGGCTTAGGTACATTTTTTATTTCACTGGGAGAAAGCTGTACATTTTAATGCCTCTATACAGAAATGATTTTGTGTTTGGATTTGTTTATTTTTTTAGTCTTATGTCTTTTTTTATTTATTATTTATTAGATTTTCAGAATAAGCAATAATATTGTTTCTCTCTTTCCCCATTTTTACCCTATATATACAGTACACTCCTGTTAGTTAATTAGTATGGCAGATTGATTCGGCAGAATCGCAACTAGTCGACAAATAAAAAATAAAAGTCGATTAACAACAAAGTGTCTTGTTATTTAATATTATTTATTAAGTTAGAATAAATACATAATTATTTCACTTTCTTAACTTCATTACATACATATTATATTAAATTAATTAACTACATACATATTATATTAATTAACTACACACATATTATTTTAATTAACTACATACATATTATATTAATTAACTACACACATATTATATTAATTAACTACATACATACATATTATTCTGAACCTATTTTAATACTCATATTATATTATATTATTTATTTACCTTGCATATTACTCCTATCTTACATATATTAGCTATCCTATTTATTATTCTTTTATATTATACATTGTTATTTTGCTCACTTATTTTGAGATTGAACAGTTTTATTAAATGTTCTTACTCGATTCTCTGTTTTAAGGCATTTGTACAGGGAAGGAGATTGTATATATTTACGCCCTCATGGCTTATGTTTCCTTTACCACTTTCAGTCTTTACTGTATGCGTGTACAATGTATTATGTTGTCTTGTGTAGTGTTCGTGTACTTGTGATGTTTTTTATAAATGCTGTGTTCGTGTGTATAAGTACATTTTGTAGATTAATAGGCGTATATTATATTCGTACGGTTTTCTGATTTTCACCAAGTTCTTTTCTTGGTATAGCTTTTTTTGTGGGGGTGTCTGGGTTATAATAGAAAAGTTTTTTTATAACTTTAATCTGTATTATTTCTAATTTATTCAAGTATGTAATGTGTGTGTTTCCCCATATTTCTATTGGGTAATTTAGATTAATAATTTTATTTATTAAACCAAAGGATGACTTAGCAATTGGTTCTAGTATTAGCCTATGCCGGTCTCTGTGTTTCCTCCATCCTACAACATGGGTCTCTTCAAGACCCTAGTTCACTCCTTCCTATCCTCTAAAAGACCCTTCACACAGAATCCCCAAAAATGATATCGACCTTGAGGGAAATTATTTCCCTCAGGGTCTCCTGTGTGGAGAAAAAACTCTATTTTCTGGTTCTTTGAAAATGCTTCAACTTTAAAGGTATTAAAAAATAGTTATTTTGAAAAAAATGCTGATGTTTTGTAAATTGTGCCATTAAAAATATTGAATGCTTTAGAAATCCTTTCAAAAAAATTTTTTTTTTTCATGCGTGAGAATTATTTCAGACCTATTTGTATTATATTTATTTTATTTTAAATGTACATTTATAGAAATTATTCCAATGACAAAAGTTATTATTATTGGTATGTTAACAATGTTTGCTAGACACTTATCAGCATTTTGAATTTAACAATATTGAGGTGGATAATATCAACATCAGGTGTTAGCTCTTTTAAGAACATGATCATTCTTCCTCAGGGCATTACTAATGGTAGATTAGTTCTGCATCTCGGAACAAAGAAAGATCTATGCACGCGCTCTTGTAAAATTGTCAGGGACATAATGGGCATTTTTTTCTAATTTTTTCTGGATTACTGATATGACCGTTTAAGATGATATAAGCCATTATAAGCAAAGCAGTTTTTCGTCTGTTGGCAAGGCTATATAATACCCAGGATCACAGATAAGAAGGCTGATGGATACAACCAGGGATGATAGTACCCAAAGTCTCTAAAATATAAATATCGCAGAAACCTCTTTTGTACATTCTCTACCAATAAAAAGTGGGTAACATCCTCTGGTCCACATATTACATAGCCACTTTCTAAAATACTGTGTACCAAGCTATAGTAAAGTAAGCGAATGAAGTCGTCGACCACCCAATTGACAACCCTGCCATCGTCGCCACTATTAAATACCACGAACCATCAGTCACACTCACTAACCAATAGGATGCATACTTATAATTGTGGCTAGCTCATTATATTCTGTTTTTAAAATCCATATAAAGATTCAGATGAGCGTATAAAGAAATAAATAAATAAATTACATTTCCAATGAATCCTAATCAGAACCGTGGCAGTTATAATAAACTTTATTTGACCTTTGAGTCAATGCCTGATATATCGTAGTGAGGACTGGATAGTGTGTTATATATAATTGCAATGAGAGATTTGCTATGCGTTGGGACAAAGGGTGAATAACATTGTGTTTTAGTTTTAAAACTGAAAGGAATCTGAAAAGTAAAATATATCGGATACGACTGGATACCCTTTTATTTTCTGAGGTTAATTCTCATTTTCGCGTTTCATCTAGGCTATGTTAATATTATCTTCTTCAATGATTAAATATTACAATGAGGTTTATAAACTTCAATAAGTTATTAAAAATATTATTTTTATTTTTTATTATTATTTTGTAAAGTTACTCCATTCAGTACCTACCGCAGTTACATACTCCCGGTATACAGACTGCCAGTATTGTTACATAATGTTCCGTTCACATCCAAAAGCTTTCAGTGTTAAAATTGCACTCCTTGCTGTAATAAATCTCAATTTTTCTCGCAGTGCGGACAGCGGCTTAGCCTGCAAGCCAGAACACAGCCTGCAACGTGCTGGGAAAAGATTTCACATACAAACTGCTGACCGATCACATTTATACTTAGTCCAAGCACTTGAATTTACAATATATTTATCCTAATATTTAACGCCCCCTATTATGCATATTGGGAGTGAAAATCACGTTAATTTATTGCACAGTACAGTGATTCAATACACACTGCAGGTTACTATCTAGAGAAATACTATGAATGATTTATCTGTAAATTCTCTAAAAGTGTAATTAGAATGAATAGGGTTTCAAAAGAAATTAATCCCCAATCTATATTTTTTTAAATTGTATGTGAAATACGTACTAGAATTTTAGGTAAAACGTTTAGAATTGCTTTTACATGTTTTCAAATTGCACCTATTTTCAGAAATTTTGGATGTATATCATAAAATTTAATGATTGCAGTTTGTGAATTTTTGTCTTTTGAAATCTTACACATTTCCCTAACTACCCATATTAAATTTAGAAATTTACCATTTGTTGTATTGCTTAAGTTAGCAACCTGCAAAAGTATAGTTTGAGGCCATTTTTGAGTGCTGGTCCAAGCTGCATTTACGATTTTTAGCATGGCCAAGATCCAGAGTAGAAGTCACCCTCACGTCCCTCAAAGATACTCACAACATATCTCAATCCTGGGATGTCACCATAATCCCCCTGGCTCAGTGGGAAGGAAATGGGGATGGGGAAGAGGATCTTTGGGAAGTGCATCTTCTCACACATATTTCTACTGTCATCGCAAACGAATCTCACGCCACATAAAGGATATGCATTATTTGTAATACTGGAACGGCTAACCATCTATGGTGGGTTATTTTTTGCATTTTGTGGCGGCAGTGCACCATTCGCTCGCCAGATGTCACTACGTATCGTATAAATGTAACGTATACTGTAATGTCCCGTTAGATTAAAAAAACGAACAGATGATATCCCGGACAGACAAAAAATCGGAGCAGCTGAAAATATTGTGAGTAAAACATGCTAAAAAAGTAAGGTTATTTACGTGTTTTCTGTCTGTTCGTTGCCGGGTAATGCATAAATTTGCATTACTTCAGTTCTTTTAGCAGACCACGAGTAAAATATCTTATAATGTTATGCTGTTTTCATATATCTCTTCAATGTGTTTTTTGTCTTTATCTGTCTGTGGTAAATGTACAAGTCAAAAAATGGAATTTCTAAAAATATAACATGAAACCGTATAATAGAAGTATTCGGGGATGTTCAAAGAAGGCATTATAGAAGGCAATTTTGCTTGAGTTGGGTTTGTCGGCCTCCATGGTCTAGGGGTAAGGCTCTCGACTACGAATCCGAAGGTCATAGGTTCAAATCCCGGCGTGCGCAAGTAATTTTTATTTGAATTAATTTGTGTTGTTTCACAATTAATTAATTAAAAATAATAGATGGTATATTTACCTACGTTTCAGAGTGGAAGATATTCTCAGTACCGCCCTGGTGAAGTGAAACATTGCTTGAAATGGCTTTTAGCCGTGTTTGGTGACCAGATCTGAATAGCCAGGTATTTCTCCACCTTCCTCTTCTCATTCCCCTCCCCACTACCATCAGCCTCACAGCATTCCCCAATTGGGGATGCCATAGTCTTACTGTCTCCAGACGGTTGGGAGCAGTTAGGAATCTTGTGCGGTATTCACATTAAAAAAAGGTCACTTGTATCAAGATTCGTATCAGAATAGTATGCGTGAGACGATATATGAATACAATCTGCCAGAGACAAAGTTATGTGGCGGTCTACCCTCTCTGCCTACTTAATGATGTATTATAGCAATAGTCTAACCTAACCCAACAATGTACCTCTTTCTTTTTTATTGTCCCATTTGGTCTATCTCCAATACCGAGTAATGTGTGGAAGATGTGAAAAGTATGGAACGAACTGCTGCGTTAACATATATATGTACGAAATCAGTCAATCGCTGACCAACCGCTTTGCTAAGTATGAACAGAAAATCAATCCCACCATCATATTTGGTGTATTTTTCTTTTAATATTAACTATACATAGGAGGGCCTGATATTTGGGGATGCTGTCCCATTTTCAGAAAGGGAAGAAATAAACCTGGGTGTTGAAGTTTTAGGAGTGACGAAATATTGGTCGGAAAATTATTCCACAACCTTTTGTCCTTCTCCTGCCGTCTGTTAACAAAAGTATTCCCCTTTGCTACAAATGTACTTTAAGGATATTGAACAGGAAACGAAAAGAATACATGAAATTATTATTTTAAACAAATATACCGTAAATAACAATCTGTTCAAGCGTTTTTTGATCATGCATTTTAAGAACTTCTCAGAATTGCCTGAAGTAGGGTAGACTGAATCTTAGATACTATGAGACTGAACAATTTCTATGAAAATGCACTGGAAAAGATACGATTTAAACAAAACAAAAAATTTAAAGGAAAGTCTAGTTTTGTGTGTTGGCACATTTTCTTGTAAATGTTTGAAAGGGAAATCTAAGTGTGAAATGTTGTGATACTGAAGGTGGGAGGTAAACCAGATGGAGAGGAGGAAGGTTAATATATACGGATACGATCACTAAATACGTCTAAAACCATTTCGAGCAACCACGTTTCTATTCTATTACGAGACATTTTTGCTTCTAATTTTTGTAGGTCGTTATTGTCATGTCTTGATTTATTTATTCCTTACCCGCTTCCGCCTGTATTTTTCTCCCAGTTATCAACATAGTAAACAATCTTTTTGTTGTTGCAATTTTTCGTTCAAAATTTATTTGAACAATTTTAGATTTCAGGAAATGAGAAGTATTTTGAATTTATTCATCAAAATGAATAGCTATATTAACACTTTTAAAGGATAATATCGTCTTAAATGTGAAGTATGATATTGATACGTAACACTGTAAGGTTTCTTTAGCTCAGCGGCTAGAGCGTTGTGCCAGTAGGAACGAGGTCCTGGGTTCGATTCCCAGATCCAACACCAATTCTGTTTCATATTTTATTTGAGATTTGTTAATATTGTCTTCGATGTTTTAAAATTAATTTCATTTCTGTTATTAACAGTTACGATTTTTGCCTATACGAGTATGTTGTAAAGATTAAAAGGTTGGCACGAGTATATATTATTTATTTATTTATTATATTATATATGGGCTTTTACATATGTAGTTAATTATAATATTAACACAGGTGCAAAACACATCACAGTAGGTACAAAGATAAAGTAACGAACAAATACAGGAATAGCATAGTGTAAGTACCATTTCAAGTAATTAGCTACAGAGGCGAATATTCAAAACATACCTCACATTCACTGCTACTTATACTCTAGACACATATATTAATAATTGTTGAGGATGTATGCAATAATCATCTGTTTGCATTTGTATTCCGAGCAGTTGAACATATCTACCTTAAACGCCGAAACAGCTGTCACAATAATAACAACTAAAAATACTTGCAGAACTTAATAATAACATTATTAAATTTGATTTACATTAAATTTAAAAAAAAATTAAATGGAGTTCTACGAATTAAACACAAAAACAATTCTTAATATCTGCCATGTCTGAAAATTACCTTATTCTTTCGTGAAGTCTAGGTAAAAGAGAATTTTTGAATGACTCTGTCCTGAAATTATTGTTGCAATTGAATAAATTTTTTGATTGAGTTGTTCTAGCTGGAAAATGAAATGTAATCAAGCTGACAATATCAGGGCTGTCTATAATACCATTAACAATATTGAAAATAAAAGTTAAGTCAGAAACAAGTCTTCTATCTGAGAGTTTTAATAATTTTAGTTCTTTCGTTAAGTAATTGTAATTTATAGTTTCAATAGGTAATCTGAATTTGTAATTAACATAACTTAGAAATTTATGTATACAGGGTATTAAAGGACGTACCCGACAAACTCTATCCAACGATACCTGACCTTGTTTTATGTTAAAAAATGTTGGTGTCTTTCACAAGTCACCACAGGTCACTCAGTCTCAACTGCTCAATCCCCCGCCCCAAACCTACTTGCCCAAAACCCACAGAAACCAAAATACCACCTACAATTGTCTCTCCAAATAAACTCAGGAATCACTGGTTTTAAATCAAGTCAGATACGTTCCTTAACACCCTGTATACTTAACGGATACACAAATTGAAATAAAACATCATTTCAGTTCTCTTCAATAAACATATCCGTAAACGTATCAAAAATTGTTTACCGAGCTGATTGAAATGTAGCCCCATGTAAATGTAAGAGCCATCTTATTTTTATCTTATAATTCTGGAGTTTTTTCTGGAAAATGCTTTTAAAATAATTTCATTTACTTGCAATACTTTTTCATTTAGTTAATAAAAGCACAGCTAATAAGACAATTTGTAATGTTTTTCTTAGTCCTCCTCACAAGGGGTGGTTCCCTGTGCTGAGGCGTACTAGGTTTTATTTAAAAACTGATTGTTTTCAAGATGCTGGATAACTTCTCTTCTTTGATTTCTTTGAGCCAGATTTTGATTTGATTTTAAGAAATCATTTGCCTTTTATGCTTTTTTTTATTGCCGGTGGAAGTGAATTATGGCTTAGTGGAGAGAGATATATAATTTCTCTGTCCAAAAGCAGTTTTAAATATAGGAATATTCATAATGTCATTTTGGTTCGCTCTTGTGCGGTGAAAATTAAGTTCCCTCGGTTTTTTTTAATTTTTGAAATGTTTGATTAAAACATTCTTAGCATAGATATTTTGGATGTTAGTTACTACAAAAGATTTGAAAAATTCTTTTGTCGGCGTTTATGGGATGGTCTTTTTAATACCCTTCGGGTATACATGACGGCCTCCCATGGTCGAGGGGTAAAGCTCTCGACTACGAATCCGAAGGTCGCGGGTTCAAATCCCGGCGTGCGCAAGTAAATTTAATTTAATTAATTTGTGTTGTTCCACAATTAATTAATTTAAAAATAGTATATTTGCGTTCCAGAATGGAAGATACTCTCAGTATCGCCCTGGTGAAAGACCACCATTCAGAATTGAAACTTTGCTTGAAACGGCTTTTAGCCGTGTTTGGTGACCAGATCTGAATAGCCAGTTATTTTCCTACCCTCCTCTTCCCCTTCTCCTTCTCCTCCCCAATACCTTAAGTCCCACAACATTCCACAATTGGGGATGCCATAGTCTCACTGGCTCCAGACGGTTAGGAGCAGTTGGGACTCTGCAAATTAAATTAAATTTACTTGCACACGCCGGGATTTGAACCCGCGACCTTCGGATTCGTGGTCGAGAGCCTTACCCCTCGACCATGGAGGCCGTCAAATTCAAAATAGCTGTACGATTTCTTCATTTCTTCAGAGGTTTTCAATTGGGGGCCTAAAAGTTGACTACAGCATATAGGTTTTACTCGCACCTTCTTGAACTTTGAACGCACGTCGTTTATTCCAGTTACTCTCAACTAAATGTGATATAATAACAATTTGATCAAAGGGTGAAACGGGCCGAGAAACGGCGTTTATCAGACACCGTTCAAATGTCACCTTTACAAAATTGTGCTGATCATGGCCAACCTGTGAAATGACAAGGTATCAGAAGAAACAAATAATTTTAAAGTTGCGCACCATATATTATTATGTCAGTGGATAAAATTACAAGAGGAAGACGCCTCGATGAGTTCAGGTAGAACGCGGCCCCGATGATAGCCAACCGCCGATATGAAATATCTACACGGTTAAGATCAGTTAATTTAATCGCTGCACCACGGAGACGCGATCCCGGGAATCCATTTTGTTAATACGTTAGGGAAATTAATTTTGAAAACTCAATTCAGATAAAAGTGTTTTTCTGCGGTCGAATCCCCTCAGACTTGCATGTGAAAGAAGAATTATGCACCCGATTGCACATACATACATACTATAATAAATAGTACGGGTTCCCAAAGTGTGGGTCGCCACCCCCTTGACGTGTCTTTTGAGGGGACGCCAGCTGCTATAATATCTAAAATCTAAACAAGAAACTAATAAAAATGGACTTGTATGCAATTTTTGACGTCATTAGTCTTTTCATGTTTGCCCTTTGATTTTTTAGATAAAATTTAAGGAAACTCAAAAAGAAGTAATGTTTTTCAAGATGGCGCTTTCCGCCTGGTCCTGATCCTCCCCATTGAGAATTTCTATGTACACATTACAAACTTCCATTGAAACTTGGATTATCTTTAATTTTTTCAATAGATTATCTCTATATTTCAGATTTCTAGTTGAAATATTAATTAGATGAAATTCCCTCGATAGAAAAAAATCGCAGTCTGCTCCATAAAATTAAATATAAATAACACGTGTGGTTCGGTTATTTAACATGTTGCGGGTATGAAAAAAATACGGCTTTTCTTTAAATGCTACTTGAGGCGATGCAATGGGAAGCAATGCAAAATAATGTATTTTTGATTTGAAAATTTCATGGCCTAGGAATATCGAGAAGATATAATTAAATTCTTTTTTATTTTTTAAATTTAATTTTACAAGAGAAGAATAATATAATTCACTGCAAGTAGAACACACCTTGGCCTTTAATCTGGCATTCTATAAGCTTAGAAAAAAATTAAGTAGCAGACTTAAAAAAAATTGTTTGAAGGGCAAAATCTCCTACTTACGAACCCTTTTTCCAATATTGTAGTACTGTCGAAAATTAAGGTTTTAAGGATATGATCTAAAAACATTTTAATAATTTTGCCTGAGCTTTACAAAATAAAATAATAACGCATTTTGATGTTCCTTTTTTTTACGTGAATCGAAACATGCCGCCGTTGTTAAGCGAGAATTTCAAACTTTTCGCCACCTGCATAAGTAGTGCGTAATTTCGTTCGTATTTTAGGAAGTGGACCCCCTTAAGTCAATAGTCTTAAGATTTTTGTTCTGTTCTAAATATGTTGTGTTTTATTAAATATTTTTAAAACGATCGCTTACGCCCTAATTTTTTTTATATTAGCGTGCTCGCTCTCTCTTCCGTATTAACAAATGTCCTTTTCAAACAATGTTCAGTTTTCGCTCGGAGGGTGGTTCTGGGTCTGAAAGATTATTAGTATTATTTTAAAACTATAAAGCCATAATGAACTTATCTGCCATGTTTCAAAACAATCAGACTTAATTTAAATGCCAGAATGACCGAAATATAACCACTGAACAGATATTCCCCCGAAGTGTGATCTATTCCGATTTGAAAGAAAACTGATGTTGCCATTTTATATATTTTGATGAAATATTAAACATATATCTCTGCATTTTTAAAAATATTTTTTTATGAATACCCCACAAGAGTCCCAACTGCTCCCAACCATCTGGAGTCAGTGAGACGATGGTATCCCCAGTTGGGGAATATTGTGAGTCTGAAGGTATTGTGGAGGGGAAGGAGGAGGAGAAGAGAAAGAGGAAGGTGGGGTAAATTCTTGGCTATTCACATCTGGTCACCAAACATGGCTAAAAGCCATTTCAAGCAACGTTTTAGTTATGAATGGTGGTCTTTCACCAATGCGATACTGAGAGTATCTCTCACTCTGGAACGTGTGCGAATATACTACATATTATTTTTAGATGAATTAATTGTGAAATAGCACAAATTAATTAAATTAAATTTACTTGCGCACGCCGGAATTTGAACCCGCGACCTTCGGATTCGTAGTCGAGATCCTTGCCCCTCGACCATATATTGTATATATGTATTTTTGATGTATAGAAATATTATAAGCCATTTAATTTGAAATATTATTACTTTATTTCATTTATATACCTTCAACAGATGCTTATTCTTATTTTGCTTTTTACAGATATTCTTGAAATTTGTCTTTGTTATTATACATGCTCATAGGGCTCTTTATTGCTTACACGTTTTTCACATGATAGTCTATGTCTTATTCTTTATGTTAAAGTATTTAAAAGCCGAAAGGCGTTAGTGATTAAAAAATAAAATAAGATAAGGTTTTTCGATTCCTGGTCAAATTGCCCCGAAGTCAACGAAAATTTAGCTTACCTTAGACATACGGACACGCCCATGTTATGTCTTTAGTGGGTTGAACGGAACGTTAAAACTACCTCAATAAAGAAAACAGCCCATATTTGTTTAATTTCTCGTTCAGACATCGAGGGTGCCGCGACTCAAGAAAGTTTGGGAACTTGTGCACTGCATGATACTATTTTGAAAAGCCCGTAATAACAAAGTCTAGACGGGACGATTTGCAACGAATCACAAATTCGGCGGGGATAAAAATACTCTCCAATAAAAACGAGTTAAAAAAAAAACAACCATAAAAGAAACGTAAGCGGATGGAAGTCATGTTATTTGTTTTGCTTCTTGAACTGCCAGTTTTTTATACATCGTGTGACATTTTAGAACATATATTTTTAGATTCATCTTCCTTCTCCCGCATTCTTGTGTTGTTATCCTGTCTCAGTTAGAAATTCAACCAAATGATGGGCGGGCTTAGATTCGTAAATCCATTTTTGTTCTTTTTAAGTAACGAAAGAGAATAATGTTGAAAATAAAGAACTTTTTGAAAAGTTCCTGTCCCAAGAAAACTTATCTGCATGTATGCAAGAACACTGTCAAGCCAGTAGCCACATTTACTTTAAAACAACAAACAAAAGGGTGTTTTTTTTTAATTCCACGTCCCAACTGATGAGAAAGTGGTAGATACTCTAGTCTACATTACAATTTGGGAGGCGGGTATGGGTACCGCTGCCCGTCACCCCAAGTGATTCGCTGACGCTACGTTTGGTGACTTAACAGGGGTGCCCGGGTTCATAGGGGAAAGTATGTCCAGGTCTTTGCGGCGGATGTGTTTTCCCACCAGCTGCGTGGTGGCTGGATCGGGAGGAGCTGGTTCAGGGAAACCCTTTGTCCTCTCCAGCCGGACTCTCGACCCATCGCCTTGGGGGGACGGATGAATACGCCCGTCACTTCTGGACATACTGACCTCCAGATTTCTACTCACCCCTCATACCTTTTTCCTTCCTCTCCTTCCTTTCCTTAAAAGACCCTTTACAAAGCATTCCCAATAATGTTCAAATAAAATATCGCTCTGATGAAATACCATAATTTAAAATAAACACGTTTCTTGAACTGACGTAGTGACCACATCTGAATAGCCAGGTACTTCCTGACGTTCCTCTTTCCCATCGCCTTCCCTTTCCCACTTTTTGCAGCCTCACAACATTTCCTACATTGGGGATGCCATAGATCCGCCGACTTCGGGCAGTTGAGACTCTCGTGCGGTAATCACATTTAAAAATATCCCGGAGCCAGCGGAAGTATTGCCGCCCATTCAGGGAAAGTCGTGTGGGGATTAAAAGGGATAGAGGAAGGTTGGATAGCACATCGTTCCCATACTGTCAATATCAGCTGTGATCTGTTACTCTGCCCCGGTTTACAGAGGTTTTTACTGCTCTGTTTATATTATGCACGTATATATGTGCGTAGGAGATCTGTTCTACTGTTCCTTTGAGCCGGGCGCGCTTAAGCACCTGTTAAATACACCTACGTTTCGTCAGTGCATAATAAACGGCAATTGATCCGTTGTTAACAATGGATAGTCACCAGACAAACAACCCACCTCAATCAACAAGTTAATCAGGTATCTTGGCTCCAGCCCAGAGGTTATTTCTTAATTCAAATGGCAAGTGTACTTGAGATTTGTACAGGGTCAATAGATGGTAATTATTGGACAATTTTCTAGCCTTATTCTATACAAAAACTTCCGGCTTTTATAAGCCAAATTTAGCGTTACTTTGTAGCCTTGATTTGAGAAAATCTGCGACACTAATTCCAAGCAGTCTATTTTAGACATGGAGTAAACATTGGCGTTATAAATATGGACAACAACATGAGGCCAATTGGCATCATAGATAAATGCTTACAAGACTGGACATGTCGTTCTTGAAACGACAGAAAAAGTGATGATGTAACCTTTCATCGGTTTTACCATAATCATTGTTTTGTGTAAATTGTTTTTTTTTTAATGATAAAAAACTCAAAGAGCAAATGGTGCAGGCACGCCGTTAACTCAAATGCACCGGGCCGCGGCGGCGACTCCGTTCGTTGAGTTCGTTCACCGTCTGATAGGATTCGGGTGACATCGACAGGCGCTTCACCTCCCTTCACGCGTGTTGACAATATTTTACACTGATTTTGCAAGTAACTTAGACTCTATTTGTATACCTCAATGGTTTTACAGGTATTTTTATTTGATTCCCCGCGCGCCGGTGTACTAATAATAAATTAGGCGGACACAAGCGAAACACCTGTTCACCCGTTCACATCAGTTGATATCAACTTTATGAGAACGGCTCTTTGCTTCGATTCGTTCTTGTACAAAGCAGCAAGCACATACACACCCGGTTACCGGCCGTTGACTCCCGGCCGGCGCTGATTTGTATGGCAATGTACGCAGGGTAGCACACATGCAACGGCGCCCGCCCGGGATCGTCCCGGCGAAAAGCAAATCGGGAGCATCGCCATCGCCGGGCCCGGCTTTCGTCAGGAAGACGTCTCGCTTCCAAAAATCAACTGTCGCTCGCTTACAAAATGGCAATAAATTTGATAACAGTTAAATGCTTAAAAATGTGAAATCTTATTCAAAATTATAAGGTGGCTCATTTTTTATCATTGCGCTTGTTAAAAAAATTTATGATAATACATTTTAACAATCATATAGTTAACAAAGGAATAAATATCCCGTTCAAAGATGAACAATTAACTTTATCAATTCCGAGACAATTTAATACGATCTCCTCTGAAGCTTACGTTAATTTATTTGTAGGTAGTTTCTCATTGGGAGGGATCGATATTCTCATACACGTAGTTTTTTTTTTATTTTCTGTTAGAATGTGTTCGAATTTGGGCGCGAACGCACGACCGACTCGTGACAATGCTGCGGAAACATCATATCTATGACGTAAACCGCCCGGCAGCCGGTGTAGTGTGCTTGCCTACCAGCGTCGGGAAGTATATATATATATATATATATATATATATATTCATTCATATAGATCAACAAACGTCGATTCAGAATATACAAGTTGCATTATATATAATTGTAAGTACCAAGACAGTATACCATTAGCACAGGTGACAATAAGAAGTTAATTTACGTACCTACTTATAATACGTTTTCAATCGTTCACTTGTTGTCATTTGTTTTTATCATTTTTGCTAGATAATAATTGTTCTTTATTCTACTATTTAATTATTATTAATTTTAAAACATTCATGTATGTAATTTTTGGGCATATTGCCTGTTTATGTACTAAAATAAAATAAGTAAAGAATTATACGTAGAATTTATAAATCGATTTTTAAATGTGAATAAAAATCCATCTCATGAAAAAACCCGTTATGTTGGTACCATTGAATTCGGAACATCTGACGTCACGGGTCTCGTCCGTGCGTATTCTGGTTTTGGGTTTGTGTGGTAATGTTTATTTTGCGAATTTGTTTTGTATTTTTTTGGTGTTGAACATATTTGAACTTATTTTAATGACTTTTTGTCCTATAATTATTTTTAAATATAAAAATAGAAATATTCATGCGAAAAACCAATATTCGATATGGATATTATGATAATATTTATGTTTAATACTATATTATTCTTTGAGTTAAAGTTTCTAAAAAAGGTAAATTATGTTATCACTTATGTTTAGTTATGATTTACTATGAATAGAATATAAAATAATGTACGGTAAAGCTCATCCTTGTGTTGACATTTTAACCTCAGAACCATCTCAAAACCGACCGGCCATAGATTTGGAGCGTTTTGGTGGGCTTCGAAAAATTGAAACATTGAAAATTATTTTTAATTTATATATATTTACTGGTATTTAGGTGAGAACGTCCTAACTAACCATCATGTCGTTTCTCCGCAGGGGTAGGCAGATATGACGTACTGCCAAACAACTCGATATTGGCATACGCTTCTTGCTTCATTCACATTCATACGTTATCTTCTGTTATTCCGACTTCTGACATGGCCCGACTCAAGTATTTGATACACTTGATCGTGTCATATCTTCCTCGGGCGTCCCGGCTTCTTCTTCAATTCACATTCGCGTCATATATTCTCCTTTCTTCGTGCATTCGCTCTACATGCCCAAACCATCTAAGCGTTCCTTTCTTAATCTTACTCATTACGTTTACATAAGCTTTGCATTCTCTACGAATCTCAACATTTTTCATACGATCATACATGGTTTTAACACATGCTCCTCAGAGATCTCATTTCTACAGCATTCAGTCTACTTTCATTCTTCCTCTGCCAGTTCCATGCCTCGCTGCTATACACCAGGGTTGGTATCAGCACTCCATTGTGGACTGCTAGCTTCGCTAACGTCCTTATTGAAAAAAATGTACAAATATTGGACTGGAGTGCCTTATTGTGTTGGATTAACTAATCTATGATAGCATTTCCTGATGTATGTATCAGTCTATTGTATGTGTTGATTTTATGACAATGTTCATCAGTTATGACTCCTCCGCACTCATACGCCTCCTCGTCACCTTGCTGGACTTAAATCAACACTACTTAATATAACCAGTGAACGAGTTATTTGTAATTTGTAATCAGTTGATTGCGGATCGTTGATCAAGGTTATACTACGTTACTTTTTTTTATAGCACATAAGAGTCCCATTGAGCAGAACCGGTTTAAATTAAAACATTTTGTACTGCTTGGAAAACATTACAGATGATTGTTCATGATTTTAGGAGTAGGTACCATTCATATCTAGTTTCCAGACATAATAGCTAAATTCATGTTTACCAAATTTTAAACCGCGTTATCTGAGTCCACCCAAAAAACCCATCCAAAATATCAACCATATCGTATAGAAAGAATTGGAATTCCTTGGAAATGCAACCGTTTGGGTCTCTCTGTGAAGTTCCAGGCACCGCCCCCAAACATCCGTCACATGCGCGAGAAGATCACCGTACGAGCGGTTCCGCCGGAATCCGTAGCGATGGCTGTTAATAATAATAAAAAAAACCTCCACACAGTATCCCCAAAGATGACATGGACCTTGACGGAAATTATTTCCCCCAAGGCCTCTTATGTGGAGTTCCTATAAAAAAAGATAGGAAGGAGTGATCCTGGGTTTTGAAGAGACTCATGAAACACAGAGGCCGGCAAATCATTCCACAGCGGAGCTGTTGAACACAAGAACGAGTCGTAGAAGCGACCCGTTCTCATGTTAAAAATGGCAATTACAAATCCACATGCGACTTAAATCGCCCACTGGTGGGCGACATTGCGCACGTCAGGAATCAGCGATTTATTAGGAATAATTTTTGATGGTGCAATGATGAAGGACTTGCAGAGGATTGAACCCGCTAGACTTGAGTTAGAACCTCAGGATTTTGCCACTCGGCTACTAACCGATTAAAATCAAATCTCATCTTATCTATAAATAAATTTTTAAATTAGTTCTAATAGAACACAATTAAACTGAAGACCATAACCTTACGTAGTCGTGTACATTTATTTTATGAAATGTGATCTACACAAAATTCGTGCTTTAATTGAATATTATACTAGTTATAATTTTCCCACTCATTATCCAAATATAGTTATTTTATAAGTACCGTCGGAGAGTTATTACATGAAAAACAATGGCAATATTTTCACTGGCACGACGAATCTGATATATTAGGCATTATCATTTTTACGTTCACTTTTTAATTATGTATTACATTCCGCGAATATTATTCAATGGAGCAACCTTCGTCTGATACACTTTCGTTTCTTCCACCTTCGTGAGTCATCATCGTCGGAATCTTTATTACTGCAATGATTTGTGCAAGAGTAATTGGTGCTCGCTCATCAAAAGACGCATGACTATGCAAGAACCCAATGATTTGACTTATTATGAGGAACGGCTGCGCGGCCTGTTTCATATAAAACTTAATTGTGGATTTGAGGCCACAATACTCGCCTCAACCTAATAATCATTTTTTTCGTCAAAACGTATAGCAAATAAATAGTACGGATTATAAATATTTGAAAAAAAAAATTATATATAAAAAGTCCATTAAAGAAATCGATTTTTTTCGATTTCAGAAGAAACTTTAGCAATTATTTGAAGGCTGATGACGTTTTACCCCGTCTATTACGAAAATATAATAATAATAATAAATAGTTATTTATTCCAGAAGGTATACATACACAGGGGCAATGCAATGCAATACGTTCCGTAAGTGATAATAATACAAACAAAAAAATAACAGTAGGTACGTAAAATAAGAGGAAGAAAAAAAAAAGAAAATTGAAACATGAAAAAAAAATTATGAAATATAATTTTATAAAAGTGTTAAAATAAGTATCATGATGCACTTAAATTTAATTTAAAAACGACAATTTACGTTGGAATACAAATTAGTCGTACGTAATTTAAAATGTCGATCCGAAAAAATTATTTAAGTTTTTTATTTTTTATTTTATGTATACTTAAATAAATTTTATTTTATTTCATATAAACATATATATACATATCAGATACGACAATTTAAAAATAATTGTTAAAAATCCTCAATTAATTTTCAAAGTTGCCTCTAAAATGAAAAATTGATTTCTTTAACGGCCGTTATCTTGTAAGTTATATTTCATAATTTAAAACAAAAATAAATAAAATACTTCTAATCCGTACTGGATATTAACTATACCTTTAATTTAAAAAAAAAACAAAAATCGTACTAGGGTGGGTGTTTTGGCCTCAAATCCAAAATTAGGTTTTGTATGAAACAAGTATGTTGGCTGTACCTGATATTTTAGGTATAATGTTGATATTTATGCACACATTTTAATAGCCATGATGTCCCCATTCATTATTGATATTTGTAAAAAAATATAAATTGTCAATATTGAATGTGTAATAAATTAATTTAATTAAAAAATATATTATTTTTATAAACAATAATTATTAATCTAAAACACTTATCCAAATTGAAAAAACCTTCCGAGCAAAGATAAATGTCGCCGGCAGGACACGAACCCGCACCCTTCTAATGTCCGGTCAGATGCTCTACCATTGAGCTACGTCGGCTTATCGCAAACCCGCCAAGTTAATCAATATATACTAGTGTTCCATTCAATAATTACTGTTTTATTATATTTCACCATGTCCTGCCGGCGACATTTATCTTTGCTCGGAAGGATTTTTCAATTTGGATGAGTGTTTTAGATTAATAATTATTGTTTATAAAAATAATAATTGTTACCCTTTGCGCTATGCACAAAAATCTTGTCTTAAGTTTTTAAGAACTTTAGTTTATCAATTAATAAAAAATATATTGTTTTAAAATTTATTAAATAAGGAAAATAAACAGTTTCTTTCGTCTCCTAAGAGAATACGTTTTTGTATATACGAGGTTGAATCAGAACAACGACGATTATATTGAACCTTTGATTTATCTCTCGGCCAGTTTACGTTCCGGCTCTTTGATTTATCTTGTCCAACCCAACTGTTAGTTGTTTTTAGTGTGGCCTTGAGTTCTTTCAGTTCTTTTGGGGTCCACTTAATGACAAGATAACAATCGGTTGTCTGTCTTCAGAGAGATGTGTCCTGTGTCTTGTGCCCTGTGTCCTGTGTCCAGCTTCCTGCCCAGGGCCATTAGCCTTTTTCAATTATGTCAGTTAGGTCCTGTTTGTTTTATGCCCCACTCCTTTATTTTCCGATCTTTTCTGGTGATGACAAGTAATAGAGACATATTGATTGGAAAATACTCTCAGTGTAGCCCTTTTTTGGTGAATATAGCACAATAGTCCCAACTTCTTCCAATTGTTCTGAAAATCTCTATTTAGGGTATATTGTGAGACTGAACGGAATGTGGAAGGGATACGGGAAGGTAAAGAGGAAGGTGGAGGTTGAGAAGTACCTGACGATTCAGATCTGGTCACCAAACACGGGTAAAGCCCCTTTTTCGCCCTTGAGGTGATTTTTCCACGAAAACGGCGCTATAGAAATAATCTAATTATTATTATTACTAAGCAACGCTTCGATTCTGAATGGTGGTCTTTCACCAGGGCGAAGCTGATCTGAGTATCTAACACCCTGAAATGGTTTTACTTGTGTTTAGTGACTAGATCTGAATAACTCGATACTCCCAACTATTGTTATCTCATTCCCCTTCCATTTCCCCTCAACATCTATCATCTCCACCTCGTTCAGCCTCTCAATAGTTTACCTCAAATTTAGGATATCATAGTACCACTGGCTTATGGTAATTAGGACTCTTGCGTCAATTAGATCACCATTCAGAATCAAAACGTGGCTTATATCAGCTTTAACTGCGAGTTTAGTGATCTGAATAGGTAAGCAGATACTTCAAATGTTCCTCTCCCCCTCCCCACTTCCTTCAGCCTCACTCGATTTCTATATTGGGGTTTATCATAGACTCACTGGTTTCAGGCGGTTTGATTCTGGCTTGTGAAAAAAAATCGTACCGTCTTAATAATCATTCTTTGGATTTTCTTCGGTTTTTCGTAATTTGATTATTGTAGAAAGTGAGTTATCGAGCAGAAATGCAAATGAATCCAAGCAAATCGTCATTTTGTGAACTTAATGAATGGTGTAAGTAGGAACATAATATCATGATTACCGTTGTAATTTATGGTGTTTTCGAATTCACAGATTAGCTGTCGAGCGTAAAATATGGCCCTTAAATTGGAAATTTTTATTCACAAAAATACAATGGCATCTTTCAATGATTAGAGGTGGTAAAGAATATATATTACGTCAAGCAATATGTCCTTCCCTGTAGGACGCTCGACTAGCGACAGCATAGACTGTTTGATCTCCCGGCCTGTAGGACCAACTTGCCAATGGTCATGCCGGCGGGGAGGGCAATCTTGCTGTTAAATAGAATCACTTCGGATATGGACATACGAGTATTTAGCATCAATGAAGCTGCGTTTAAACATAAAGCTTTGCTGCTACTTGTATAATACCAGTATTATGTGTTGTATGCAATTTACTGAGATTATGTATTAGATTATAATTATTTTTTATGTCGTAAATACTGTATTCTGTATATTCCTAATGAGGGAAGCTTCGTTTTCGAAACATGTTGATATGTACATATTAATGAAGTGGTGATTACAAAGTAAATTTTAAATGCTTGAGTCGGGTCATGTCAGAAGTCGAAATAATAGAAAAGAATGTATGAGACGATGTATGAATGTGAATGAAGCAAGAAGTGTATGCCAAGATCGAGTTGTTTCGCGGTCCTTCCTTTCTGCCTACCCCTAAGGGGAAGTTAGTTATAATAATACTTAGATGACTTGTATAGCGCCGTTTTTGTGAAAAATCACCCCAAGGGCGCTGTACAAATACCACTTTCTGGGGTTTGTCTTATTATGTACCTTATTTTGTGTATTTTTAAAATATATTTTCTTACGTATTTCACGTAAATATATTTACTCATGATTTTTAGGCAAATTTTTTGGGTAATCTTATTTTATTTTGTTGCCCGTCTCAGAATAGACATCGTCTAGTGCATAGGTTCTCAACGTGGGCGTTAACGCCCCCTTGTGGGCGTTTGAGACTTTCAGGGGGGCAGTAGAAGACCCAGAGAAAATTAGGGGGCATTGAGATGGCACAGTAAGGGCGTGGGCAGGTAATATAGTCTAAAAAAGACAAAAAAATGGCTAATCACGTACCAACAAAGCAAAGAAAACTTTAATATTGGTTAATTTTTGGTATTGTATATATTGTGATAATTTTTATCACGTGTGCGAAAATTCACATATTTCGGTAGTTCGGGAAGTGGATGAAAATATAACTGAAACATTCCATTACATTCAGATCTACATTAAATTGGATAATATGAAAAAAAATAAAAAAAATAATTTGAATAAAAAATTTTTTAACTTCACGTGAAATTTATATTGTTCTCATTGAAACATTCTTCTTTAAGTTTTAATTGTGTTTGTGTTTAATTCGTAGAACTCGTATTTAAAAAAAAAATTTAATGTAAATCAAATTTAATAATGTTATTATTAATGTAAGTATTTTAGTTTTTATTATTGTGTATTACAGCTGTCACAATGATAAAAACTAAAAATACTTGCAGAACTTAATAACATTATTAAATTTGGTTACATTAAGTAAATAAAAAAAAAAACATTCTTTTTTAAACTCAGAAGTCGGTCATATCCTATCTTGCGACTATATAATATTACATTGTAATTAAACGTTTAAATAGAATCGTGGTAATAGCTGTTTCAGATTCGCGACAAAGTAAAAAAAAATTGAAGCGGTGGACAAAATAAGGTTGTGAACCCATGGTCTAGTGAGACGGAAAAAGTAAATACTACATGTAAATCTGTATCATCTCATTTAATAAATGTCATTAAACCCCCGGGTTGTCGGCAATGAAATGAAAGATTCCCTTCTTTATTCCCCTGTAGTCGATTTTATATTGAAAATACAAGTGGTTTATAAATAGACAACGATCAATATGATTTTTAATTATAAGTAATGAAAATTCGATGCATTCCGCAAAAACCAATAATGTTTGAAATTTCCTAAAATGGATCAGAAGCATTTTATCTCTGAGATCGGTTCAACATTTTTTATCGGCTATCTTTGACATGATTAAATTTCCCGAAATCGTGAATATCATTTTGTTCTCGAGATCTTGAAAACGATGTTTGTAACTCGAGAATCTTTTTTTTCGAGTATTGATCCTCATTAAACGGGGCGCATAGCATTCCTACCAAATTTTAATTATTAATTTGTCAGAATTTTGCTAGCTGATATTTTTATTGCGATTAATGCAAGAAATTACGTCGCAACAATTTTTTTAATGCGGTGTGTCAATAGCCCACATCAACTGTTGGGCTTTATACCTTATGAAATTTACGTTTAACGCAAATAAAAATCCTCCCTTTCTTAATCTCACTCATTACAATTATATCAGCCTTGAATTCTTTACGAATCTCAACATTGTTCACACGATTATTCATGGTTCGCCTCACACGTTCGCCTTAGAGATCTCATTTCTACAGCATTCAGTCTACTTTCATCCTTCCTCTGCTAGTTCTATGTCTCACTGCCATACATCAGGTTTGGTATCACCACTCCATTGCTGACTGCTATCTTCGCTTCTTTAGACAACTTTTTGTTAGAGTCAATCACATTCAGTCTTCTGTTAATGGAGTTTCTTGCATTCATCCTTCTTTCAATATCCCTTTTTAATTACAATTTTATAAATATTCGTTTGGTAGATATTGACAAAATACCTAATTTTAATAATTTAAATCCGTTTCCTGTATTTTGTTAACTCTTGTGCAATTTTCGTGTGCACCTTTTTTATCGTTGTATTTATTATGTTATGTTTCTATTAAACACCCAATCGGACGTAATAACGGTTTGCTGTATTGTAAACACGCTGTACAACTGTTCATATTTTACAATATCATAATAATTATAAAGGTATTACCTACCCATTGCGCTGTATCTAGCTACTTACATAGTCTCTACCTTCTTACTTCTTTTATACTTATATTATATTATGTACTAAGCCACTTGTTATACTCTTGTACAACTTGCAGTTATAATGTAACCACAGGTACAACTATTATTCATTACGCTGTAATTACTTACTTATTTATTTGTAAGAAATAAACAGCTCTTAAAACAAATATATATATATATAAAGGAAGTTTAACAAAAGGTAAGCCAACAAATTTTCTTGTACTAACAGTGGTTAAAATACAGATGTTTTATTTATGAAGCTAACAAGATAAAGAAAAAAAAACAAAATTAGAAGGAAGGGGGAGAGGAAGAGGAAGATAGGATCGGGACAGGAGATGCTCTCGATAATTTTATACTCGTGCATTAATTTATGATCGTACCATCGTACGTATTTTTACTTCGGTTCGACATTTTGCAAGTGTATTGTGAAGAATGTCGATATTGTGAATGCAGTTAATTGGAAAATTTATTCTACTTGTATTTTATCCTATTTATATTCTACCCACTTACTTCTTTTACAATCTAATTATAATTTTATGTACTATATTATTATGCTCCTTTGTATAACTATCTGATAGATGTATCAACACGTAAAAACCTTCAAGGCGTGAATAAAAAATAAAATTATTCTCATTCTTAAAATTATTGTAATTTTTCAAAAAAAGATGTACTATTATCCAAGAGCCCCGTGGGCGTCTAAATCAAATAAAATAGTTAAAATTTTACTCGATTTGGTACATTGTGAAGCGGGAAACATTTCTCGTCGATTTAACCTAAACAAACAATATTGAGTTACTTTTTTATCGTTCAATTTTCAAACGATTATTATATTCGGTCAAATACACAATGCTCCGAATATAATTTCTCAAGAGATTTCATGCTCTCTAAACAAATTCACTGACTCCGTCCAAATTTACTTTCCATCAATAAACAGCAGAAGATAAAAAGTTTTCGGTTTTAAGATTTCTTGGGATGACCGATAACCCGGTATTATTTTAGAATTCTAGTCACAGAGCAAATAATACATAGAGATGTCCTAACGCGCAAGAAACCAACATAAAGAGCTAGACGTGCCACCAATTTAAGTAAAACAACAAATTAGTGAGATGGTTCGGCTTGTTTACAAAAACCGAATATTTAATTTGATTATTTTGTAAAATTTTATAATTTGCTTTTTTGCTCAGTCAAAATCACACGAAACAAACGCAGACGGCAGTGAACTAGGCTGGTGACAAAATGGGTTTTACTTGGACTTTGCCTCCAGCCGTTGAAATGGTATGTTAAGGCAAGTCTGTTCATTCTTACGTCACTGATTCTAGTCTATATATATATATTTTTTTTATCAATGTTAAAGTTTTTCCGAGCACCCTCTTTCCTTTTTACCCCCTTCGAATTATACCCTTCATTATCAATTGAATCTTATATTTGTCCCTTCTCACAACCTTGATTTTTAATGCTTTTTTATATTTAAACAACTATACGGCCTCCGTGGTCGAGGAATAAGATCCTCGACTACGAATCCGGAGATCACGCGTTCGAATCCCGGCGTCCGCAAGTAAATTTTATTTAATTAAATTGTGTTATTTCACATTTGATTCACAAATAATAAAAACATATTTACTATAATTGCGGAACGTTTCAGAGTAGTAGATACTCTCAGTATCACCCTGGTTAAAGTACACCACTCAGAATAGAAGCTGTGCTTGAAATAGCTTTAGGCGTGTTTGGTGATTAGATCTGAATATCCAGGTACTTCCTCACCTTCTTCTTCCATCTTCCCCTCCCCATAGCCTTCAGCTTCACAATATACCCCGACTGGGGATGCCATAATCTCACTTGCTCCGGTTAGCAGGGAGCAGTTGGGACTCATGTTCCGTATTCACATTAAAAACATGACAATTTTTGGTCATTCGATCTGAATTGATTACCCTATCTAAATATGTACATGTGTTCACACTTCAAAGGCTTTATTCTTCTCTTTCAATAATTGACTTGGAATATTCACGATACCACAAATCCAGTATTTTATTATGAATATCGCCTTTTCATAGGTAAATTGATTTTTAAGGTTTCGTTTTTTTTAACCCACCAAAAAGGCTCAATTATAAGCGTTCAATGGCTAGTGGCAATTAGAACCACATTTATTGAAATCGACTGTTGTAGCTAGTGGCGTGGGTTCCAATGTCAACACGACTTATCCGGTGCGCATATATTTTCAGTTTAATCATCTTTTATGAACATTTTATTAATTCTACCTGTTTATTTATTATTATTATTATATATTTTTACAGAACACAGGAGACCCTGAGGAAAATAATTTCACTCAAGGCCTATATCATCTTTGGGGATGCTGTGTGGAGGGTCTTGTAGAGGATAGGAAGGAGTGAACTTGGGTCTTGAAGAAATCCATATTGTAGAAGGGAGGAAACACAGAGGCCGGCAGATCATTCAACAGCCGAGTTGTTGAACACAAGAACGAGGCGTAGAAGCGACCCTTTCTCATTTGATAAATGTGAACCGTTTGCAAATGTTTGGCTTGTTTTCCGACTATGCACCGGTGCTGAAGGGATCAATGACGCTAGTTCCTCAGAGCATCTTCCATTAAAATACCGGTAGAACAAGGACAGCATTCCCACCTGACGTCTATGGTCCAAAGATTGCAGTCCGTTAGTTAATATAGGCGAATCTATCAAACCAACCGCCCGTTTATACACGGAGTCACGGGTTGTTTTCAGTTATTTTGGGGCTCCCGACCAGAGGTGGCTGCCAAATTCTATAGTGGAACGCACTTGTGATTTGTACAGGGTCAGCAGTTGTGTACCATTAAAGTATCTGCGGGCTCTGTACTATACGACCTGCTTCTGAGAGGCTAACATTAATTATACGCCCATCTGGGCTTTTACATGGATTTTAGAACATGGTATAAAGCGCTACCAAAATTATAAGTACGTAGAAATTTTAAACCATAAAGTAATGAATCTTTTTCAAACGTTTAACAGTGACATAAAGTAGAAAACCAAAACAATATTTAACACAAATCATTAATGCTACATTATTATCCAATCTATAATATTACATATTGTAGTATGCATCAAAGTTCTAATATAGATGACGCTTTACTGTATAAATGGAGTCAGAAAATATATCAAAAACACCTCCAAACCTGTTGCCCAGCATCCTATTGGTTAATGAATGAGACTGATAGTTGGTTATGTAAGTGTTGCATAAGAATGTTACAGTTAGTCTTATGTTCCTCGTAGGTGCATTCAATTTAATAGTGGCCAAGATAGCAGGACTGTCAATTACGCTGTTAAAGATTATATATAATACAACAGGTCTGACACCACTCTCCTGTCAGACAGCGTAATCAGATGCAATTGATCCAACAAACATACATAATTAATAGTAATAATTGTGTATATACCATGAACGAGTATATCTATTCATAATCGGTGATAGTTGATATTTTTGTAGTCATAATGTAGTTAATTTTGAATTCCATGATTCCTGAACTGATAAGATAAAGAGATACCTAGAAGTAGATTTAAAAAGTAATATTATACGTGCCTTCTACTATAAGAGATTTGCTAAAATTAGTTTCGGCCTTTAAGTTTGTCACTTTGGATAGTGATAGGGTAGGTACTTTAATAAAGCGAATATCTCTAGGGTCTTGGATAATCATTTGTCAGTTCTTCTTTTTAATGAATTTTTTTCCTAGCATAGGTACTTCAGTACCTAATCTATTAATTTATTGCTCAGGGACTAAAGCTGGTCCTTCGAGACATTAGAAATTGGAATTAATTTATTTTTTTTATAAATGAATTAATTTAGTACAGATTAACATTGTATTGCCACTTTATTGATTAATTGTTCATCTTGGCAACTTTACAACAGAAAAAAAATTGAATTTTAATATTTTGAGATAGGTTTTCGAACTATTTTACGTTGGTACATAATAAATCTATGCAATTCAATGTTAGTTTAATTTATTCAAGGATAAGTTATTGTATTTAGAATTATAAGATTCAATTGTAAAGTTATGAATTGCAAATATATTTAAATTGCAGCATTGTGTTCTCTATTTTGTTTTCTTGTTATTTATTTTACAGTATTATACAGATTAGACTTTCGTAGTAATATGTATTTTTTTTAATGCATCAAATCACAATTTCTGACAAAAAGAACTTTTGAATGGAGGCTTATTACTTAAGGTGACGATATTCCTACTAGGTACGCTGTAGGTTATTCGTTATTATGTCATTCATGTATCGTGGAACAATTAAGATTATTAGCTGTTAATTTTAAACAATCGGTTCTGTGTCGATGTGGGTCGAAGTCATAAGGACATGATTTCTTATCTTGCTCACAATACCACGGTCCATTCGGCTTAGATTAGCGTGAAACGCAATGGAGTTTACAGCATCGCAATCATTGCGAATGTGGGCCAGTCGTACTATCCACTGAAGAGGTGATAAACTGATAGAAGTTTATTGTGGACGTTTCCGTATACCCGAATAAGCTTGAATTTTCCTTACTCCCTATTAATCAAACCTTTTTTCACAGATATATCGATAATTTAGTTCAATAGGGAAATATCTCAAAATTTCTGGGTTTTGAGTTAATGATGAAAAATGTTAATGAATCTCTCCTTTCACATATTTCAATAAGTCTAATTCGTCCTATGGAATTTATGGAATTATAATGAAATCAGCACATTCTTAGTTCAGTGGAGAAACATGTCAAATGTTTCTGTTTGGAACTTAATAAATGTAGCCATTTACACCTATGATATGATAGGTTGATAAATTACTTACATGTTGCATCTATTGTTATGTTACAGGTGGACAAAATAACTTCACATCAGAGCGATGTCTTTATGAAAAATTATCAAATTCAGTTTTCTCAAACTGAGGTATTTTGAGTGAGTTCACTATTGAACTAAGGTATCGATATGGGCTCATAGAGAATAAAACAAAGTGCTCTTTGGATTTCATGTATCTTTTTAACAAGTGTACATTATTTTTTTTCTCTTGTTTCAGGTTTGTGAAATGGATTTTATGATAATATTGAATTACGGAGAAGGTCCTTCCTTTTGGGGTGAGTATAATTTTTTTTTTTTTTTTTATATTCAAAATACATTTTTTTATGTAAGTCCTCACAAGGGCACCCTTGTCTGTACGGTACATATACAGGTAACTATATCGCCGCCTGGTTGGCAACGTTGTGAGGTGGGTCAAGAGGTAGGTTTCAGGAAGGGATTTGTTAATGCGGGCCTTGAAGAGGCCCGAATTTATTTATTTATATTAAGATTATTGTAAGAAATCTGCGCTAAACTCGCTCTATATGGTTATAGTGTACTTTATACAAAGGGAACCGAATATTTGAATTATACTCCACTTGACTTCTAACTAATGAATTTTAGAGCGTTCTCATACAATCTAAGCCAAGCATATTTAAAGCCTTGTTACTTATATCATTAATGTGTGCAATGGATGTCAAGTTTTCGTCGAATTAAGATTAACTAATTATTATTAAGATTAATTCATCACTCAAGACGATGGGTTTTGGAAAATCGTATTATTTGACATTTCTCAATATTTAAAAGTAAAGCATTTTGTTCGCACCTAATATTTACTTCATTTGATTCAAATTAGCTTGTATTCTTTCTAATATTTTCAGGTCGTCCTCAAATAGTAGGACCTGTACATCTTTAAATTTGTTTACAATTAATATTTAAAATAATGTTGGGCCGAGGTGGGACCCTTGAGGAACGTCACTTGCGACGTCTAATATATAGGATTGTACAGAATTAATCTTTACACTATTATTAAGGTTATTGACAATCCACCTCTAGAAAGTACTACTTTTGATGCCCAACGGTGGTGATGTCGGACATAACAGTAATAAGGAGATTTTTGCAAGGCAGTTGTCTGTTTATAGGTGAAGTTTCGCAAGGACATCACCTTCGGAAGTGTATACCTACATATTTACCGATACATATCTACACTCTTTTGTATGTGTTGTTCACATCAACTCTAATTGCACCACCTATAAATGCTAAACGCATACGTAAACACGGGGCGTATAAAAAAACGGTTCATTAAAATTGATAACCGATTTTATACCGTCGAATAACATTGCGCACGAGCGGCATCTGACCGCGGGCGTTTTAAAAATGTCAATCATTTTATTATTCCCCCCGATTCGCAGTGTGTGCGGGCCGCGGTTTAGCCAGGCCTGTCACTGTTCACGTCATTGTGCCACGTCTGTTACTGCCCATATTGTAAATGTTTTTTAATTTGCTAAAATTGCATTATTACGAAATAAACACAAATCATTTGTACACTGTTTTTGGCCACTGAAGAGATAAACCGATTGAATTGTGTTGTGGGCGTGTCTGTGTGCCGAAGTAAGCAATTTTTTTCTAAAAATTGAAAAATTGAGGCTTAGCGAAAAGCTTGATGTTCGTATCTCTTTGTCAATAAGAAAGACATTAATTGCCAGATCACTAATATTTATTTATTCTTAAATTTAAAAAACAAACAAAAAAAAACATTAGCCACACATCTCACTAGGATAGTCCTATGTTGAGATGAGCGGCTTGAGATGATATCCTAACAATATTTAAATTCCTACCATCATTAGAAGAGGAAAATGTTGTTTGTGTAATGATGGAGGACTTAGCTAGCAGAGGATTGAATTTGCTACGCCTGGGTTGAAACCTGATGGTTCGGACCACTCCGGTACTAATCTTTGTCTTTTGTTTTGAATCCTTGTGTGAATTTTTCTTTGTATTAATTCATTTTAAAATATATTTACTGTAACTACAATTTTTTTAACTGAACAAACTTGTGTTAAAGGGGGGAGGGGGTAAGTTGATAACACGATGTGCATATCGAACTCTGCCCTTCGGACTGCTAGTCGAGGATCTTACCCACCAGGTTGTCGATCACTCCGGCTTAGGTTATATACAAAGCCGATGTAAGAGTATGGAGAATATCTCATGTAGAAGTGAATGGTAGAAGTGGGGAAGGCCTGAGACAGAGATTTATTAAGGATATTCACTGGCCAAGTCCTTCATCACGACATAAGCAGTTTCTTCAGCTTGTTATGATGGAGTAAGAGATTTTCAAATATTGTCAAGTTGTTCGTACCCTGGGAATGTTTCATTCTTTTTTTTTAATGATGTATGTGAATGAAGCAATAAGTGGTTGGCAAGACAGAATAGCTGTGTATGGACCGCCCATCCTCTCTGCTTACCCCTGCGATGAAACTACGTGATCGTTAGTAATTTCAGTTTCTCTATTGTCATGTCTCTTGTTTTCTTGATGTTTTACCTTCTTTATTTTTTTTAACCCGCTTCCTCTCCGTTCAAACTCAAGGCTCTCGCCGCTGTGCCACTGGGGTCTCCAATCTCCCTATTAATGAGCAGAATGAAATATACGTAATTCAAACCATCCACACATAACACTTCATTAATTAGCATTCTTACCGGCTATCTATCTCCATCCCCATCTCCCCTCGGCTGCCTTTCCCCAGCTGAGCTGGTCCCCCTCTCTGCTCTCGCTATCTTTGATCTGAATTGTTGTTTTTCTCGAATAATTCTTCTTATTCTTCGCGCTCCTTTCCCTCGCTTTTCTGCTTCGGGAAATCCCCTCTTTCCGGAACATAGCACCGGGCGGATCGGAAGTACAACTTCTGAAATCCAGTGGGATAAGATGTTCTTTTTATTTATCATTTCGGTTTAAGGGCCAGCTCTCAAAAATGGCCCTAACCATCACTTTGTGTTTTGCTAACTCAGGCAGTACTATAAATAATGTATTTATAAATTCCATCTGAGTAGTTAAAAAAAAAAAATCTAAAACTGTAATCTCTTATTAAATAAAACAAACATTTTTTTATAAATCACGAATATAGTTTATTTTTCGCAAACCAGTTTCGCTTAGCTCAAGCTTAAGGCAAATATAATAACTAAAGAATAATACAGACTTATTGGTTATACATAGTTAAAGAATACGCTACAGAGAATGCAAAAGAGAGAGAAAAGAGAACAAAATTTTAGAGGGAGACAACATTAATATATATTAATAATAATAGATAATAAAAATATAACAGTGTAATAGAAACATAATGAAGTCATTAAAGAGAGATAATCCTACAATATTTATACAAGAAAGAGCAGTTATTATTGGAAAATAGTCTACCTGTTTACATATTAATAATTAAACGAATGACTGAGGCAACATAACATCGGTATCCTTAACAACACACACGGTGGAAGTTAATAATTGATACGCTGTGGATAATTCACATGAAACATGTTTAAAATCATGATTATTAAGAAGGTTATCTGGTAATTTTAAATTTAAAGATTTTTCATTTTCTAGTGTTTCTAAGTTGTCTAATCTAATTCGGTTTGGATTTAACTTCTATGAAATACGTATCAAAGTGTGTGAAAAGAGGTGCAGTTTGAAAATAAGTAAAGGCACTTTTGAACGTTTTACTCAAAATTCGAGTACGTAATTCATGTTAAATATAGAAGTTTACAGTTTGAGAATTTTAGTTTTTTGAAACCTTTAGTATTTAAACAGAAATTATTAGTAGTAATTCTTGCATCAGTAGACTACAAATTGTGTATTTTTGGCTGCTGACGATTAAAGAAGTGTGCGGATTTAAAATTGCTATATCTTCTTGCCTTATACTAAAAATGTGAATACCGCACAAGATTCCCAACTTTCTGAAGCCAGTAGGACCATGGCATCCCCGATTGTGGTGCTGAAGGGAGTAAAAGGGGAAGAAGGTTGGCAGGAAGGAAGGTTGACTATTTAGATATGATCACTAAACACAGCTATTGCCATTTCAAGCAACTCTGGAGACAGGCAGTTGCGTGGTATGAATTGCGATTTGAATATATCAAAATGGTAATTTTTTATTATCTTCCGCTGATTATTATGGCTAACTGAATAAATGAGCGTAGAAGTTCCTAGTAAAAAATACATTTTGATCAGAATGTAACACCTTAAAAAAAAATGCTTAGAGTACGCGCAGTTTTCAGACTTTATGGACTGCACGTCACTAGATACAGGATACCATCACAGGAAAGGTAAGAAAAATATAGATAAAATTAGGAAAAATAGGAAAATATCGATAAAGTTAGAAAATTAAATTAAAACATAGAAAACGACAGATAAAGGCCAGGAAAAGTATTGGAAAATGTAATTTTAGTAAGAAAATCAAAGGAATGTAAATACAGTTAGGAATATAGCTAACGTTAGAAAAATAGATAAACATAGGAAAATATATATAAAGTTTGTAAAGGAATGGAAAATCTTGGGAAAAGGTGGAAGAAAAGTTAAGTTTGGACTTGAAAGTGGCCTTCGTGAGGGCACCCCTCATATTTATGTTTTCGATGGCATACCTCGTTTAAGGAAGTGCCTGGAAAAGAAGTCTAGTTAAAACGAAGTAAAAAATCTACCTCGTTTAAACTTTTTCTCTACATGTTCGATCATGAGAAGGTACACACCTATCCAAAGTGCGGATATACATATGTGTATAGTACAAAGAAGGAAGGGTACGCAAAGACGATCATCAGAATTGAGCACTCGGAAAATTGTTTGAAACGAAACGGATGTTTTGACGGAAAAAATATTATATGTTGGTCTTTTGAAAAAACTTTCATTATGTTACAAACTTTCGTATCGATATTCACACGAATTTTATTCCGTTATTGCTGTTTTTTGTTGTTGAAATCTTTTTTTCTGCTGGTACAGTTATGCCCGATATGGAACGACAAATAAGAGCCATGAATATATTTGCCCGAATACTCTCAAGGCGGCTCTACCACTGTAGCGACGAAGTCAGGAAACTGTTTTTTACACATCAGAGCTGTGGACACAATACTGAGCAGCGGAATGGGACAAGCTGAGGGTGTGCTACAATAACGCATACACCGAGGTTCTGCAGTACTTTTACGATGTTCACTCAGAGGAGAGCCTTACTTCGCCACCGACCAGCCAGCTTATAGGGCAGGACACGGCAGTTAACCAACGCCATTGTCGTGGCTGCATCCGAGTGGCATCTCAGCTTTCCAATCAATGAGCGATGGATGCAGATGATGCGACTACCGCCCTGAAAGACGAACCCCTAATTTATTTTGTGTTTTTATTAACTATTATTTTTGTCATTTAATTTATCATTTTTAATTCTTGTTTTATTTTTATATTTTTTTTTATTCTTATTTTACCTTCTTTTATTTATATTCTTCTTCAGTGGAGGAGAGTTCTTGGAGGTCATAGTGGGATGCTGAGGTTATTCAGCTAGTCGACGTCATCGGGAGTCACTTGGTTCAGCACAGATGTGCCCTAGGGAAACTGATGAAGGGGAAATTTTTCTACAATATGTTCTGTCGTTTAAATGTGTACACATTCACAAAGTTCGGAATACTTTAGACCCCATTTATGCATCATATACGCACAACAGCTGTGACTGCAACCGACTTCTCGGTTAATTTGAAAATGTATTGTATATATACGAGTATACTACTTTTGGGCAACGGAATTTTGTTCTTTTTCAGTTAAAATCAAAAAATCTGTTCACAAAAAAATAAATTTAAACACAATGTAAAAAATTGGATTAAAAGTAATGATAGGGCATTTACCGGTGCACTCACCAAAATTCGAAATTATTGTTTTAACCATTTACGGAGCATATCTTAATATTAGTGTATATTCATAGGTATTATAAAATAATATGCAAAATTACTGCCTCAACACAGGCTAGCCTACTGAGCCGGGTTATATGAAACTTCAACTTATAACTATGATTTCTGTTCTTTACATATTACCTACCGTTATTATATTATTTTATTTTTTCCTTTTTATATATCTACTTTATAAACCACTGTACACTTATATTATCATATTATACATGTATTTTACTTATAGTTAAACTTAATGACAATAAAGATATTATAATAATATACCTCATGTAATATGGCACATTGGTTTTGTACTATCCACCCGGTACTGCTGGATTATAAATAAATAAATAAGTAAAAGTGTTTTGGATGTTCTACTTGTGGCCTCGCGGAATGGAGGTCTCGCGCAATTATATTTTGAAGCATAATTTTAATCTAATTCGTTGTTGTTGGCTATGGATGATTCAAAGATTAATAGCCCGTGATGAAAACTACTTTGTTGGATTTAAATAGTAGTCGATTTCACCTATACACACATTTTAGAAAAATGTTTTGAATGGATAATATTAATAACGAGATATTCGTACGAAGGAATACAAGAAATTTCAATTTTTTCGTTGATTATTCTTAGACTTTTAATTTCGCTCCCACGATTCAGAATTTAATTATTTTATTCCCATTTTGAAATGAATACGTACATTCCGCCATTCATAATTTAATTATAGAATTCATTTAGAACAGAAAAGAATTTATTTTTGATAGATTTATTTTTATTTTATAAAAATACGTTTTTCGTACACATTAATAGAATTGCCTTAAGGCGATGCAATGGGAAGTAATGCGAAATCATGTGTTTTCGGTTTGAGAATTTGATGGCCTAGAAATATCGTAGACGATTTAATTAAATACTGCAAATAGAACACACCTTGACCTTTCTTATAACCGTTCATTTTTTTGTTGTGTCTTTTTATAAGCCTAGAAAAAAATAAAGTATCAGACATTAAAAAAATGCTTAAAGCGCAAACTCTCCTACTTACGAACCCCTTTTCCGATGTTGTCCTATTGTTCATTGTGGTAAATTAAGTTTTTTAGAATATGACCGTAAAACATTTCAATAATTATGTCTGAGCTTTACAGAATAGAATAAAACGAACATTTTGGTGATGGTTTTTTTCCGTAAATCGAAAGATGCGGTCGATGTTAAGCGGGACTTTCAACCTTGTCGCCACCTACTTTCGTTGGAATTTTAGCCGGTGGATACGATTTTGACGGCTAGTGGCAAAGGTCACGTGTCACTAGCCACACCAGCTTTGGTTCTCAGTCGTCCACGTTTGTTTCGCATGCTTTAAACTGCGGTAAGAAAATTACAAAACATTTATAGAAAGGGGCAAACTCTAATAAAATATTCGGTTTTGTAAACATGCCGAACCTTGTTTCACTCACTGTCAAATTGTATTTTAAATTTTGACGAGCGGACACTTGAAAATCTTTCAACAAACAATTTCTTGTCTCTGTCGCATTCTGAGCATGCCGTTTAAATAAAAAAAAATTACTACGTTAATTTTTGCCTTGTTAACTATTTATATTATTCAGTTTCAGTGTCGATAAATCGACGTTTATTGAAAGAACGTTATGCAGTTTCATACAATATGGCATGTTTAAATATAAGTACAATATGTTACATAATTATATTATTGTGCGGTTTACATATTACCTACAAAATTTTCATTCACTGAGCATTAAATTAAGTACAAATTTCTTTTGTTCCTCGTAGGTTGGCGATATGGGCTTCGAAAGAATGTTGCACGAAGGAGTATCCATCATGGTCCAATTCCCCAAGTTATTAACCATGCCCATGACAATTCCAGTCCTGTAATTTATCAACATTATTTTTCATTTGTTTGAATTTGAACGCGATATGTTTTTCTGTTGCCTGTGAAAATTTTATTTATGAAATCTTATTGTATAAACTTATAAATCGTAGCTTCATTTAAACGATAAACCATATTTTTCAAGGCGAGTCTCCGTGAATTGTTTAGGTTTGGTCTTCTACATTGCCGTGTCTCTTGTTTTCTTATTTTTATCTCCTTCTTTTGTTCTTTGTTCTATATTCATCCTTTTGTAAATTTATTTGATAAAAATCATTTTATCAAATGCTTTTGTAATACTGTTTTAAAGTACCTCGGCGTTTATAATATCTCTCTTTCTCTCTCTCTCGTCTTCTTCCCTTTGTCCTATTCGGGTCGGGGATTCATCACTTCGACAAGGCGCCTCCAGGCGTTCATGTCCCCGGGCAGCGGCCCCCGTCCATTAAATGGCCTGCCTCTCCTCGCACAGCATCTGAAGTTGCTTTCCCCTAAACCACATAAAACGCTATTATTTCTATCAAAAATCTTAAATTCATGTTGCATGATGTCATTTATGTTAATGCTCAATTTATTGAAATAACTAATTGAAGTTTACATTGTTACATTTAATAATTGAGATTCGAACATTGTCTTACCGGGACAACACTCTACAATTGAGCTATTTACACCTATTTATTTTCTGTAATTTTTTATCCATATCATATTTCATTTTAACTAACTAGCTTACTAACTACTCATCAGGCCGTTTCCCCGCAGGGGTAGGCAGAGAGGACGGACCGCCAAACTACTCGATCTTGTCATACACTTCTTGCTTCATTCATATTCATACATCGTCTCATACGTTCTCTTATGTTATTCCGACTTCTGATATGGCCCGACTCAAGTATTTGATGAACTTGATCGTGTCATGTCTTCCTCGGACGTCCCCGGCTTCTTCTTCCATTCACATTCGCGTCATATATTCTCCTAACACTCCTTTCCCCATTCATTCGCTCTACATGCCCGAACCATCTAAGCGTCCCTTTCTTAATCTTGCTCATTATGCATATATCAGCCTTGCATTATTTACGAATCTCAACATTTTTCACACGATCATACATGGTTTTTCCACACATTCGTCTCAGAGATCTCATTTCTACAGCATTCAGTCTACTTTCATCCTTCCTCTGCCAGTTCCATGCCTCACTGCCATACATCAAGGTTGGTATCAGCACTCCATTGTGGACTGCTAGCTTCGCTTCCTTGGACAACTTTTTGTTTGCGCCAACCGCGTTCAGTCCTCTGTTAATGGAGTTTCCTGCATTCACCCTTCTTTCAATATCCCTATCAGTCTTTCCATCTCTCGTAAACATACTTCCTAAATACACAAACTCATCGACCTGCTCCAAGTATTCATCATTCACAACTATATTGCACACTGTTTTCGTCAAACACCATGACTTTGGACTTATTTACATTCATCATTAGCTCATTCTTCATACATACTTCGTTCATCCTAGATACGAGGGACTGTAGATCTTCCATACTGTTAGCAATCAGCACCGCATCATCAGCATACAACAGACAACATACTTGCAGACTACTCATTTTCGCGCCCAGGCCCACCTCTTTCAATTCTTGCATACAATTATCCATGTATACATTGAATAACCACTGTGACATTACGCAGCCTTGCTTAACACCTTTTGTGATGTCAAACCACGCCGTAAAATCACCGTTTGACCTAACACATGCAACGCTTCCCTCGTACAGCGATGCGATTGCCTGTATAAGATTTGTATTCACACCATACTTAGACAACACCGTCCATAACTTTTTTCTGTCAACTCGGTCGTATGCTTTTTGTAGATCTACAAAAGCACACTGGTTTAAGGTAAGTATTATAAATTCCACCCCATCCGATTATTCCATAAGATACTGATGATTGCACCAGTGCACGGTATACCAATTTAATTATTTTGATATCAACTATGTTATTCAAACGTTTAAATATGTAAGTTAAATACCTTAATTTTTTTACAAGCTTTTCTAAATAAATAGGATGCCTCTATTAATACACTTTCTTATCTAAACACCACTAGGGGAGTTATTTGATACAATAACGGCTGTTCTTCCCAACTTTTCGAATGATCAATCTGAGTCACCGATTAGCCAAGGGTTTTGTTAAGTATTCGATCTGTTTGCCTGTTTCTAAGTATTTTTTATTCTAAATGTCTATGGAGGTTCCCATCCACTATAAAATAGTGTCCGCCCTCTTTCATACACGATACAATAGTAGCCGCCCACTTTTAAGACATCAAAGAAAAACCTTTCAATGTAAAATTAACATAGATGAGTGAATATTGTATTTATTATGAACACACGTCATTTGTTTTAAAAACTAATATATAAACAAACATTTTATACTTCACAAACGTGTATGTTAAAAATATGTTTAAATAAAGTAGTAGCTTGACTTGATAATACCGCAGATAATACCGCAGAGCACATTGTTTGTTTCATACATTTCACGTTTCACGATGAGTGAAAAAACGAGACAAAACTTACTTTATAATTAGTAAAATAAGTTGGGTTCTCTTCAATTTTATTTATACAAAAAACATGTTTTTACATTCGAAAACTGAAATAAATCTTTGTCATTCAATATTTGAATCGCGTAAAATAGATCTTGAACTAATAATGACATTTGACATTTCGGCGACGTTTGTTCACCCTGTTGACACTTTTTATTACTAGTCTTCTGCTGAGGGGAACTTATTCCACAAAAATCGACGTCCTAAATTGATCATAAATTTGATCGAAAATTTCGTTGAGAAGAGCGAATTTGTGCATTTGAACAGTATTGAGGCAAAATTTCGACTTGACAGTTGCTCAGTAGGACTGAAAAGAACGGCCCCAAGAGACCCTCAATGGCCATAATAGTTAATTTAAGAAATTGTCTAGTATTTGTAGATTAGGACATAAGAGCAATGTGCACTTGGGGTGAAATATAACTAACTTGAGCTATATAAATGCCATGTTATTATTGCGATAAGTGTATAAGGAGATTCATATGCTACACACGAAGTAGCACTTAAGCGTTAGTAGTACAAGTAATGTCTTCCACCCTGGAAACTTTTAGCATTTTCCTAAAGGTGCACATTTCAAAGGCCTTCAATTTACGCTTTGTCTTAGATTTCATTGTCCAATCCCTTCCACGAACTTCCCCTTAGAATAGCGATAGTTCAGTTCAAATGTGAAAGTTGCACAGAAATCACATTTTTCTCTCATTTTTTTTTTTTTTAACAACTTTTTCTAACAGTTATTACGAATATCATAAAATACAATATGTGCTACGGGTCATATGGAAAATATCAGAATTTCTTCCGACGCAGTTAACTAACCTAATAAGTCTTCCTCGGGACATTAACATTGGTAAGGTGACTGTGTACCGAGGATGTAAGAATACCCTGTGTTGGCGGCCTCGCGTGCAATTATCCGGCACACATTTCTAAATTAACCAGGATATTAGGTATCGATAGGAAACCGCCATAGATATCGGATTTAGTTTTATAGTATTACTAGCTGATGTGTAACCGGCCTTGTTCGGGATTTTTTTTTAAAATAAAGTTATAACGTTATAGTGTTAATTGATTTGACAGCGAAAGTAACTACATATCTCTAAATAAAGAAACATTCATCATGTTCAAAATATATTTAAATAATAAAGTCCTTAAATAGGTACCCACTTCCTTGAAGTGATTTTTCACAAAAACGGCGCTTTATAAATCGTCCAAGTATTATTATTATTGTTATTGTGTTTTTATTTTGAAAATATTCTACCCAACAAACCTTCTTCTTTTGAAAATGTAATCTGTGATAACCAGAGTGGTATATCTATGGGCTAACCTCAATACAACATGGCGGGTTAAATATTTTTCATACTAATTTTAAAACGTTAAAGCAGCAGTTCATATTGGAACTATAATTCAAACTACTTTCTAAACCTTCCCGGCACTAATATGAACTAACTGTACTATTTTCAGCGATTCGATTAATTTTCGAGAAAATCGAGAATTCATTTTTATATATAGAGATGGACAATTTTGTACAGATTTGATGGTTATTTTTTTATCATACATATTATAGCATATGTTTTTAACCTCCCTGTATGGTATAACGGTACTACAGGGATACTAAGATTAAGTTGTAGCATCTCCTTAAAGATAGGCGTGTATTCCGTTGAGTTAAGAACCTTTTAGTAATTCTCGATCCCGAATAATAATAATTCGCTTGAAATATGAAAATTATCCTCCAAAAGATATCCTGTAAGAAGGCATTATAAAAATAGAGGCATGTTATTAATTTTTTCTTTGAAGGCAAATTAGAACAGATTTTTCTTACTTGTCAACAGATGTCACTCATCATTTTAAGTATAACTCTGATTTACCAGTTTTCGCTATATGTTATTTACCGATAGGGATAATGTAAGAAGGGTAAATGCCCGAAATTCCATAAATAGAGGCCTGAACGCGGTTAGCGCTAAACAAAATTGTCTCAAGAAGCGAATCTAGCTATCCACAATGAAGTGCTGATACCGACCCTGATGTATGATAGTGAGGCATGGAACTGGCAGATGAAGGATGGAAGTAGACTGAATGCCGTATAAATGAGATCCCCGAGGCGTATGTGTGGTGAAATCATGTATGACCGTGTGAAAAATGTTGAGATTCGCAAGTAATGCAAGGGTCATGAGTAATGTGGAGGGGACGCTTTAATGGTTTGGCCATGTAGATCGGATGAACGAAGAAAGGAGTGTAAGAAAAACATATGACGCGAATGTGAATGGAACAAGAAGCCGGGGACGCCAGAGGAAGACATGGTACGATCGAATGAACCAAATACTTTGGTAGGGTCATGTCAAGAGTCAAGATTCAGAATGTCAGAGTCTGTATGGGACGATAATTTTTTTTTACAATAACTCCAATAATTTCACTCAAGGCCTATATCATCTTTGGGGATGCTGTGCTGAGGGTCTTTTAGAGGACAGGAAGGAATGAACCTGGGTCTTGAAGAGACCCATGTTGTAGGAGAGAGGAAATACAGAGGCCGGCAGATCATTCCACAGCCGAGCTGTTGAACACAAGAACGATTCGTAGAAGCGACCCGTTCTCATGCGACAAATGTCAACCGTGTACAAATCTTGTCGCCATTTCAATTAACTATCTATTCAAGAAATCCTTCCGATATAGGAAAATGTGTAGTCAATAATATTAACCTTACTTAGGGCACACTGACACGTCCAAAACACACTTCAAAAAAAATACATGACATGCGTGATAAATCGTGGGCCAAATATTCCTTTGCACATAAGTGGGGGCATACTACTGCGTACTGTAATTTATATCGATGGTACATATGTATATATATGATATATTACCTAATCCATTGAATTTAATCGCAATAGGCTCAAAGGTTGTCAATCATTCCAATTTCGACATTGACAGCCATTCAATTTGCGTATTTGACATATTCGCAAGCCGTATTTCGTAATGCTAAGCCATTTTTGAGGTGCTTAAAATGAAATGGTAAAAATCACAAAATAATGAAGCTTTATTCATTTTTTTTTTACTTTCAGTAAAATTGATCCCGGATTTACGATTATTTTTTAATGTACAAAATATACTTTTTTCCGATCTAATTTTTAGTCTTTCTATCTTTATTAAAACCTACCCTTGACGGCTCGCGGCCTATCTCATTGGGAGTTCATTCGAAGATTTAAAAAGGAAGAAAAAATTACCCCATCTATACTTCTTACGTCATCTATAGGTCTAAAGGAATTTCATCATGTTACTTCATGCATCAAAGATTAGCGACCTACCAACACGATACAATTTATCTAAAGCGTCTTTGGCTAATAAATATAATGTCGTAGGTTATTTAAAAAAAATTGTCTTAAATACGAACATCACAATTTATGCAGGAAACCGAACGTTTTTAATATAAAAAGATAACATCTCAGTAATTAACTTATTTTAATAACAACCCAAAACACAACGATCACAGAAAAAAATCCGTAAATTTTTTCAAGATTTCCTAAAAATTTGGTATTTACAAATCCCATAGTCGCTGCGCACCCGGGCAGCTAAAAGTTTACACGCTTCCACGGTTTTCCACAGAAGTGCCATGAGTATGAGATTATATTAACTATTTCTTTGAACATAAATTCCTATAGACGCTGAATGCAAAACATCCTGATTCATTTCGGACTCGCTCACGAGCAATATTTACTGCCCGTCATTTGGGTTGTTATTCAAAAAGTAGGTAAATATAAAACGTTAAAAACGCATCCGTTAGCTTTGACTACTAAACAAGATGACGCAGGAACAAATTTGACGTATACGAATGTTTTGTGGGTTTTGGGTATAGCTTTTTTTGTACCTGAACGTACGGGATACGGCTTGTTGCGTTCGGGCGATAATATAGCGACCGTATCACATACGTTCGTGTGGGTAGGGCGGTTAATACGGACGGGTGTATTTTTTTTGAACGGACTGTCTTAAAGTGTGGTAAAATTATAATACAAGTTTGTCTTCTTTTATTATCTTTTTTTTATGTGAGCTCATGCACAAACGCACTTTATAGAAAACCGCCACTGTAGTTAAACATTACAAAAATCATAGAAGAGACTAACAGACATATATATCCGGTATACTCGTATACATACCTACTTATTTTTACTTTGTTGCAGGACTGAGAGATTTGGAATATGTCGAAAGGGTCTGTTTAGGTAGATATTGACAGTTCGATAAAGACGAGCTAGTGATGGGTTATAATATATGAATGGTTCGTGCTATGGTTGTCATAATCCGTTTCAGACTTCACACGTAAAATATCAGTAAATATATAAAATATTTGTATTGTGATATATTATTAAAAAGTATGTGCGCGTTTGAATTTATATTAAAGCAGGTAGCCAGACATAATATCCTTACATGAATAAATAAACAACAGGGATCTCTGAGTAAACTCCAAAATGAATTTAGAAATAAATCCTGTATCGCCGTCAAGTGGCATCTATGTCCCGTGATGTAAAAGACGTTAGTTGGACAAAAAGTCGGCAGGGTCAACTCCAGATAACTTTTTCTAGGAGATTAGGGACGCTTTTTATCATCTCAAGATCTCGGCTCCTAGAATCCGTAAAGATTGCAAAAAAGATCGTAGGCCTCTGGTCATTTATCACTTTCGCTTCGGAGTTTCAATATAAAAACTTGTAAAATCTTCTCTCATAACAATAAATGAACAAAAAGATTTTTTTTTCAGAGTATCTGTAATAAAAATCATTGTATTGGAAACGCTAAATCGCAGATTTAATCTCAGTACGGAAAAGGACTTTTTAACCGATTTTCGAGATTCAGATCAAACACAAGGATCAGCAAGTCGGGAAAAAAATATTGAGGGAGGCTTATATACAAGTAGTTTAAAAAGACTCATGAAGAACAAGAATTTTATTTTAATTAATTTCAATTTCAGAGGCAGGTATGGGTTCCGCCGCCCCGGGAACCACCCATTGGATAACCGATACCTCTCCCATAGGTCACCCCAAGTGGTTCGCTACGTTGGTGACTTAGCAGGGGTACCGAGCTTCATGGGGTGTGGCTTGTCCAGGTCTTGACGGTGGATAATCGAAGTACAAAATATGGCTTAAGCTGAATCTGAATTTATGTGGTTTGCATCACCCAGAAGGCACGATTTAATTGACATTACTCCAATAACGGTCTCTTTGGTGGATATTATTCAATTAAAATCAGTTTCTTTTCTTGGTGTTGGACGAAAATATTGTTTCAATGTATACTCAACTTGGCAATAAGGTAAAGTCTAGTGTATTTATTCTAAGACAATTGAAATCCATTAGAATATATCTTCCGACAGATTCTGCTAAGACTCTGGTAAATTATATAGTAATTTCCTGATTGGATTACAGCAATGGTTTGTATGTTGGTCTACCTAATGTACATTTGTACAGACTGCAAGGGATGTTCAACACAGCAGCTCGTCTAATATGCGGTGCCACCAAATACTGTCACATCACCCCTCTTCTATGTGATTGCCTATACGGGCTTCGAGTCACAAAAATAGTTCAGTTTAAAATTTGTCTTTTGGTATACAAGGCACTGAACGTACCATTTTATTGACTAATCTCTACGTGAGGGTCAATCTCACTCAGAGGCAACTCATGCTCAGGTCGGCAAAGTCTAATGTGCCGAACACACTGGTTGGACCCTCTTGTACGAATTGAGGTGATTTTAGTCACTAAATGGCGTTCAGAAAAATTGATAATTTATTATTATATGTCTGCCCACCAACTGCGCGGTGAGCTGTTCATGAAAGGCCAGCTGAGGAAGATCCTTTTACCTCTTCAGCCTGACTCTCGATCCATTGCCTTACACCGCAGTGGGAGGGATGGATTCATACGTCCGTCACTCCTGGACACACTGACCCCCAGATTCCTACTCACTCCTCATTCCGTTTTCCGTCCTAGAACTTCCTTCCTACCCTTAAAGCGACCCGATATTCGCACATAGTCCCCGAAGGAAATTATTTTCCTCTGAGACTTCTGTGTGGAGTTAAAAGTAAATTAAAAATTTTTAAAAATTCTACAAGAAATGCTGGACATTTTAAAATTCTTTCTTTTGAATGAAAATTTGTCGGTCTGCTTGGAAATTCGTAAACTTGAAGTTACATTATATTATATTATGCCCCACACACATCTGACTTGCCAAGGGTTTTTAAGATAACGTGTGGGAAGGGGTCGAACAAAGGGCTTGACTTTACAAACGGCCGGTTAGACGGCCGAGTCTTTCCATGCAGTGGCTTCAGTTAGTACCGGTCACCCAATCGTGTGGGGCGGCTTTAATTCACTGACAGCGTACAGCAAAAACCGCCCAGCGTTCAGTGTAACTGGGTCGATCGCTAACTCCCAAGTCAAAAAGTTTCAGAGCCGAACATTTTACTCCCTTGTGAATAAGGCTTTAACTTTGAAGAGACATTTGTCACGTGAGACAATTAAAGTATTACAAATAAAATGAAAGTACCTTATAGACAAATACTGTCCGTTCTCACTTTGAGGTTCAACATGGAAGTTGTAGAGTATATATATATAATTTTTTTTTAATTTTAAATAATGACGTTCAAACTGAAATATCAGTATATTTCGTTTTTTTTTCGAAAGTTGGTTTTCATAAAATTAAAATAGTTATTTATTAGTTTCCATTTTTCAAAGCCCGCCAAAACGCTCCAAATCTATGGCCGGTCGGTTTTCATCAGTTTTGAAGTCAGAACGTTAAATGTCAAAACAAGGATGAGCTTTACTGTACATAATTTCTATTCTATTCGTAGTAAACCGTAACTAAAAGTAAGAAATTTAGTTACCTTTTTAGAAACTTTAACTCAAAGAATAGTAATAGTATTGAGCATTAACAATATCGTAACATCTGCGTTGATTGTTGGTGTGCTCATGAATACTCTATTTTTTTTCATTACTAATATTTTTTTATTGAACAACAATTACAAAACTTGAAGTCACCCAAATTAAGTTTTAATTCCGTTAAAACTAAAAAAAATGCATATCTAAAATACAAAACAAAATCGAAAAATAAAAATTTCCATGCTAATCCAAAAACATAATGCGCACTTGACGTCAGATGCTCCAATTTCAATTGTACTAACATAACAGGATGTTTCGTTGAGATGATTCTTTATTCACTTTTAAATAACGTTTTATAAATTCTACGTACAATTATATATAATAAACAAAAAAAAATCTTATTTGTTCGAAAAAATACGTTTTAATAATAATTGTTTTATTTTCTTTGATGGTTCTTTTTTTAGTGTAGGCACAGCTTGTCAGCCTTTATGAACTGCACGCCACTGGTTGTTTGTTTCCCAATGTGCCGCAATCTTATATTTGCGTTTATGTCTCAATCTTTGTTTTAATTTTATTTGATATAAATTCATTTTTAATAATTTTTATTAGCGTGAAAACATTACCTGTAGCAACTATAAATTTAACAACCCAGGTTATAAACACACTTCACCTCTTATCGACATTTTAAGATAAGCATTGAGTTTGTTTCCTTATTGAGCTAGGTGACCCATTTTAAGATGTGAAACTTGATTAATATGCCTACTGCAAAATAGTACCTACATACAAAATTGATTTCCTTTGAAATAATCATCACGAGATTGTCCATTGCATGTCATAAAATGATCCCTATTGACGTCTCCGATCAGTATGCAGGCGTAATCTATCTGTATGTAAAGAAGAGTGTCTGAGTGTTTGTTTGTTATTTTATAAAAATATACAGTTTTATTCCGAGCTTGATGAAATTTTGCACACTTGACCTCCAAAACAAGAGTAAAGTCATTGTCTATCTGAGATTTCGAAAAACCACCCCCATCCTCCATTCCCATCCTAAATGTTGATACTTCTTGATGAAATTTTGCACACTTAACCTTAAAAATAAGAGGAACATTACTGGACAGTGAGGGTAGAGGTAGGTGTAACACATAACAACCTCAAAACTTTACTCCAAACCATTCATAACCCCGAGGAACGCCGGCTAATTCAGCTAGTTTTTTTATTAAAAATTATACTTTTATTAATTTGAGTTTCCAGATTTTCATATTACCAGTAGAAAAATCTACTCTCACGATTTTTTTCTAATCCAATTAAAAATGCATGCAAGTGCCTCATTTGTAAAAAAAATTATTTGAGGTAATATTGTACAAAAATAACGCTGTAAAACGTAGCCAAGTAAATATCACTATTTGCCACAGAAATATTCCCTGCCGCCTCGTGAGTCCTTATTTGTTCAAAACGTTTTCATTTCCCTAATGCATATTGTTTTTCTCGTATGCTCATTATTTTCCTTTGTTTCGCTGTCAGTAGGGACTGAATATTATAGTAAAAAATATTTGCATATGCAGATATGCATTTTGGCAGTATGATTTTTCTGGTTAGTGCACATATTGAAATTATTCTATAGGATAAAAATGGTCTCCATTGCTCAATTGTAAGGTTTTAAGTTTATATTATAACACTTTTTTAGCATTTATACGTTCACAAGTGCATGTTTTTTACTTTCACCAAACCAGTATCCAGAAAGAAATATTAGTGGTACTACCCGAATGGCGATTAATTTAAAAAAAAAAAATTTATGAAAGACAAATATTCCCTGATTACGAATAACCTGACAATATTTGAAAATCTCCTACCATCACAGTAAGCGGAAGATATTGCTTATGTCGTGTTGGAGGACTTAGCCAGACAAGGAATTGAACTCACGACGCCTCTGTGAGACCTAGACGCGATGCCAACTCAGCCACTTAGCCATCTTGTTCTAAGACAATTTTATGTTTATTTTTTTTATCATTTAACGCTTTGCAAGGAAGATAATTATATGAAATGACGATTTTTTTGTTTGCAAAATTTGTGTGAAATAGCCATGATGGTAAATTTATAAAAAAAAAATCAAATAAAATTCACAGATCAAAATTATAAATAAAAATAAAAATAAAAACGTTGAAAATTTTTGTTACGATGCTTCTCCCGTGGATTTCATTATTTATTTACTAATAGTGGTTTCAAATATGCAAAAATCTACGTACTAGAATCTAAATCGAAGAACACACAAAAACGTGACTAACCTTTCCAGTTGTCTAAAACAAACCACTGATCCAAAATGGCTGATAATGCTAACACATGATAAACATACGTGTACCAACATAACAAAAAAAAATCGATAATCGAATGTACACAGCCCGCGAAAATTCAAAATTCACCTTTTCTTTTGGACACACCTCGTATATTGTTCACAAACATTTGTAAACATATTCTTAGTAGGACACGATCTTCCTCGTTCGAAAATCTACGGAAGTGCCTACGTTATTCATAATCATTTGTAAATATGTTCTAAGTTATACACGAGCTTCCACGCTCGAAATTCTGCAAAACGACGCAAAAATACGCAGGTACTTCCCGCGGTGCTCTATGTATTGGTTTATTCATTTTGAATAAATTGTAAAAACATTAAAAATATATGATTGAATAGATTTCTGACATATGTAAAAAAAACCTTGGTGTTGCATGTTTAGTTCTGATCTATTAGATGTAAAATATTCTGCCAAGCAATACCTAACTGTTGAGTTGTTAATTTTATGGTATTTATTGAATATAAATTAGAAATCAAAGTTTGTAACTTCTTGGATAACTCACCCTGTTACTGCGCTATGATAGACAGTATTGGACAAGCGAAACCATTCTTAAATAAAGAGGATGAATAAGATCTAGCGACAGCCTAGACGACTTGGCCGCAAGGGCCAGTCTCCGTTCGGCAGCGTCACAGGGGGGAACGTTCCGCACCTACATCAACCTATTCGAGGCGGCCATTGGAGATCCAGCAAAGAGCTTTGCAAACTAGTATGTAGAATTCCCGGTTATCCGCTCTGTTGAGCATTAATTTAATCGTCATTATAATTTTAACCCGGTTTATTTATTGAGGTTTCTTTTGTGAATGTAGATTTAAAACCACCCCTTGAAAATTGCTGTTCAGCCCATGTCTGAGTGGTAATCTAATTGTTTCAAACTTATCTTCGAGGTTTGCTCCCTGAGTTATTATAGTCATAATTATTATTTAACAAACACTTTCCACTTTGGAAATTATTTGTTGGCCAATTTATAGATTTCAATAAACCGTTATAGTCACAGAATAATTCATAATTTTAAGATTAGACAGAAAGAATTAGCAAATCTTTTGATTACATGTTTGGAAACCGACAGAAAAATGTTAGTTTGGCAGAGCATCGTGATTTATAACTTAGATATTCCATCGATCCGCTTGTTGCACAATACTTTCACATTATTTCTGTCTCTAGTGCAGAGGGTTGTTCGTCTGTTTGACAATCCGTTGTTAACAGACCGACTGTCATCTCTGATGCACAGACGCAATCTAGGTATGCTGAGTCTGTTCTACAGATATTTCGATGGAGCCTGCACGTTCGTGAAACTCGACGTACACAAGCGGAACATCCGTTCACGGTTGATGTCGGCCTCATGAGAACGGGTCGTTTCGCCCACTCGTATTTTGTGTAAATTGGCTCGTATATGGAACGAGCTACCGGCATCTGTCTTTCCTCGAACATTTAATCTGGACCTCTTCAAAGCTTGCATTAAAAAATCCCTTCCTACAGCCATCTCCTTAACCCGTCTCACAACGTTGACCTACGGTTAGCGATATAGTTACTCTGTACTTGCTCTGTACATACAGGGGCGCTCTTATGAGGTGTCACATAAAAAAGAAACAACAAAACAAAACCCTTCCCTTGTTATACTAGAAAACCCATTGAGCTCGCGTGCTCTACACTCAGTGTACAGGGAACACACTAGAATTTTTAATTAGGAATCAAATGAGTAGATAGTTTACATTTATTACTTATGTAAATAATTTTATTAATAGTTCATATGTACATAGTACATAAGTAAAATATTTTGTGTAACTGCTGAAAACATCGGCTGGCTACTATAGATGACCGTGCACTGTGGCACGGTGAGCGACACCTTCTTTCCCTTTTACTCACTACGGCTTCTGCACCACTCGGCTAGCTATCAACGCACGTAGACATACGTATATTGGTATTAACTAATTTTTTCACGATTTTTCGACAAAAAAATAAATTCTGATGCGTTCTATGAATTCTTTATCCAATACATAAATGTGTTGCTGAAGAACACCTAAAATATGAACTCTGTGTTTAATATATTCGCAGAGATATTGAAATAATTAGAAACATGTGAAATTAGTTGATAGCACCGGTAAGGAAGGGTTAAGAATAAATACATTTCGCAACGCTTTAAATTCATTCGAATAATGGGTACGTTTTTATTGACTAAAGACTCCGGGCTGCTCTTTTAATCACGGTCTGAATGCGGTTTTATGAATTATTATTATTACCCTTTCCTATTGTTATAATTTTATTGAACGGATTTTATCTTTATAATTGTCGCTGTGTCCGTTCCCTTTGCGCTATTAGTCAATTGACTATGACTACCTTGGAACTTGTTTAATTCCCCCGTAGAAACGCGTCTGTAGTATAATAATATTTATAATGAGATTACGGTTTACGCGCACCGTACGGAGATGTCGACTGTAGATCGGGTCTTATAAGGCTCATATGTATCTTTATACCTCGTGATGGTAATCCCGTCTGTTTCACTGCAGTCAAAAGCCAGAGTTATCCAACCTTTCGCACTTGCGAGTCGCATACAAAATGTTGCAAGCGTCGCGGCTCATTGGCTATCCATACAAGCCTCCAAATCCACGAAAAGGTATGGCGGAATTCATGATTTAATCGAGGATTTAAGCATTAATTTAAAAAAAAAAATCTATGTTTCAGTCCTGCTATCCCAACTTAAATACATATTGACCCCCCTCCTACGTAAAGTATCGTAACTTCAAAATCGAAAATTTGAGGAGATGATGTCAGTGTATAAAGTTTTACAAGATTCTGCACTGATGTAACTTCTTATCCTAGGTCATACTAGCCCCATCGGTAATAACAATGAGAAAACTTCTAGCCATATGCGAATCGTACCTTGTTAGTCACGGGCTGATGTACAATGCTAAAAAATCGTCACTGCTGATTTTAAAAACAAATACGGGTCTTGATGTCATTCCGCCCATACGTCTCGGCGGAGCCAATCTTGAAATCTGCAGCGAAATCAAATACTTGATGACCTAAACGATAAATTTATATAGAACGCCAAAGAAGAGCATTGAGCGTACGTGCCAACATGATCGCCAGAAGATTCAACAGGTGCAGTCCTCCGGTAAAGAAGCAACTATTCCAGACATACTGGACTTCCAGCTTTTACACTAGCGAATTATGGACAAGATATACGCAAGGCGTCATGGATACACTCCGAGTACAATATAACCACGCTTACAGGACGCTGTTCGGCCTCCCTTGGAGATGCAGCTCCTCGCAGATGTTCTCAGAGGGAAGGGTGCATGGGTTCGGTGCTTTAATGCGCCACAGAATAGCCGGGATGAGTCAGCGCTACCCGAGATCGGAAAACAATCTTGTCCAGACCGTCGACCAGTGGCAGGGCGCGCCCCTACATCGTAGATGGAGAATTTCCCTCAAACCACCATAGTAAAAGTGCTAAACATGTTATTTTTTATATTCCATTTCCACATCATGCAATTTTTTTAAAAATGTATTCTTTGTATAAGGCAGACAGAGTATTGCACTCACCGCTTTGTTCTGCTGAAATAAAGACATTATTATTATTATCCTTCTGAGAAGTGAAACTTTTTGGCATATATATAAAATGACCTTAAAAAGCTTAAGAAGTTTTTAATAGATATGTACATTTTTTTGTACACAATTAGTTATTGACAGTGTTGCGGGCTGTGGACGCATTTGCGCACCGGTGCGTGAAAAAAATTACTTATCACATATATTGTATTTAGAGATAGTCAGTCTGTAGATTGGGACGGGGACGGGGACGGGGACGGGGATGGGTAGGGGTGGGAGTAGGGGTGGGGGTAGGGGTAAGGGTAGTTGTGATTTAAAACGGGCAGATTTAACATCTAAAATCTCAACTGCCCGCACCTAGTAAGATTACTACTATTGATGTTGGAGAGAATGTTGAGAGGTCGAATGGATAAGAAAGTTAAAATACAATACAGTCAATGATATTTAGTAGGCATATTTCAAAAATACCGTGCGAACAACATGTTTTACTTGATGATGCTCAAATGGATGTTTTAAAGCTCCATAGCTCATAATGGAAATGAAATTGCGAACAGATGAAACTGCGCATGGCATTAAACTAGAGTTCGAGAGAAATTATTAGGACATGCAAACGGAAAATTCTTAGAAATTTGGTATCTCGTAAACCATTCACTGGGTAACTAATACCTCTGCCATAGGTCACAGCGAGTGGTTCGCTGACTCTGTTTGGTGACTTATCAGGGGTGTCCGGGTTCATAGGGTGAAGTTTATCCAGGTCTTCGCGATGGACGCGTCTGCCCACCAGCTACGTGGTGGCTGGATCGGGAGATGCTGGTTGAAGGAGACCCCTCGACCTCTCCAGCCGGACTCTCTCGACCCATTGCTTCGCACCACGATGGGAGGGATGCATTAATACGTCCATCACCCATGGACATGCTGATCCCCAGATTTCTACCCACCCCCATACCTCTTTCCTTCCCAGAACTTCCTTTCCTTAAAAAGACCCTCTCCACAGCATCCCCAAAGGTGACATAGGCCCTAAGGAAAATTATCTTCATCAGGGCCTCCTGTGTGGAGTTAATGTAAAAAAAACTTCAATAAATGTGCTAATCGATTTAAAAAATCGTTAAACGTGGGGGGTGGCTGGGTGTGTAATTAAATTGAGTTTTTTCTGTTGATAAATTCATTGTGATTATTTTTCGAGGCCCGCGGGCCGATTGGAACAGATGGGCGGGCGGGCAAGGCGGCGGGCCGGAGCTGGCCCGCGGCCCGGGGCTTGGAGAGCCCTGATCAAAGCGGCGTCCGTCCGTCGCAGTCATTTCACATTCCCGGAAAACTACTGTACAAGGGCGTGGTTTTTAAATTTTACTTTATTTATCTGTGAGTCTGCCGCTGAGAGGTACGTTATATTTGCGTTTGCTAGAGCGAGAGGGAGAAATAACAACAGCATTTTTTGGCGGTATGGCTGTTTTTAAGTGATTGGATAACAAGGTATCTACCAACCTTCCACATTTTTAATATGGATACCGCACAAGAGTTCCAATTGCTCCCAACCGTCTGGAGCCAGTGAAACTATATCATCCCTAATTGGGGAATTTTGCGAGGCTGAAGGTATTGGGAAGGGGAAGGAAAAGGGGAAGAGGAAGGTGGGAAAATACCTGGCTATTCAGATCTGGTCACCAAACACGACTAAAAACCATTTAAAGCAACGTTTCAATTCTGAATGGTGGTCTTTCACCAGGGCGATACTGAGAGTATCTTCCACTCTAGAACGTGCGTAAACATGCTGTATATTATTTTTAAATGAATTAATTGTAAAACAGCACAAATTAATTAAATAAAATTTACTTGCTCCAAAAAACGCCAGGATTTAAACCCGCGACCTTCGGATTCGTAGTCTCCATCTCCATCTCCTTCCCTTCCCCATTTTCTCCATTTTCACAGCGCATCCCAAATCAAGGATGCCGTAGTCCCACTGGCCCCGAGCATTTTGGATTCTTTTACGGTAATCGCATACAAGATCTTCCACTTTGATATCAAAATATATCTGTATATATTTTTGCATTATGTCGCCAGATTTCTCCCTAATCCTCACTCTAATTGTAGACATTATACCTCAAACATGTTTACTTTGAGCTGGTTAGTAGCTTAATGGACACATGCGTCGGTTTTCCACCCAGGCATCGTGGATTCAATTCTTGTGCTAGCTAAATCCTCCACTATTGCAAAATATGTATTTTATGCTTATAATGGAGGTAGCAATGGCGGTTCGTGGCCTATCTCACTTGGAGTTTAAGCGAAGATTAAAAAAGTGATACAAAATTCCTTCTTGGTATATAAAAAAATAGTATCAAAATTTAGTGACCTAACAAGAACAAAAAAAATTCAAAGATTCATTAAAACGTCCGCGGTTAATGAATAATATAATGTCGTAGGTTACACAAAATGGTTCTAAATACGAAAATATCGCTTTTTTTAATTAAGCCCCTGTAATAACAGCTTAAAACACGATTATCACAGAAAAAATCTGTTCATTCTTTCCAAATATTATTCCGTACTAATTTGTTGTTAACAAATCTTCATATAGCACACACACGGTCGTCTTGTAGATTCCAAAAGATTCAACGCTCGGCGCGGTTTCCCGCCGAAGCGCCACGAGAATGACAATGTATGAACTATTCCCCAGAACAGAAAGCCGCTGAATTCATACCGGGCATAAGGAATTCATTTCAGACTCGCTCTCGGACATTATTACCTACACGGATGGGTGAATTTTTTTAGCTTACGATTTGAATGTCTTCTATGTTTAAAGAGTGGTAAAATTACAAGTTCTTTAATATTGCCAGCTTATTCGTTTTGTGTTTCTTTTAAAAATATACTTAATTTTAAAAAAATAGAATCAGAATCGAAAAACGGTCCCAGTACTAATAAAAAAGCTGAAAGGAATGCGAACTGTCTGTGCCGTGGTTAGAATTAGTTATTTTATAAGTACAGCTATACCACCTCTACCTGCTTATAATTGCATCAATGGGCTATCAACATACCTACCTCTCTGTTTATATAGTTGCACTTCATTGCACGCAAAGCAATCATTATAACGAGCAGCTTTCAATCGCCTTTTTATTACTAGTCCCTTCTGGCGACTTTTGACTTCTCCCAGGTGTTATTTTTTAAGTTTGAATAATTTCACAAAAATAGCCCCCTACCTACCTACCTAACTGCCTAATATAATATATAGCTGCAGTTGGATAGTGATAATTTTTAACAACAGCTTTTTACTGCTAGGCCTTTCTGGGAACTTTTGATAGTTTTCTTCATTCCTTATGTAATGCCATCTGGGTATCGTCTTTAAATATCATTAACCACACAAAAATAGCTACCTATACTCGTATATAGCTGTACTTGTATTGCGATGTTGCTTTTACAGTTTGTAAAATCTTGCTTACTTTCCTCGCAGCATCTCTGAAGATGATGTAGACACATACTCCCGTGTAGAATTTAAAATATGAAAACAGTATTCAACAGGCCTCCTTTGACTATCGTAAAAGTATTACGAAACCTTTAATTCAATCTAAGATCTAAGCTATAAATCGAAAAAAAAAATCTACAAGACATCTCTGCTAACCTAAGATCAATACATACTCGTATATATGTTTTTTTTGATTTCATCTCCGGATTCAATATCAAATTCAACGACCTAATTGTTGTAGGTATTTCCATCTATTAAAGATTGTTGTTGTTGACAACGATACCTGACTCTAAATGCAGCAAGCTTCGTATGCAGTCGTTTCCCCACTGCTGAAGATCATGACCCTATGCCAATTGACCTGATGAACCAAGTTCCTGCACTCTGCCTAAACGGTCTTGCGCTGCTTGGTGACCTGTGAACTTTGGACGTTGATGATCCTTGTGAAATTTCGTCACTCCGAAGTTTCTCCATGTTCTAATTTGTTGTTTGGAAAGCGAGTTTCCAAAAAACAGGGTTGTTCAAAACGATGGACTCAATTTCGTACCGCTATATTTTCTAAATTATACGTGAATGATCTACATAGCAATTGAAAGAGCAGGATCGAAAGTTGAAACTTTCGAACATGCTTTTTCACACCGCTAGATCGTTCGTAGTTGCGCAAATGACCGCTAGAGTGCTCGCGCCGCCAAGCAGCCATTTCGAGTCAGTTGAGTTAAATAGCTACTATGCAGCACAAGGTTTTCCGTGTTTGTGAGTTCTGTAAAGCTGAGTCGGCAAATGTAGTGCAGCGTACCTTTCGTCTCCATTTTAACATTGAACCTCCAACTAGAAAGAGCATTATTTCTTTGTTGGTTTGATAAATTTGAAAAAACTGGGCGTCTCTGTAAAGGAAAAAGCCCAAGCCGACCGCGTGTGTCAGAGGAGAACATGGAAAATCGAGTCCATCTTTTTGAATAACTCTGTATTTTATTATAAGTTGGTCGTTTGTTTTGGATGAGTTATTCCAAAATCGCTAAATGTTCATCATATCTTGAGCATTCTTCGCTACTTTTATTTCTGGGTCTATAATTCTACTTCCACAGGCTCTGAATGTCCACGTTTCCACACGATACAAAATTAGATAAAGAACAGAGCTCAGTCGAGTCTCATATTTGTATTCTTCACTGCGCCTCAGTCAATCTATATCTTTTGATTTTTGCTCACACCGTCTTTTATCATGCGAATTTTCATTTTCTCTTCTGCCGCCTTCATCACTTATAGACAAGTCTAAGTATGCCAATTTGCAGGCCGTCTCTAGGCCTATACGCCTCAGAAACCCGTTCTCATGATGTTAGCCAAGCCACCATTATCATTGTTTTAGCAGGCATAGATTGCGGCTTTCTTCCTCTGCTTTGACGTGGAAGTGCATAATTTCTTATTTAGATCAACGGAATATCAGATTTTTTTTTTTTCACCATTCATAATGTTTTCACAATATATTTTATATTACGTTAGTCACAGGATGCATCCTTGGGGTACACCTCCTTTCACTTAAATGGGTCACATGTTTGTGTTAAAATTTTGATATAATGCAATACGTTTAGGTATTCTCAGTGAAATGCTTTTCAATACGCAGTGTAAAAAGTTATTCCGTTTCATCCGCAGGATTTATTTCACATTACTAAGAACTGCCCCTTTTTAAGGGTTCGTATACTATTTATGTTATGATGGTTCTAGTTCTGTTATATACAAATTATGGTTGAAGTTAATAGAGAACGCAGCAGATCACGTATGATGCTATAAGATTATCCATTAGAGATGGTGTGATTTATCATATTATGCATGTGGCTTAGTGCATGCGAGATGCATTAAGGGTCGATACTAAATCAATTAGTCCCGTGCTGTCTTCGCTGGTGAACTGATAATTTCATCACTAATGCTGTAACTAACGACGTCGTAATGCGCGTCAAGAGGATAGTATGTTTAAATGCTCTTGAATGCATTGCATTAATTGTGTGTTTTTCTCTTTTTTCAGGTATGTTCCGTTGGTCGGCTTACTACTTTTTTTCCCTTCATCGAATTTTGTAAGTACAAAACTAAGCATGTTTTTTTAAATCTCGGTCGTAGCACATTATGTTCAAATTGGCCACATGTAAATAGAAAATATTTTACTTCCAAATTGGGAGCCCGACTGCTCCAAGTCACTAGGGAAATGACATCTCCAATATTGGGGATACTACGAACATTTAAGATTTTTGAATTATTTATTTATGTAGATGTCGATATGTTTATTTTTTGTGCTCATTATATTGAAGTCTACTCAAAGTAGATGTTTTTAAAATCTGTTTTTAAAATCTGAACTAGATGGATTTAATTTAACGCATTCGCAGCCAAAATCTACTGAGATTTTTAAAATGCATGTTTAAGGCGAAACTGCCGTCACACGTTATCAAAACCATCACTATGCACTTATAGTTAGTTACAGTTGAATGTACATTTTTTTTTTAACAAACGGTGACGGATCGAATACAATCAAACCTCTATTATTGGTCGATATCTGACTGTTTTTATTATTATTTTTCAAAGAATAATTGCACTTTGTATCGACGCGCCGTAAACCCAACAGTGGTTAGTTGTGTTGAATGCAGAAATAATTATTTGAAATGTTCATGTTGTAGGTTGGCGTATGTAATTGCATTTGGGCCGTCGTATGGGACTGGGACAGAATTGCATTATGAAGACAATGGATGCAATTTAACCACATTTCGAGTTGTGATAATCGAGTTGTTTTCGGAGCGTGCTCTTCGACTCGAAACGTGTTGTTTTTTTTTATTACGAAGGGAATGAAATATCAAGTTAATTTTTTTAAATGAATTTGAACATGTCCGCTCTTTTATATTTACTCCTTCTTAATTCAATAGTTAATTTTTTTTAATACAATGTAACTTATCTTTTAAAATTGGATTGAATAGTATTTGTCCGTTGACGTTTGATAAGCATGTCTTATAATTGTGTGTTCAAAAGTCGAAGAAGTGTGCTTAAAAGTCGTGCAAACTAATTTTAACCTCTTACTTATTACCTATAGTATTATTACCTATAGTATTATTACCTATAATATTATTACCTGTAGTATTATTACCTATAGTATTATTACCTATAGTATTATTACTTTTAGTGCTTTTTGTGTCCCCCATTATTACAGTAATATCATTACAGTTTATTGCCAGGACTAATATGCAAAATGCTTTTTAATATTCTAACTGCCTGCCCATTTTTACCAATATTTTTAGTGGTTTGTAAAATACCCCCAGCTGCTTGTTTAATCCCATCTGACTTCCACTTGACTTTCGCAAAACACGTACACTGTGTAGTTTTAAAAGAGATTTATTTGAACAAAGAATTTATTTATTTGTGACATAAGTCTTCGATTTATTAAAGCATATTCATCGCGACATGTCCGACGTGGGTAGAACGAAACAAATGATACGAGTCAAAAGTTGTTCAACATTTTGTTTTTCTTGGTCAAAGGATGCTGAACGTATGTTTTCTTCCTGTTCATTTTACAAGTTTATTTTATACTTCGCCTGTTTCAAGATTCGCCAGCAGTCTGTTCCGAGATAATTAATGAACCATTGATAAATGGGCAAAGAGATACAAAATAGACACCGGAAAAAAAACTTTTGCCTAAAACAGAATGTGAATGATAGTGTCCCGAACTACAAATGGCGTGCGGTGACTTTTTATTAGGTTCACATGTTTTCTTAATCCAAATTCTTATGTTTTGTGTTTTAAAACCTCTTTATCAAATACTTTGGTCTGCAAGAGTCTAGTTGGTACAGCAGAAAATCATATCCATGAATGGTACAATTGCATACCCAATTTACATAGCGAAGCTATCCGTTAAAACTACCTAAAGTCATTAACAGAAAAAAAAACTTTTCATACTTCGCGACATTGTAAATAATTTTTATCGAAAATTTCAGCTAACCAGGGTTAATTTTTTTTTTGTTTTTTTTTTCGGTCATTTTAAAAATCTGTTCTCCAGTCCCAAATTCTAACAAAAAAAAATAAGATTAATATTTCAAGTAAATACCTATACTCTTCTTTTGCCAATAACCTTCAAATAAACATAATATCAATGACAAATAGGATTTAAACAGTAACTGCAATATCATGCAATGTGCAGTGTTTTCTAATATTGTGTCCTGTGCGTGTATAATCATATCTTCTCAAGCTAAAACTTTATAATTTAACGTGTTAATCTTAAGTAAACTGCCAGGTAAGTATGTTTCTGTATATTTTGTTTGGAAGTTTTAATTTACATGTACTTTTGGTATTTTTGGATTAATAAATTCAATACCGGTTTCGACACAACCGTGCCATTGACGAGCGTTCTCAAAACGTTCTTAAAGTTTTAAGAACGATCAAGTGAAGAGTTAAAAAAAAAATCATATATGTGAGCTTAGGCAAATGCGAGATGAGTAATGAATATTGATGGAATAATATTATAAATATCAGAGATAGATTATATTTAATTCGATTCAGCAGCCCTATAAATTGTCCGTAAACATCACTTACGTTGCTAACTTAAGCAATACCACAAATGATTTATCTGTAAATTCTGCACGGGCGGTTGGGGAAATGTATAAGGTTTCAAAAGATAAAAATCCTCAAAATATAATCCTTAAATTCTATGAAATACGTCCCATAATGTCTGAAAATAGGTGCGGTTTGATCGTTTCACCTAAAATTCCAGTACGTATTTCACATAGAATTTAAAATATTCTAGTTTGAGGATTGTTGTCTTTTGAAACTTTATACATTTTACGAGTACTGATTAGTCGTATAGAATTAACATATAAATCATATGTATCACTTTTTGAGTTAGCAAAGTGCGTATTTTTGGGTGCTAACCATTAAAGGGCGAACGGATGTATGAAATATTAATTTTTCATTCTAGAATAAATTTTACTGTCAGGCTCCAGAAGGACTATGAACTATGATAATCCGAATATAATATTGCGAGACTGAGGCTGAGAGAAAATAAGGTTTTGCCTTAAAAATTATAGGAATTTTTTTTTTACTGTTTCTGCCCGCCACTGTTATTTTCGTACTTCTTGATGTATGTTGGGGGTGGGGGGAGGCGTGTGTGGTCCAATTCATTTTAGATTTTTCTTTCCTTCTTTGGACTTTTCGAGTCTTAAAATACCTTAATGTGACCTGAAAAGCCTCCGTGGTCTATCGGTCAAAGTACCTACTCGAGATCCGGAGACGCGGGTCAACGGACCTATACTTTTTACAATCTCAGTCTTAATTTGGATTGGTTAGTTTCGATTAAAATACTTTTTTTTTATATTTCCGGCAGATAATATAATTGTAAACAGCTACTGACAATGACCCCGTTCAAAGCACTAGGCGCTAAGAGTGATTTCCATTTATTGTATCGGTAGTCACACGGAGCTACTGTAACGGCAAAGGTAGTCTTCGAGTAAAATGTCCTACATGTCGATTAGCGATTTGAGATGTCGAACGAAGAAAACACTTGCAATACTCGTTTCAATTTTAATGAATGATTAATGGTTCCTAAATATAAAAACAAATATGGACAAAGAACTTTAGATCACATGATACCTAGTTGTATTAATATGTTACCCGCTGAATTGAAAAAAAAAACTGTATTAAAACTGAACCACTAATAAACACATTGAAAACTTGGCTAGCTTAAAGAAGCTATTTGTATTAGAAAAAGAGAAATATTATTTTATTTATGATTTATTCATTTCGTTTATGTTTTATTTTATTTATTTTTTAATATATTTTTGTAGAAATGTTTTAGAGTAAGAGTATTGAGAAATATTTATGTTTTAAGTTCGTTAGATTTGTTTTTGTTTTATATATTGTTTTTTATATTTTTATTTTACATATTTTGTAACCTTGTCTGTAAATTTAAAGTTTTAAATAACAAGCTCCCGTTAGATAAACTACAAAAAAGTAGTTTTTCGTGACTTTTTGCATTGTATTTTTTTCTCTTGTAAAATTAAATGAAATTTAAAAAAATATAAATATAAATATAAATAAAAAAAAGCGATAGCAACGCCCCGTAACGGCGAATGTGTAACGTGACTAGGTAACGTGAACGTCAAAATCGCGCGATTATCGCGATCGGAATTGAACATGTTCTATTGTTTAAAAGCTACCAATTGAGTTGCTTGCAGCGAATACCTTTTTATACGACGCAATTTAGTCGCTACTATAAAAAACATCAGCGACGAAATTGCTCCGTGTGACCAAGGGTAAACTGTTGGGTTCGGTAATTCGTCTGATAGATTTGATATTTTCGGATGGATTGCAGTCTTTGTAAAACAATTGTCGTTTCGGAATGCTGTGTTTTTTCTAACGGCATTTCAATGGAACGTTCTTCAAATAACCAGCATCATTGGTCTCTTCAAAACCATTTGTACACGGTTGACATTTTTCAACATGTCAACGGGTCGTTTTTACGACTCTTTCTAATGCTCAACGGCGTACCTAAATGTGGCAGTGTGTACCTACCTAACTAATAATTAAGTGCACATAAAAATAAACATGTTAGCTACATCTCTATCGATATCTATTCTGTATTTCTTGTTTTGTTTACAGAAATTCATTATAATTTTAACAAATACTATTTTTAAATTTCTGCTAGATTCGCCTTCCGAACTCATTCAAAGGCAGTTTGACAATGCCTTCTACAGGCGAAATAGCTGTCAAGCGCAAAGATATGCTACTCTTTCTAGTAGATCTTTTTAGAATATTGAAATTCCATTGCCGGCAACCCGGCGTTTATTATTTTATTTTTACATGCACATAATATATTATTTATTTATTTATCCACGCCTAGAATGCTATTGGTTACATCACATAGTTATACAAAGAAGTATAATAATATAGTACATAAAATAATAATTAGACTGTAACAGAAGTAAGTAGGTACAATATAAGTATCTAGTTACATCCTAATGATTAACAATTTTACCTGCGGTTACATTATAACTGCAGGTTGTGCAAAAAAGTGTAACAAGCGGTTTAGTACATAATATAATAACACAAGCATAAAATAAGTAAGAAGGTAGAGACTAGGTAAGTAGCTAGATGCAGCGCAATGGGTGGGTAATAGGTTTATATTTACTATAAGGTCGTAAAACATGAACGGTTGTAAAGCGTGTTTATAATACAGCAAACCTTTATTACGCCCGATTGGGTGTTTTACAGAAACATAACATAATAAATACAACGATACAAAAGGTGCACTTAAAAAACTTAATATTATATACGTTACCCTCCTCACTAGACGATGTATGTACTGAGGACTCTAATTGTCTTTTCTATAATTATCCCTTCTATACCCAGTATTAGTTCCATTAAAAGTTTACGCAACGCACAAACGTAACAACACAGCGCATTGTATTTTCACTGAGCTGTAAACAATGAGATAATGTGTGTGACTCGGCTAGCGATGAATCGCACGTACATTATTATTATTCCATACGAGGTTTTTCACATCCACATTACGATTTTATCATCGGATTTATTTCTCGGAATGCAAATTATTCTTTTTTCGCTTATATTATACATGTTTACACATAATTGGACATTTGGGTACCATGTAACCCGAAACAGTGATTTCAAAACCTCATCGTTAGAATGATGATTATGGTTATTGTTTATTTATTTATTACGACGTATTTTTACTATGTGTGATAATTACCCTAAAGAAGCCACTGTTCACGGTCCGTTAAATGATATTCCTGTTCCAGTTAGAGACTATTTCCCTATTCTAACAAAGTAAATACAAACTCCAATGGTCCTCTGAATGGAAAACAGCTTCTCTAACAAAAGGCCATCAGTACTCATTAATACAACCGTTTATTCCTGTCAAGCCCTGGTTTCATAAATACACTTGCATATCAAAAAAATATATTTTCTCCATAATTCGAATGAGACTAGGTCACACTTCTCGTCTTAGTTATCTCGCCAGATTCCACATAGTCAGCTCGCCTCACTGTGATTGTGGGTCAGAGGATACTCTGGACCATAATTTCTTTGAGTGTCCTATCAATGACCAATTTCCAAACGTTATGCATGAATTGGTAAAACTTAAAATTGAACTCCCTACCAGTATTCCCTGCCTTCTAAGTCACAGCACTCCTCAAATTAACTATTTATTAGCAAAGTATATTTATAAAAATGGTATTAAAATTTAATTCATCGGGGATTGAAAACACATACATTTACACTGTAACTTATTTGCTTCAATTTTATTTGCCCAAATATTATATCCTGTTTAAAAGTAACTAATTTTAAGAACAATCTGTACTATTGAAATCTAATTGATTAAACATGGCCAAGATTGCCCTTAACGGGTGAAAGCCTACGCCAAGTTTAGTATGGCGTTGAGTCTATAATAATATCTGGATTTGTGTGGTGACGATCAATCTCGTAAGATGTTGTTATAATTATCACTGTCGCTATGTACGGGGTATGAAGCTGAGGTATGAAGAAGGACGAGACAACCTGCCACACGCTGTCATGCTATATTTGAATGTATACTATAAACAAACTGTTCGCCTAGTGACGCAGGTTATGTAAAACTATACATTTATCGGGGTGCCGACTAAAGGATGGAATCGGATATTCAAATTAATGGAATTCTTATTTAAAATAGATACTTTATAGCGATTTTATTTCGCTTCAGCCTCGTGTTGTTTTATCAGAAGGAGCAAAATCCGGAAGATTTTAATATGTAGGGAATATGAACTGCAAGCAAACATCACACGAATCCGAATGTCAGTTCGTTTCCTCAAACGTTCTGACATTTCGTTCGCTGTTGACCGCGCATGCGCGTGCCAGTATTGCCACTTGGCAAAAGTTGCCAGTCGATTAATTCAATAATTCTAGTTCCTGCACATATATTATACTAACCTGCTCACATATATATAAGTGTTATAAATTATATTATAAATGTACCCAATACCCTGAAATGGTATGTTTACTATATTTCTGTTATATTTTTTGATGAAACACGTATCAAATTTTCCGAAACCAGCGGGACTATGGCCATTTGGCGTGTTGTGCGGCTGGACGGAGTGAGGAACGGAAGGAAATGGGTAAGAGATATGTTGGGTACCTACCTCGATATTCAGATCTTAAAATTTAAAATAAAATCAAGATTTATGTGGGGCTGGATTATTTGTTCGAGATAACCGATTACTCGTGATAAATTTTGTCCTAAAATATTATGTATTTAACTGTGTATAAATAATGAAAATATGGTTGTGTCGTTTATGCGATAGATATAAATCAGCACTTTATCAATTCAAAATATCTTGAATTAAGGCTTGGTTTCCGTAGTTTTGTACCCACTGAAGAGATACACCGATAGAAGTGTGTTGCCGGCGTGTCTGTGTACTAGAAATAAGTTCAATTTCCCTTACTTTCGGTGGAATTGATTAAACATTTTCAAATATTCATTGAGGTATATGGAGTAAACATCAGTGTTCGAAATATGGGCAACATAAATGAGGTCAATTGGCTACATTGAGATAACACGGGCTTCAGTCAATTACAAGCGCTCGCCGGGTATGGATCTTCAAAGATTATTACAAAATGCCTACATGACTGCAAAAGTTGTTCTGGAAAAAAATAGCAAAATCGATGGTGTAACCTTTCATCGGTTTTGCCCTAATCGATGTACTGTAAATTGGCCTTTTAATTGCTAAAAAACTTAAAGAGTTATTGGAAGTCAAGAAATGCCGCGTCGCGGCCGGGGGTACGTTCCGTTCGTTCACGGTCGGAAGGATTCGGTCAACATCGACAACCGCTTCACCTCCATTTGTATTCCACAACCGGAAACAACTTTTTCGAGTGCTTTTGCAAGGAAAGTTCACTCTTAAATACCTCTATGCAAATATCGAAGATCTTTATTGAATAGATAATCAATTTCATTGACTCCCTGGGCCCTAAGAGTTGAAATGTCTTTCATTCTTCTAGAAATTATTTGTTCAGTGATTTCCGTGGTTTTATGGCAAAGAGGCGTACTCTGATTTATTATTCAGACGAAAGAGTGAATGGAAGTAGGTTGGTTTGGTTGCAGCCATTTCGTAATTGATAATCGCTCCATCGCCACTGCTTTCCCCTTCGCAGTTAGAGCTTGAAGTAAAAAAAATATGACCACATCTTCTTCACGCACTGGCGCGTTTATTTTCCTTATAAATATTGAGAGATGGGGGACATACGGATAAGGGGACATAAAATAATAAGGAAAAAGAACTTTGTTAATGTAAATTTTCTCTTTCCGTACTAATTAATTTTATTATGGTTGATAAATGGTATTCAAATGAAATATTTGGAATGGGACATGTAATGGAGTAGACATTTTTAAGCAAAACAGTTTGTATGTCATTATGAACGAGGTGTTGGATGGATCAGAAAAACCTTCCTGTCACTTTTCCTTTTTTTATAAGAATTAAGGGTCCCAACTGTTCCCAATCGTCTGAAGCCAGTGATACTATGGCCTCCCCATTTGGTGTATATTGTGAGGCTGAAAATAGTGGGGAGGGAAAGGAGACGGGGAAGAGGAAGGTGGTGAAGTAGTTGGTTATTCAAATCTGATCACCAAACGCGGCTAAAGCCATTTCAAGCAACGTTTCAATTTTGAATGGTGGTCTTTCACCAGATCGATTCTCCGTGTTCAATTAATAAATTGTGGAACATTACAAATTAATTAAATCAAATTTACTTGCACACGTCGGGATTTTAACCCGTTACCTCCGGATTCGTAGTCGACAGTCTTATCCCTCAAATAACAGTTACTAACAGTTAAAGTTCGATTCACATATACCGGCACCGTACAGTGCTGAGACGTTAAGTGTCAGGCATGGCAAATTGAGTTTCTTAAATTATCTATGAACACATACACGCTCGGCGTAATGTGACTATTCTAAACTGTGTCGTGCCTGTCTCTTCACGTGTCTGCACTGCACGGTGTCGGTAGATGTGAATAGACCTTTAGTGTTAAACTAAATGGTAATGAGCTGATTCTGGAAGGGAACCGCGGCGCACACTTTTATAATCACAGTGTCAATTGCATAAACTACTGAATGCGCATACATATGGCATCACTTCTATAATATGTAGATCACCACTTTTCACACCTACAAACACACACTTATACGTTACACAATATACATGTCACCCAGTAAATTAATACTCGTACATGTATAAATAAGATATTACAAGGAAACTACATAGGTATCCACTATGCAATTTTAATTTCTGGAAATTGTTTCACACTGTAACCAATGTACAGTTTTGTTTTTATAATAAAAATAAAAAAATCATTATTTTAGACGTGTAAATCATTAAACAGTGCTCTTTACATTTCTGTGACTAAGTTTTTTTTGCCTCAGGCAACATTATTTTATTTCCATTTCTGATAATCCCATTTTTTTTCATAAAAAATAACTTTCACATAATATGCGCCACCATCGGTATTCCAGTGGTTTCTCCTTGCAAAATTCTCACGCCAGCCATTAACTCCATTACTATGAGAGTTGTTCACAAGTTTGACTTTCTTTCCATTGTATTCCAGTCGTACATTATCTACTTCCATTATTCGCTGTCATTATTATATACCCATAATAATTCTATTATATAAACACTGACTAGCGACTATTTCAATGTAACTCGCGTTAACTGGGCACGCTAAACACTCGCATTATTTGGCTATTATATGTTTTTTTTTACTTTATCACTTTTTATTTACGATTTCACTGGGAAAATGCCGGAAAACTGGCAAGACCAAGTGAAATTAACTGATTACCTGAATCGATTTTCCGTTCTCGTGATATGGAGACTATCTTTCCTTTGATTCTTGGCTCTGGTCCAAAAGTGCAGATTAAATTTAAAATACCTATTATATTAGTTTTTCGTTCAAGAGTGCAGCATACCTTCAGTATTGCCCAGGTGGGACACTGCAATTACAATTTAAAACATTGCATAAAATGACTTAAGGTCCTTCTTTAGTTAATAATTCAAAAGAAATCGACCTTTAAAAAAATATACATACTAATTTTTATATAATTTTAACATTTTAAGGTAACGTATAAGTATAAAAAAAATACATACATATTATAGAATGTTTTGTCATAGTCCTCATCACTAGGAGATCCTGCCTTGAGGCGAACTAGGTTTTGAATAAGGGCTACTTCTATATTTCAATTTCAAGGTTTGGGTAGGGTATTTCCAGTAATGACGTTGTTTTAACAATACTACTCAGTTCTACTTCTGTTAATTCCTTATTGATTGAATTACTTTGTTTGATACTAAGTGGGAGTTTGTTGTATAATTTTGCAGCTAAAAATTCAGAGCTTCTTTGTTCAAAAGTAGTATTACACTTAGGTAAATTTTGCTTGTCTAGTTGTTTTGCTCTGGTATTATGATTATCGGGAGTGATGGCCATTTTATCCTTTTTGAGATGATGAACCAGAATATTTTTGGAAAAGATTTTTTGTACACTTGGAACATCGAAGTGTTTAAAGATTTCCGTTGTTGACGTCCTTATTAAATATAAGTATAGAAGACTGTGGAGCCGCTCCTAGCAGTAGTTGTTTGGTACAAATTACTTTTAGCATTTCGGGAAGCATGGACTTTCTATCAAATGATGTATAATTTTGCACGCTGTTACTGCCCCACTCCCTCTCTACTGGAGACTTTGGTAGCGCGTCTCAGAAAGCGAATCCTCATGATACGTAATTTGCCGGTACTCTGCGTGTATTCTCATGAGATGTATTAATGTTCCTTAATATTTCAATGCACATGTTTTGGTATGGGGCCCATACAGGGAAAGCGTACTCTAGCTCGGACCTTATAATGCAGTTGAATATAGAAGTCATAGCGTCGGGTTTAGTAAACTACAAACCCCATTAGCAGTACCGTGCAGTCCATAAAGACTGAAAAGTTGCGCCGGTTCTAAAGGAAATAAAATATTTTTTGATTAAAACGTCTTTTTTCATACATTTTGTGAATATTTTTTATTAGACAATCATTCTTCATTGATAAATTGTTTCTATATGACAAATTAATATTTTTCAGTAAGATAATAAATTGTTTTTTTTTTTCAAATATTCATTTGCACAATAAATTCATACCCGAAATTTAAAAAAAAAAATAACACAGGCCAATAAAGCAATGCACGCCACTGCCTAATAGTTTGTAGCACGTTGTAAACAACTGCAATATTATATTGTCTGAGAACCTAAGTTATGAATCAAAGACTACCCCTAGGTCCTTGATGGATTTTACAAATGACAATATATTTTCCCTTATTTTATAAGGTTTTTCGTGTATACTCGTATGTCATAGATAAAATATAATTTATTCATAGTTTATAATTTATAGTCCCTAACTTTTCTTTCCACTCACTAGTCGTTTAGCGACCTTTCACGCTAGCGATAAAATTCTTGTAAAAGTACTACGAATTCTGAGATTTTATCGAAAATCTAAGCTCTTAGCTGTAAATCGTAAAAAATCGACAATGCAGCTCTGTTGCTTTAACACATTTTTCTTTCCTTCTGTGATTCCATGATTTTATTTCTGTTTTAATTTCGCTAAATTCAAGCATTCGTATTGTGACGTGTATTTAGTTTTTTGAAACATATTTTAATTCATCAATAGTGTACCTACCTGCATATTTTATTAATGGTTGAGTCTCACCAAGTGGTATTTTGTATGTTTATTTTATTCAATATCACTTATCTTTTCAATCTACGTCCTCAATCATAATCCTCATTAGTCATTACCGACATACCTTTTTGCAATCTTACCAGGGACGTTTCGATACATTTTTATTAACATTATATCGAATGCAATTACACAGTTTGGTCTTCGAATTATGAAGTTCATTCCCACTATATTGGAAGAATACAACGTAAATTCTTTTGAATGGGTATTCCTAGAGAATGCATAGACTACGATTATATACTTTATTCCTTAAATTTAGTAGAATTTTCTGTATGTAGAATTATTTGCGATTTAACATGTTTGTTTAAGATAGTTAATTCAATGTTTTATACCCCTGAACTGCCAAAATTCAGCAGTGGAAAATTTATAATTGCCATGATTTATTGTTTTTATTATTATATATATGTACATTGTGGATTTGCTGTTAATTTTCCCAAAAATAAATAAAATAAAAATATTAATAAAATACCTTCGATGTACTCGTATAATATGCCATACGCCCAACTTCTGACATTTTCCATACATTGAGATAGCAACAAACTCGTACTTCACTAGCGTCCCGAGTTGTACGTATTGGTTTTTAATACATTTGAATAGATTTTCTGTGAAATATATTCTTAATAACTTATAGAAATTCTGAAAATAAACAATATGTAACCTACATATGATATTACTTTTTTGCTCAGAAATGAAAAATTGATATTAAAGAGGCTTTTAGATTTGTACTAACAGCCTCAAGCCTCGCCGCTCGTCAGTCGCGCTCGGTCTGGTGGAATAGAACGAGAATAAAACAGTTCTATAATAAATTAATTAAACAACATTTTTACTATATACAAATCAACATATTTCAAAAGCGAAGCTTTCCTCATCAGGACATACAGAATACTAAAAAATAATAATGTCAAGTGTAGACAAATGATAAACATAGAACAACAATAATGTAAGAATGTACAAATTATAAACATAAACAAAAAAATTATTAAAGTAGCCAAGTAATTAATCAAAAATATTCATAAAAAAATATTATAAAGCATTGAATAAGAAATTAGTGTTAGAAATTAAAAAGAAATTATTTTAATTTTAATATTAATTTAAAAATAAATTCAAGAGATTAATGTTCTTTAATTGGCTATTAAATTTATTTATATATGTGTATGCTTTAATTAGATATTTATATTTAAATGTCGTCAGTAAGAGTACCCTGTTGCCCTATTTTTTTTAACAGTCGTTGACCTTTGATATTTAATTATTTTTGATATATTCGAAATTATTTTTTTAAAATTTTTTTATTAAGTGCATTCATTTGACGAAATGATCAATTGATTCTTTATTCAAATCGGTCTTTTAAAACATGCAACTGGTTTTGTAATTATCCGCGGTCATACAGGATGTCAATCGGACCGTGCTAGGCCGGAGCTGCGGTTCAGTGCGCGCGAACTGTTATTCGAATTTGGAACGGTCCGTTCCATGTTTGAATATTTGGCGCGCTTCCTCGGCTTTCCCGCCCGAAGTTCAAACAAATGACGAAGACGACTGCAGAATGTTCAATTGTCCACATTGTCCATATTTGAACTTGAAGATGCGAGGGAACTGCGTTAGATTTTCTACAGTCAACACTGAACAGGTAATTTGAAGAAGTGTTATCAATGCATATTTAAAGGAAATCTGATACCGCCAGTGTAACTAAGATATCTCCACTCCTAGGCCCCATACGGGCCAGTGAAATTGATTATTTGTTCAGGTCTCCGTGGTTGAGGGGTTACGATACTTGGTTACGAATTCAAAGGTCATGGGCTCAAATCCCGGCGTTCAAAGTATATTTTATTATGTAAGTTTGTGTTATTTCACAATTTATTAATTTACATTTATACATTGTATATTTTCGGCATGTTTGAGAGCGGTACACACATTTAGTATCGCCCTGGTGAAAGACCGCCATTCTGAATCCTAACGTTGCTTGAAATGGCTTTAGCTGTGTTTGGTAACCAAATCTGAATATCCAGGTAATTTTCCACCTTCCTCTTCCCCATATACTTCCCCCCCCCTCTATCTATAAAGAGAAAAAAAATAAAGTTTTTCGATATTAGGTCAATTTATAAGTAACGAAAAATTGACCTTACTTCGCTCACAACACACACTTCTATCGGTTTACCTCTTCAGTGACAAGAATTGATTTATTTTTTTTAATATGTTGTTTTTATCTCATTCAAAGTTCACGCGTAGTGGTAGATACTCTCAGTATCACCCTGCTGAAAGACCGCCCTTCAGAATCGAAACGTAGCTTGAAACGGCTTCAACCGTGTTTGGTGACCAGATCTGAATAGACAGTTTCTTTCCAACCGTGTCCTTCTATTACCCACTCTCTTCAACCCCATAACATACCCCAATTTGGGGATGCCATAGTCCCACTGGCTCCAGACGGTTGAGAGCATTTGGGACTCTAGTGGGATATTTACATAAAAAGGTAATAATTCATACAGATTGGCCATTTTTGAGAGATTCCAGTGTTTCTTCAGCTTGTAGCTATTTTATATCTCCCTCCCATTTTTTCCACATTCTAACATTTCCCGATATTGGGGTGCCATCGCACTACTGGAAGTAGAACACGGAAATAGAAAGTTACTAAAATATCTTACCATTTCTTGACTTTTTCATTCTTCAACTTGTGCTATTTGTATTTACACAATTATTTTTTATTCCGTCAAATTTTCCGGGTTTACAGTAATACCCCGGTTAAAACTTCCAAGAGCGAAACCTCGTATTATTTCTTTATTGGCGTAATAAAATGGTTCAGTTCAGCATTTTGCTCCGTGAATCAACGCCAGAATGCCACTTCCTTCATTTCATGGTATTGAAAATTACCGTTTTTTTTTATTGTTGGCGTATTACCCCAGTTAATTGAACTTCTCTGAATCATCATTGTGGTTAAAAGATCATTGATAACTATTCATCACATTTATTCATTTATTTAACTTTTTTTTAATACCACACAAGAGTCACAAGTACTCGCTCGCTTACTACTCGCTTAGTACTCGCTCGCCATTATCATTTTTAAATTACCTAAAATAAAAAAAAATAATAAGTGAATCCGAATTTTAAACGGTTTATTACTTTCATACAACTATTAAGATAATATTACGATAATATTTACCAACGTCGCAGCAGCACACCCGACGTACGCGCGATTTAAAACACGACTGACGCAATCGACGGAAATCGACCATCGGCAATCTCCGTAAAAACACGAATCGACGAATATCGCCGATTGGCATTCAAACGGTTAATATCAGGAACAATGATGACATTCTACTCTTATATAGTTTTTTAGGATTCTGCACTGATATATCTTCTTATCCTTCAGAGTAGTGAGAGTTTTTTTGACGATTTTCAAATATTTCATTTCGGATACTTCCTTTAAAATTTCTCCATCCATAATTATCAAAGGTGCATTAATTTATATAATTTAACTAAAATTTATTGTTTTCAATCCATACAACTACTTTTTTAAGGTCATAGTTTAGTTGGATCATAATTGACATATAATTATCTCCAGATATATCGACCCCTCCTACTTCATACTAGTATCGTAACTTCAAAATCGGCGCTTTACAGGAGAATGGTTTAAAGAGACGGAATTTCGGTGCAAGTTGAGTTTTTAGTTATTTTTCCCTAAATATGGGACCTTCATTGTCAATTCCTCCCAAATTTGGTGCAAAACGATCAAAAGCGTAGGACGGGTCGATATATATCAATGCGTCATCTGCAAATAATTTTATACGGCAATATTTAAGAATTTTTGCTAGGTCATTTATGTATATTATAAAGAGAATGGGTCCAAGAACCGACCCCTGTGGCACTCTTTAATGGGTAATGGATCCGACAATTATTTTTCCCAGTTTTATTATTATTCAAATCTTTTGATTAAATAATCTTTAAACCAATTTAATACTGTTCCCTTTATTCCAACTTTTTTTTTAATTTTTCAATTATAATTTTCCTGTCAATAAATTCAAATGCTCTTTTTTAAATCAAGAAAAAACACGAGTGGTTAAGAAATAGAGGAAAAAGCTCAGATTTAGAAAAAACCCTTTCGTAAAGATTATTAAAAATTGAACATTAAAATATGATGGCATATTTTTTGGTTTCTTAATCTAATTTAACTGCCTTACGACATCTGTGAAGCTACTGCTAAGAGAATTGAACCGGCATCCTTTGGTTACGGAAGTCAAGAAAGATACAAATATTTCGTATTCTTGCGTTAGAAATTTTCATTTAACCTTTCGTACTGTATGTACTCGTATATTTGAAAACACATAGATTTCATAATGTATTCCTCCCTATCTAAAGTGATTAAAAACGTTTGGTCTTCGTTTTCCAATTGCCGGCATTACTGGCTTTGTGCGCTATTGGATTTTAGCTACTCGTTAAAGCGGTAGCCATGTTTATATTTTGAAAGGTGGTATTTTGTGATTAATCTCGACTTCCGCACTCTTTAACCTGTTTTTTTAACGTTTGAAATTCTTTTGGTAAAATATTGAATGCGCGAGGACCAATAAAGTTGCTGTGTGTTGGGTCATATTTCTGTAATTCCGTTGTTGATCTGATCCAAATGACAGCTATGCAGAATCTTCTTAGACAATCGAAGTACTACTGTACCTACACATATGCCTCATGACGTGTAAATAAAACGTTAAAGGTTTATACTTCAATGCACACAGTTCACGAATTGCTTCCCCGAAGTAAGGCGTCATTAATAATCCTATTCACACAAACATCCCGGCGGCGGGAACCCATTCACTAACTATTTGTACCTGCTTGTGTGTACGCTCTATCCTCTATATACAACTAAGTGCCTACATTATACAACCTGCATAATAAATTCATAATATACGACGTAAGGACGTTTGAAATAGGCTGCCAACCATAAGCAGAACGTGTTTACAAAAATTTTAATCATCTCATTTTTATCGCTTTCTATCCATTTATTTGTATTTTTTGTCCCGCCTTTACTATTCTCTAGACTTAAAGGCCGTGCCTCATCGGCCCCCTTGGAATAACAAGGTTCCATCTGACACGGCATTGTTATGCGATAATGAGCCTTAAAGTTGCTCTCCTTAAAGCACATTATCGTATGACATTGCTGTTCCGAGGGGTCGGTATGCTGGCTCTTCGAGGCTCATAGTTGTATTTTTTTATAAAATAAATTAGAGACCTGTAACGGAACGGGACAGACAGTAAAACAATGGAAAAAATTAATTTCAATTCATATTTCGTGCTTACGTGGGTTTATTATTTTTAAAGTACTAGCTGATGTGTACCCGGCCTTGCTCGGGTACAATAATTGATTTGACAGCGAAACTAACTATCTCCAAATAAAGAAACATTCATTTGAATATTTTATTTCATTCCAAAATTCCTTAAGTAGGTACCTACTCGTGTTTTCCATTTTGAAAATATTCTACCCAACGAAGCCTTCTTCTTTTGAATATGCAATCTGTGGCTAACCAGGGGCATATATCTATGGGCTAACCTAAATAAAACATGGCGGGTTCAATGTTTTTCATACTAATTTTAAAACGTTATAGCAACAGTTTTACATATTGGATTTCATTCAAACTACTTTCTAAACCTTCCCGGCACTAATAAAAACAAACTGTGCTATTTTCAGCGAAACCAGTCCAGTGATTTTCGAGAACATCGGGGACAAACACACAAACTTACATTGACTATTATATATATATATAGATAATCATTAGTTCAATGACTTTTTTTGTAATGTCATCGTGTTAGTTGCATGAAGTTCCTAATACTAGTTCAATGGTTGGCAGTAATTTTTTTATCGAATGAGAAACTTTAACCCATTTCTTAATACTGTTATTGGAGGAAAAGACAGAACGGGATCTCTTTCCTGGTATTTAATTAAAATTTCATTACGCTAGAGCCTGGCGTTCTAGAATTTTTTTGCAATTTAATAAAAAAATATACAGAATTTATCTTTACTGTTGCGATGATCCATTATTTTGCAAACGTTCTTTAAATTATTTTTTCGTAAGATCCACCAAAAAGAAAAAGAAAATAGAAAATACCTTCATAATTTTGCATTGTAGCGAATAATGACTTCCATTGATCCACGGCTAAAGGTAGGCTGTGTTTAGTTTTCCTGGTTCGGGAATGAATTGTGCATTTAATATTTTTTAAATGCCATTTTATTATCTCGCAAATCGGGTATTTTTTTTTATTTAAACATGTATCTGATGTTTACAGAGAGACATTTGTTGGATTTAAAATCTTTCCGTAATAATTAAACCAACGAAGAAATGTTTTGAACCTTACGCAAATGCATTTTTTTTCTCTTTTTTTTTCTTTTAAAATTTAAACCCAGGATCACCTTAGATTTCACCGTTAAATACTTTTTATTTTTCATAATTTTTTACGCAGGGTTAACGAAAAAATGTTTTTTTATTTCATGTTTATCCTTCGATTTTTTTCCATGAATACCGCACAAAAGTTCCAACTGCTCCCAACCGTCTGGAGCCAGTGAGACTATGGCATCCCCAATTGGGAAATGTTTGAGGCTGGAGGTATTGGGGAGTGGAAGGAGAGGGGGAAGAGGAAGGTGGGGAAATACCTGGCTATTCAGATCTGGTCACCAAACACGACTAAAAGCCATTTCAAGCAGCGTTTTAATTCTGAATGGTGATCTTTCTGAGAGTATCTTTGACTCTGAAACGTGCGCAAATATACTATATATTATTTTTAAATTAATTAATTGTGAAACAGCACAAATTAGTTTTTTTTTAAATTACTTGCGCACGCCGGGATTTGAACCCGAGACCTTCGGATTCGTAGTCGAGAACCTTACCCCTCGACCATGGAGGCCGTCAAAGATTGGTCATCTGCAAGTTGATCCGTAGAATGTTTAATTTTTTTTAACAATACCAACAACCTCCGCAGTTTCTTGGCCCACGTACCAACCTAACAGATTTACCAACTCCGAGTTCTGACCGTTCAACTCTTAGCCTTTCCTCAAATTATATCTCCTAGTACCGGTACTGCTGGTAGTGTATTGTGTTGTTCGACTAAGTTTTAAGCAGGCCACAACTTGCGTCCACCAAGGTATTGAGATGCACCGGTCATAATAATCCCACGGGATTTGTAGTTTTCCATGAGTTACTCGATTAGAATCCGGCCGTGTTAAGGTATTTACAAGGATTAAAATATTTAACTATGAAAGTTTGTCTGCTTTGTCTCTAATCCTTCGAAAGCCGGGATATTCGGCCGAGAAATCGCTAAAAACCGGAGCGTTTTTCGCGTTTCCCACGCCGTGCGCCAGATGAATGTAATTTCGTAATTACTTGTTGTTTTTTATAATGATTTTTTCATTTTCTATACACACCAAATTCTCATTTAGTAGTACCCCAAATTTGTTATTTTGTTTTTTTTTACCTTAAAAAGTTATTCCATAGAGTGGTAAATGCTCTCAGTATCGCCCTTGTGTAACATTAGTGTCCAGATTGTATATCTCCTTTATATGATTATTTAAGTGTTAATAACTGTGTAACTAAGTGTCTATCCTCACTGTAACAAAACTGTACTACTGTTTTTGATTTCTCAATTTGTTTAATACTTGCTGATATTTTGATATTTTTATAACATTATTTAAATCAATATTATGTAATCGGACTCTAGTAAAACTGTTATGCTGTTTTCATATTTATTAAATATTTTTTCCAACGTATGATGATTGTTGTTTATTGTTGTATTATATAATATATTGTTGAACTAAACTCCTGCTGACAAGCTACTTGCAGTGGCTTAGAGGGTACAAGTTCCCATTGTATTTAATTAATATTATGCAATAAACAATAGATCTGAATACCCAGACGTCTTCCAGTCTGCCCCTCTAATCTCCTTTCCCCTTCCACTCCCTTCAGCCTTTCAACCGACCCCGATTAGGGATGCCATGGTCCCACGGGCTTCGGGCAGTTTAGACAATTATTATTGTGCGGTGTTCACATAAAAATAGTACAGATCGTCAGACTTATTAAGGATAACCTCATCTTTTTTTAAATGACATTATAAAGGTAAATTAAAGAACGCCTGTTCATGAATTAATTTAATTAATTTGTATTTATTAGTTACAGTATCCTTAAAATGATTTATTGTTGGTTTTCCAGGTAATTATTGTAATATTATGCCAGTTTTAAACCGTGGGAATCTACTACTTCCACGTATTATTCACCCTTCTTGTAAAAAATACGCGCCATATCAAAATACATACCTAAGTTTAAATAGATATTAGAATGATAGCAGGACAAGTAACAAAATTTACTATATTGATTTTAAATTATATCATGTGTTGGAAATTATAAATCTTCTGATGGAACTAACACTAAATTTAAAATTGCACAACAGTGTCTTCGCCAGGGTTAGTTGTTCAAGCGGACCAAAGCCTTGGGTTCTCACCATTGCATAAACATTGTTTTACGCTTTTTATTATGATAAGAGGAAGAATTAAAATATTGTCAGGTTTTTCGTAACCTTGGTAATAGTAAAGAAAAAAAAGATAACTAATACTTGGTTCTTCAATATGTCTAGCCTTATTTTTACAATTCAGTGAATATTACAATATTCCAAAGCGAGCTATAGTATTTTTTTAAAATCTTTTACACTATTGTATGAAGCTATTACTTTGTGGCGATCCATTATAATCGAACGAAATAATCAAATAACCACATTTATTTTTCTCGTCTACCGGTTTCGGAACAACCGTTCCATCGTCAGGGCAAAGTAATACTGAACAATATTACAAAATTATGACAGAACATAGAATAAGTGTCACAGCGGGGGTGGGGGAGTCACTAGGGATTAGTAGAGAGTATGGGAAGAGATAGAGATTGAGAGAGGGGTGAAAGGAAACATATTTAAAATGGGGTTGTAAGATAGGTTTTTTGATTGTTAATAATATACTTCTTATTATTAAGTGATTTCTTAATTTTCAAGGCTTCTAAATTATCTAAGCGTTTACCTTTGCTGTCAATGTGAAGAATATTAACCCCCGTAATTTTATTAAAACTATGGTTTTTTAATCTTTATTTGTTTGCTTTGATCTAGAAATTCACGGTAGAAAACAGTACAATTTTCATTACGCACGAGCTCGACGTTTTAGATTTTTTTACAATTTCATTAAAAATCAGATTTTTTCTTTATTTTACGTAGATCTATTATTTTACAAATGTTCCACTAAAGACAGCTGTAAATGAATTTCTGTGATGTACACCAAAGAGAAAAGAAATGTCTTCATAATGTTGTATTGCAGCTAATAGAGACTTGTATTTTAAGGTCATTTTATTATCTTACTAATAAGTATAAATTTGTCATGTACAACGATTGCAAAATAAAAAAATCACAATTTAATGGAAGAAAATAATATTTTTATCTAAAATTATTTTATTTTCTTCAATTGTTCGTTTTTAGTCGAGTAGGTTCAGCTTTTCAGGCTTTGTGGACTGCACACCACTGAAAGCGAACCCCCACCAACCTTTTGAAAAAAAATCAAAGGCGAATACTATTACGCTACAAATCCCATTAAACTTCTAAAACTTAAAAACTGATTTAATCATATAAACAGAAAAATTTTATCTTGCGCAAATCTTATTAGTTTTTATATCAACTAACATTTGAAATCACGTTTAGTTTAATTGACTTTACCCACTACAGTCCCGCGATCAACGATCCAGTTGAACCCCATCCGAAAACACCTATTACGTTTGTTGTTATCTTTTCATTATTCTTGGCTATCGGAGTGGAAACATTTCCCCGGTAAGAACGCGTGTTTCCACTGAGAAATTACCACTTCGGACTCAAAATGTATTATTTTTGTATCACACAACTCTAGTATAAGCATTCTAAGATAAGATGTATTTCAAGGATGTATTCACGTAAATTTAAATTATTTCACACCATCACATGGCCTGTTTTTGATATTGATGTAATGATTCTTATGGCTTTTGGACGATTTTAGCGATTGCGATTATCCACCCATTAATCGCACGTCTACCTACAATATTTAAAAGATATGTCATATGGTTGTGATACCTATCTCAAATACAAGTTATACACGATAATCAAATCATTAATTGCGCTTGTACTTATTTACGATATTATATGTCATATCGTAGTGAGCAAGATTAAGAGAGGGACGCTTAGATGGTTTGGGCATGTAGAGCGAATGAACGAAGAGAGGAGTGTAAGGAGAATATATGACGCGAATGTGAATGGAAGAAGAAGCCGGGGACGTACGAGGAAGACAGGAACGATCAAGTGAATCAAATACTTGAGTCGGGCCATGTCGGAAGTCGGAATAACAGAAGAGAATGTATGAGACGTTGTATGAAAGTGAATGAAGCAAAAAGTGTATTCCAAGATCGAGTTGTTTGGCGGTCCGTCCTCTCTGCCTATCCCTGCGGAGAAACGGCGTGATGGTTAGTTAGTTAGTCAGTCAGTCATATTTTTTACAGTAACTCCACATAGGAGGCCCTGAGGGAAGTAATTTCCCCCAGGGCCTTCCTACAGTATCCCCAAAGATGATGTAGATCTTTGGGGATACTGTAGGAAGGAGTGAGCCTGGGTCTTGAAGAGACCCATGTTGTAGAAGGGAGAAAACACAGAGGCCGGCGGATCATTCCAAAGTCGAGGTGTTGAATACAAGAACGACTCATAGAAGCGACCAGTCATATTTTATAATAATATAATCTTTAATAGCATTCTCATAGATTTTTCTCATGAATCGTACTTTAACGATTATGTAATCATTAATGCTTACTTAGTGGCACTTTTTTATTATTATTGGGAAATGTATATTGTCATCTACGCTAAGAGTTCACTTGTGTTTTGGAGGACATTATTCGAGATTATATTAATTAAGTATAGTTGATTACATTGCCTACTATTATTTGATTATTAAAAGGCTTTTAATGAGTAGCCTTCAAAATTTAATATGAAAGTACGACTACTTTTAATAAAATCACGTATTTTAGATTTCAATCGTAACTTCTACTATTATGTATATTTATTTTTAATCGTACAGTTACAATAATAATCGCTCTTACGATTATAAATATTCATCTTTAATCGCACAGTTCCAATAATAATCGATCTTACGATTATTAATATTCATTTATCTTTAATCATACAGTTAGAATAATAGTCGGTCTTACGATTATGAATATTCATCTTTAATCGTACAATTACAATAATAATTGCTCTTACGATTATGAATATTCATATTTGATCGTATAGTTATAATAATATTCGCTCTTACGGTTAAGAATATTCTCTAATATATACGTACTTTATTATTTTATAGAATCGACATTACCTACGGGTAGATTACGACACTTTGTTTACAATTCGTGCTTATACGATTACTCAATAATAAGTCATACTTTTAAACATATTTTCAATTCATCAACACATATCTAGACGGGAATGGCTGCCCCATCTCTATTTCCTAGTGTATAAACCGTCATACCGAAATTGGTTTTAGAATTGGTCACTACAAGAGCACGCCGAAGTAGAAGTTAGATCGCTTCCTGCAGATAATCGGCGATTTCAAGAAACTTCAGTTTATTCGAATCTGAATTTATAATTCAACATAATCGTAATCGTTGCATCACCACTTCTTGCATAAAACGTTTCTATGTTCTTAGTAATAAAATTTAACTTCGATAATAAAATGTCTTCGAGGAATTCTTACACATTTTGGCGTCAGCATCATAGATATTGATTTCGATAGGTTAGCCTTTACTGCTCCGAAAATGCCCTTTTTTTATGGGCAGCCTTAATATAATAGGAAAGGAACATACTACTTGATATTTTTAAACATTTTTCTAAAACTGTACGTACGAAAATACTCCTTACGCGAGTCTACCGTTAGAAGTTAGAGGAATTCTTTTTTTTACTTCAACTCCACACAGGAGCCTCCGAGTAAAATAATTTCTCTCAGGGTCTACGTTATCTTTCGGGATGCTGTGTGGAGGATCTTATTATGAAAAGGAAGAAGGGGAAGTTCTAGGAAGAAATAAGGTATGAGTATTGGGTAAAAATATAGAAGTCGGTATGTCCAGGAGTGACGGATGTATTAATTCATCTTTCCTACTGCGGTGCTAGGCGAGGTAGTTCGATAGGAGAGATTAGGGGGTCTCCCTTAATCGGCCTCTCTCGATTATATTCTATTCTTACATTATTGTGTTCTATCTTTATCATTTGTCTATACTTAATATTATTATTTTTAGTATTCTATATATTCCTGATGAAGAAAGCATCGCTTTCGATACATGTGTATATTCATAAAGTGGTGAATACAAAGTTAATTTTTCAATTCATTTATTAATAATGACGCCACAAAGTGAATACCAATCTTTTGAAGAAATTAAAAACAAATTAATAATTCTGGCCAAAACATACCACATCAATGTTGGTTAATTAAGTTACCATATAATATGTTTTTATTTGAGATTCGTAAGTTTCACAGAAATGAGTGCCGCGCCTTTCTCTATATATGTTATGTCCTGTACCAAGTTTCCCCCGGATTATGTGTGTCATTCTTATATCTGTCGCTTCTCCTAATGTGCCCCAATATATTGCAGTTTATTTATTTTAGAAAATGTGAATAAAAATACCTCCGAATAACTTTGCAATCTTTCCAAAAAAGATGGCGGCAAAAAATGTGGAATTCAATTTAGGATAATATTATTAATTTTTAAATTTAAATGTGATACTCATAAAAATGACGAAAAATTAGCTCAGTGGTTAGAGTGTTGTCTGGGTCCGATACCTTTATTTTTATTTTCTGTGGCTTTCTGTTTCTTGTTTCATTTGAGATTTGTTAAAAGTGATTAAAACATAGCCCCATCTAGTTTATTTTATGTCACGTCTTCCTGGACACACGTCCGTTGTTTTAATTAAAATTCCAAAGGAAATTTTAATTTCCGCATAATGCTTCCATGCACAAAAGTGCAACGCAAACCGACGGCAAAAATTGCATTTCCATAATTAAAACACTTCGGATTGTAATTCTGGCTACATTTTCTCAGGCTTTTAAAATAATGAACGGTTTATTAATGGAATCTATTATTTATCTCTAGCAAATTAATTTTAATATTTTATGCCTTTGTTAAGATTTGCTCTTTTTTTGTAGTTTTTGTAGTTTCTGCAGTTTGACGCTTAATTATATGATTTTTTGTTACAGTCGAATTTTTTCCATTGCTATGGCAACACCAAGCTACGCTTATTTTGGATTAATTCCTATAAATATTTAGCTGTTTTTATTTGGCACATGACAGGAAAAATATCATAACTAATTTTATTTATTTATTTGTACCAATTATGCAATAAAGTGTTAATATTCAATTAAATATTATTAAAAATAAAAATGAAATTAAAAGTTATTTCTTAAATGTATTTTCACAATAATAACTATATTTATAATTTTATTAATATAAATTTTAATAGTAATAAGTGTTTTGTTATTGTATTTTTTTGCCGTGCTGTTTCTTTAATTTTTTTTTGTATTATTAATAGATATGATTTCTTTTTTAAATTAAAAGAAAAATAGAAATACGTTATTTAGTATTTTAAAATTATTTTTTTATTTTCCAAATAATTTATGCTCTTTTAATTAATTACTTGCCTACTTTCATCGCATACTGTTTATTTTTTAATTTGTCTATACTTGTCATTATTATTTTTAGTATATTGTTAATCCTGATGAGAGGAGCTTTGCTTCTAAAACATGTAGATATATATTAACGAGGAGAGGGACGTCGAAGAGTTATTATTTAATAATTCAAAATAATGGTAATATTATTGTGCAATACGATAAACATGGTGTTTTTAAAGAGAAAAATATTCATTAGATTTTTTTTTTAAATTTGCAAGGGCTCTGCATTTATCAAAATATAATCAGAAATATTACACATTTCTGACCGTTCTACTCATGTTTTACAAAAAAATTTAAAAATTTGAATATCCTTAAAAAATGAAGAAAAGAAAGAAGGTTTTTCTGTAACTTGTCGATAAGATAAATTTAAAAAAAGAACAGTGTGTAGTTTAATTTTTTCATGAACCCTACTTAACTTTAATGTTTTTTTTTGTAATGCAGATTACAAATCTTTAGTTATGTTTATTTACAAAAACGCAACGATAAAGGGTTAAAAATACTTTTTTCCACTATAAAAATTATATTTGTATTTTTAATATTTTGTAAAACATACAATGGGACGGTCAGAAAAAGTAATATTTCTGATTATATTTTGATAAATGCTAAGCCTATGTAAATTTATAAAATATTTAATAAATATTTTTCTATTTAAAAACATTATGTTTATCGTATGGCGTAATAATACTAACATTATTTTGAATTAATTAATAATAACTCTCCGACGACCCTCTCGCCCTTAAATAAGATGGTTTAATCAAAGTAATTATTATTAATTTATATAATAAATGATTTACTTGATTTGCATTTCGAACACTTTTTTTCAAAATAACAGTTATCTTACTTAAAATGTGTTAAAAAAGTTTATATATTTAATTACCTTAGAATATATTTATGATGTAAAATCAATTTATGAACACCATGTATCCATACTATAGAAAATATGCACCTGTATCAGTATTATTTGACGTTACACCCTTTTTTTTTAAATTAAGCAATTAAAACGATGACAGCTCCCTCCGTTTTTTCTACATTCATTTGTCATCCCGAAAGGCTTGTGTTACATACATACCTGCATAAAAATATGTCGTGGATCACAACACAAACAGGCGTATCTCATATTTCGTTACATGTTTCGCCAATGGGGTAAAGAAAAATGTTTTAATTAAACCCCATTACCGACACACGTAATAAAATGTATAGAAATCCTCCAAAAAAAAAATTTTTTTTGACTCCTGAAAATTTGCTAAACATGATTTGTGGACGACGATTTTAGTAAAATTCGTCAAACTTAAAAATTAACTTTTTTGTTGTTGTTGAAATGAAAAACTTGTATTGTATAATAATTTTTTCTAATGTTTTTCTTTTCTTTTCTTTACAGGTAAGAAAGAGCCCTTAAACCCGTAATGCTGTGTAAACGTTGTACAAGTAAGTGTTTTTGTTTTTGTCACGCAAGAAACCTACTTTCATGAGTATACTAAAAAGAATTTCTAACTTTATTCCACTTTGTATTTTGACTGAACCGGTTTCCAACTATCACATACATCTTTAAACTGGTACCTTTTTGTTTAACGTTATGGTATTTATACATCTTTTGTGGGAGGAGTGGATAACAAATGATTTTATGTACATTTAAATGATAGGTATATATCTCAAGATTTTATATTATATTGTAAACCTACTGTACGGAGCTAGTGGATCTATGGCAACCCGATTTTGGCAATGTTGTTAGACTGAAAAACGTGAGGGGAGAGAATGTAGGGAGGTGAAAGGGAGGTTAGGAAGTTCTAGCAATACGGATCTACAGAGGCCGCTGTTCATACAGGCACATAAGCATTGCTGACACAAGCTACCCCACCTTACTCGCATGAAAACATAAATACTTTTAAAATGTAATGTAAAATCTTCGCCTTAAAAAACACGCGCCAACCACCAACCACGAAACGCAGCGTGATAGTCTTTGAAAAGCAGTGCTTTTAGGCAATGCCAGCAAATGTAGCAATCAGCGCCATCTGTTGATACATCTATTAATTAGAACAACTTCACTAATGAAATAATGATAATATATTGGATTTCTTTAAGAAGCTGTTTAGCTGAAATTTAAAATAAAAAAATAATATCTAGTAATTGGCTTGTAATATGCGTAAATAAAGCGGTTATTTAGACATTCGATGAGGCTTAGGTAAGCCCAATCAACATCGGCTAGAGCCGGCAACTTAGCCATTCTTAGCGAAAACTTTTATCAATTAATTATCCGCTATTAACTATGTAATACAAGAATGGAAAAATTATAGAGATAAAAACAGTAAAATTACTGCAGTATTTTTAGACTTAAAAAGGGCATTTGAAACAATCGATAGAGATAGATTAATAAAAAAATTAAGAAATATTGGAATTAATGGTAAAGAAATTAATTGGTTTGTTGATTATCTATCAGAAAGAACGCAAGTAACTAAATATGGTGGTATAATATCAGATCCACGTCGTACTAGTAAAGGCGTTCCACAGGGATCTGTCCTAGGTCCATTGTTATTCATTATATATATAAATGATATTGTTAAAGTTTTAAAGCATTGTGCCATTAAATTATTTGCTGATGATACATTGTTATATATAGCCAGAAAAAAATTACAGGACGCCATTGAAGAGATACAAAATGACTTAAATAATGTAACACTTTGGTTAAACATAAACAAACTTAAACTGAATGTTATGAAAACTAAATTTCTGATTATTGATAGTCAAGGTGGAACCGAACATGCAATACTAACCATTGATAACATAAAGATAGAAAGGGTTAACAGTATTAAATATTTGGGTATAATATTAGATGATAAATTAAAATTCGACAAACACTTCGAATACATATCTAAGAAAATTGCTAAAAAAGTTGGCTTCCTAAAAAGAATTAGGAATAACTTGGATCTCAAGACAACGCACCTTGTATACAATTCTATTGTAACTCCTCATTTAAATTATTGTTCTAGTGTTCTATTCTTATGTAACGAGGCCCAAAATAATAAACTACAGGTTATACAAAATAGGGGAATGAGGATGATTCTGAAATGTAATATCTTTACTAGAGTTAAAACTATGTTACAAAACTTAAATATGATGACAACTAAACAACATATAATATATAATACATTAACAATGATGTACAAACTTAAAAATAACATGCTCCCTAAATATCTGCAAACTAATATTATGTATCATGAAAATATTCACCATTATCCTACGAGGAGTTGCCAAGACTTCAGGCTTCCCAAAACAAAACTTACGTGTACACAGAACAGCGTGTTTTATAAAGGGCAAAAACTTTATAATAATCTACCAAATTCCATAAAGGAAGCCTCAAGTCTTGGCACTTTCCGTAAAACATGTGCTATATACATAAAGAAAAATTTATGACTTGTATTTCTTTTTGTATTTGTACTGGGGTAACTGTATTTCTTTTTTTTATTAACTGTATTCTTTCCGTTATAATTTTATGACTCTATTTATTTTATTATGTATCTTATATGTTTTTTTATTACTAGATGTATGAAAATTTGCTTACATCTAAATAAAGCTACAAAAACAAACAAACAAATTCGTTGTTTTTCCTACTGCCTACCCTGATTACCTGTGCACGGCACTGCCGATCTAGTATCTTAACATACCATATCTATCGGGCGACACTACAATAGAAGAGCGAGTTGCAAGTATGTTTTATGTTAATCATTTTAATAATGTGAAAAATAACTTCTTTTTGTTCTATTTGCCCCTCTGCGAGTTTTGAACTTCCGAACTCTGGATTAGAGCCAAAGATCTTACCGCTCTACCAAGTTTTTTTCTTGGGGGTAATATAGTAAAACATTATTCCTTCGAGCTTTGTTCTTATTAACTTGCATTCGCAGGGAGTAAAAAAAAAGATCGACGTCTTTTCCATTAAAGTTAGGTATGCAGTTTTCGCTATAAATACAGGCAACTTCTTTTTCAAAGTATGCAGCCGCTGCCTGCCCGTGGGAACATACAAAATGCCGGTCTAGGTGTTTTGAAACCACTGCACGGTGAACCAGATTTGTATTAGAAAGAGCACAAAATTCCGCTTTATTTTATTTATAAATTTAAAATTTATAATAAAAAATGAATGGTATAATTTATTTATACAGCCACCAATGAGTAAAAGATCCGTGTTTGACAGTTTTAAAATAATGCGATACATCCATTTTATGACAGTTTTCGTGTAGGTGAGTTCTGCTTATTATGGGTCCTTGGGGTGCTATCCTACAAGTGGCGTAACTTCAAAATGTGCTCTCCCCGTGACATATATATTCCTACCCTTAAAAAAAAAAAAAAATTATGTTGAAAACAGCATAGGCGTACCAATTTTCTTGGCCATTGTTTCTATAAATTGAGAAATCCATATTATTTAAATAGGCAAATTTCATTGTGGTCAAGCTCGGGCAAAGGAGATGCAATGTTGAAAGGGAGGCAATTTTATATAAGGCTTGATAAAAAATATGATATTTGTTTAGAGAGGGACAGAGAAAAATATATCTACGTAGTTCTGAACTGGCCACTAAGATTGATTATTTCGATAGCCGTCAAACACCTGAAGTACGGCGACACTAGTGACATCTACGGTTCCTCTGTAGTCGCCGGTTTTTCCTAATAACATTATTCTCTTCCTGTTGTTCATCTAGATTAGACTATCTCCCTTTGTTCCGTATTCAATTTATATAATTTGTTATCTCGTATTCTTATTTATATTGTGTAAATTTAATTACACGCTTTTATAACCGTTATACAAATAAATCAGCACCTGATAAACGTTGGTGTGTCGGTTTATTAATCACAGATCCTAACACACGCGCCTTTGATTAATGCGATATATTTAATATATTTGCACTCAACTTGTAGAAATACATAAAAAGATAATTCCCATATATATGTGGATTCCTAATCTAAAGCTTCCACTTTTGGAGTCAAGCATGTGAATTTAAAAAAGGTGATAGGGAACGGAGCAATGTCCAATTCTCATTCAAATAAGTGATTTTTTTAATTGGGGGAATTGGTGCGACGACAATTTTTATGGGATAGCCCTTTGTGTCGAGGCATGGTAGGTTCCTTTGGATTTACTTGCATAACGTTGGCAATTGACAACATAAAATGACTAATATAACGTAACACGTAGCGGTGAGAAACCTGAATCATAGGTATCCAATAAATGTATTATTTCTTTACGTCATTCTTAATACATGTTTTGGCAAGCTGTGACTGTGACATAAATAATATATAATAATGATAATGATCTCCTTTTTTATAACAAATAATGATATACTCACTGGGATTTCCCGTGCTGAGGATTTCATTTACAAAATATAAAATTACATTATATTAAATTGATGTGCTTGATGAAAAAAAAAATAATAAGGTGAGGTTTAAGTGCAGTTGAGTGGTTTCGGTGATAGTCTGTATTTGGTGTTAATATATTTTCTGTTTCAGATCTCCCTATGTACCATATCCACTGTTTTATGTGAATTTAAAATTATTATGGGTGTTGCGATTTTTGAAAGGTAGTGGGATTTTATGTAAAACTTTGTTTGGGGGGGGTTATACACAGTTTATTTACGCCACTGAAAGCCACCCTTCTGTCTAAGGGTGTATGACTAGGAAGGTATTTACTCAAATTTAGGTCATCAACATGTTGTCGTAATTAAAATATAATTAATTACATGGCACTCCTTTTGGGTTGATTCGGCGAACCATTTCATCACTTTCAAAATTTAGCATACGTTTTTTTTTTAAATATAATTGATAAAATCAAAAGAATTGTTATTCAATTTAGAACAACCGTAATAACCATAAGGAACTCCAGTGAAAAATATTATTGCTTTAAAAATATATATTCATATAGATCAGCAAACGCCGATTCTGAAAATATTACTTGTATTATACGAGGAATTTATAAATCGTTATTAAAAAGTGCATAAAAAATCATCTCATCAAAAAACCTCGTTATTTTGGTACCATTGCATTTGGAACATCTGACGTCACGTGCGCGTTATGTTTTTGTATTAGTATGGACATTTTTATTTTTTTAAATTTTGTTTTGTATTTTTCTAGTTTTGGCCATATTTTAACTTAATTTGGGTGACTTTAAGCTCTACAATTGTTGTTCAATATAAAAAAAAACTTTTGTTAATGAAAGAAATTAGAGTATTCGTACATATATTATGATAATGTTAATGCTCAATACTATTATTATTGTTTGAGTCAAAGTTTCTAAAAAGGTACATAATTTTATTAGTCATGCTTAGTTATGGTTTACTATGAATACAATATAAAATTATGTACGGTAAAGCTCGTCCTTGTTTTGAGATTTGACATTCTAACCTCAAAACTGATCAAAACCGACCGGCCGTAGATTTGGAGCGTTTTGGCGGGCTTTGAAAAATTGAAACTTTGAAAATTATTTTAAGTATGAAAACTAACCAGTTCGAACGTCATTATTGATAAAAAATAAAAACAAAACAAATTGTACTGGGGTTCTTTATTGTGTTCTAACATTATTGTCACGTATTCTTCTTAGGCATGTAACTTACTTGTTTCCCAGGTGTAATCCACGGTAAAACTTTTATTCTCTGAAAGTTATGTATTTAATTTTGTTTGGAAATTATTTTCTCGCACAGGTAAAGTAGTGTGCAAGACGTAAACTTTCAAATTAGTTTTTTTTCGCATTTTATTTTTTTGTAAGAGCAGCGAATTTTCTGGTGATTAAGAGGAACGGCTGCGCGGCCTGTTTCATACAAAACTTAATTTTGGATTTGAGACCAAAATACTCACCTAAACCTAATGATCTTTTTTAAACCTAATATCTAGTACGGATTAGAAGTAATTATTATATTTATTTTTGTTTAACGTCAACAAATGTGGGCCATTAAAGGAATTGATTTTTCGCGATTATAGAGGTACCTTTAACAATTATTTGGGGACTAACGGAGATTTAAAAAAAAGTTTTACCCCGTCTACTTTGCAAATATATTGAAATATAATCTTTTTTTAAATATTAAAATGAGCATTATGGCGGACTTTAAATTAAATTGAAAACATATTTACATGATGACAAAAATGATAATTTTTTAAATAAATACAGCAAACCCGCAAATATTTTTTGAAGTTGCCTCTGAAATTATGAAAATTGATTTTTTTTCATGACAGGTACTAATTTAAAACAAAAATAAATTAAATGCTTCTCATCCCTACTAGATAATTACTAAACCTTTAATAAAAAAAAATATATATATTTATTTTTATTTTTTTATATACGATATATAGTATAGAATTCAGTTTGGATGGGTATTTTGGCTTCAAAACCGAAATTAAGTTGTGTATGAAACAGGCAGCGCAGCCGTTCCTCTTAAGACCTTTTGTTGTTATTGACGATAATAACAATAATAGTGGGATAATTTGTAAAGGGCTGTTTTTGTGAAAAATAACCTGTACAAATTTTCCTTTCTATTATCCATCTAATTATGTACAAACAGATAACGAAAAACATACTTACCTGACAATTCCCTTCTAATGAACACAGTTTTATTAGAAAATTTAAGCTTAGAGAAGATACGATTTTTAAATTTGCTATTTTATCCTCCTTTTTCTATTAATATTATATTTATTAGAAGATTGGTGGCACAAGAAGTGTTTAATAGAAATTAACATTTTTTACACATTTAGTTATTTACAGTGTTACGAGCTGTGGACGTATTTGCGCACCGGTGCGTGAAAAATTTACTTATTCTATAAGTGACTTTCGGTAAGAACTAACCGGCTAGCCTACCTAAGCAATTTACGTGTGCATTTTTTCCATTTATGGATGTGATTATCTGAAATGATGAGTTTAAAGTTTAGTTCTGAATTCTGTCGATTCTTTGATCATTCTTAAGTTATCCGGCAGTTCATTCCTGGCTTTACTGAACTTAGTATTGGGTGTGCGCTTTGATTACTTCATCCTCCCGGTGGTCTGCCGTGAATTGGTATTTTCAGGAATACACAGTTGCGATCAGTAAGCCGGAGCCATTCTGTTAAGTGACTTAAATACTAGACAGCAGAGCTTGAACTGGATTCCTTATGATTTAATAAAAAAATTTGAAAGAAATGTTAAACTTTTTTTTTATACCAACCCATATGTATAGCGGTGAGGAATTGAACTGCCAGAGGAACAATGTGTCGAGAGCATCTCCTGTCCCGATCTTATCTTTATCTTCCTCTTCCCGCTTCCTTATATTTTGTTTTTTTATTTAACTTGTTAGCTTCATAAATTAAACACCTGTATTTAACCACTGTTAGAAACTTTTGTTGGCTTACCTTTTGTTAAACTTCCTTTATATTTGTATTAAAAGCTGTTTGTTTCGTACAAATAAATAAATAAATAAATAAATAAATATGTGGGATTGGATGCAGTAAAATGAGTCTCCTGTTATGTAGTAAAACAATGTACGACCGCGTCTCCGATGAATAAGTGATGAAAGGGGATTGTCCGGTGACAGAATATCTCGGTAAACGAAGTCGGCACCATACCACAAATACGTGGCACGATCAAGTAAATCAAATACTTTATTCGATTATGTTAACAGTCTTAATAACTACGAAGAGAATCTAGGAGACGATTTAAAAAAAATACATGAAGTCGAACATGGGTCGGTTTGGGCATGTAGAGCGAATGAACGTAGAAAGAAGTGTAAGAAGAATGTATGACGCGAATGTGAATGGAAGAAGAAGCCGGGGACGTCCGAGGAAGACATGGCACGATCACGTGAATCAAATACTTGATTCGGACCATGTCAGAAGTCGGAATAACAAGAGAATGTCTGAAACGTTTTACGAATGTGAATGAAGCAAGAAAAGATCGAGTTGTTTGGCGGTCCGTCATCTATGCCTACCCCTGCGGGGAAACGGCGTGATGGTTAGTTAGTTATTTTTATTTTAGTACATATAACAGGCAATATGCCCTAAACTTACATACGTGAATGTTTACATAGCGATAATAATCAAGTACAATAAACAACAACAAACATTATCTCGCAAAAATGATAAAAATAATGAAAATGACGTGAAAGGTCGAAAACATATTATAAAGTAGGTTTATAAACTATCTTCTTATTGTCACCTGTGCTGATGGTACACTGTTTTGGTACTTAATAAAGGCATCATCACATTATCAGTTTGATATTAATGTTAAAACTTTTTTCAAGTTGATTTGTGTCATTAAAAATGTCTATTTCATTATTACAGCAGTGTATGGTAATTTCCGCGTCCATTTTTAATGTCCGCGGTAAAAGAGAGAAATACGTATTTGTGTGATAGGCTTTAATATAAACAAAATGTCTTTTATTTTGGTTTATTAATGTTGAAATTGATGCATGTATAATTTTGTACAAAAGGAATATATCAGAAAGTTGACGTCTGACTGGCAGAGGTTGTAGTTTATAGTGCGAAATTCGATTATTATACGTTCCAAATTGATCAGATAATCACACGGGTTAATTTTCCTTGTATGGATTCGATACTGTAATTATGAATATCTTAATTAGCAGTTATATAAAGTCATTAACCAGTTATTTGCCAATATAAAAACAAATGTTTACATAATAAAGTTTAAGATACAAAATGGTACATATATTAGTTATTGTATTTTGATTTTATTGTGTTTTTCTTAGTCCTCGCCAGGGGATCCTGCGCTGGGGCGGACTAGAGTTATTTACTTTAATGTTATGTAATTAGGTGCGTCTCCTATTTCGTGTTTAGTATTGTTTTTAGGGTTGTTTCATTAACCTCGTTCAGCCATACTTTTGTTCTTGTCTTGAACTCATTGTACTTTTCCATTTGTTTTATCTGGGTTATGGATGTTGTAGAGTTTTGTTGCAAAATAAGTGGTTTTATCATAAGGAATATTTTTTTACGGAAAAGGGAGTGGGAAAAGTACGGAACCGCACTCGTACCAGTCACATAGATTTCAACGTTTAAAATTTATGCTGCTTTTCAAAAACTATGTGTTCAAAAGAGGTAGCAACGTAATAATTTCTTATTATTAAGGTTATGTTTGTAATCTGTTTTCGACCGGTAATCACTTTTCTAAATCAATTAACGAACACCTTGCGAAGTGGCCCAAACAAAAGCTAAATAAAAGGTGTTGGCCAAAGCGTCAGTTTCAACCTGCTATCGCTTTCTCCACTGAGCGGTTCGTACACTGAACAGATAAACCCTAGAAGTGTGATTTATACCGATTTGAAAGAAAGCGGATATTGCCATTTTACATGTACAATATAAGTCCATCGATTTCTAGGCCCTAGGATCCTTAGCACGCTTTACTTATATCAACAGTATCGATATTTAGTTGACACTTGCTAGTACGACGCGCAAATCGTCCGTGATGTTTGACAGTTGACATCGACAAGCGTTTCGACGGTTATTCATGATATTACAACTAATGCTTATAATAATGAACAAACCAGTTTTGAAAAACGAACTCGTTTGTATTTGACATTTCATAACGACATGCAATGACCGGTCAGTGGCTGAGTTGGTATAGCGTCTGGGTCGTACCCAGGCGTCGTGAGTTCAAGTCCTCCAGCACGACGCAAACAACATTTTTCGCTTACTGTGATTGAAGTAGGAAATTTTCAAATATTGTCACGTTATTCGTTACCTGGGAATGTTATAAAAATGAACAATAAAAAAAAACTAACTGACGTGCCCGGCCTTGCTCGGGGTTAAAGTAAAATTTTGAGGCTGTGAATTCTAGTAAACTAGGTGTAATTTTACGGTTGAGATAATATTATTGTTAAGAATTAAAAATAACTTTATAGTTTGCTACAAGCTAATAATAATAAATAAATATATATATATATATAAATATATATATATTTTTTTAATCATTGAAGACAATACTTAGAAAAGACACAGAAAATAAAAAAAAAGGTAATTTTTGTTCCCAATATATTCCAATTCTGTTTTTTTTCTTGGAATTTTTACATATTGCTTCCTCTAGTTACGTCGGAGGTCAAGTTGAAGTATACCAGACTGATACTCTAAAGAAACATGTATTATATTTTCAACCATTAAAGAAACTGGCGTAGGTTCAAAGCCGTGGTTCAGTCGACAATGCTCCGAAGCAGTTCGATGAAAAAACGCGGCTTACCGAGCCTACAACACATCTCGAACGTCAGAAAACAGATCAGCATATAACAAATTGGCAAAGGACAGTAAGAGAATCATCAATAGGTCAAAATTTGAGCACGACCTACAGATCAGTAAAAAGCTAGTTGCCTGCCCGCATGGCAGCAGGGCGTTCTGGTCGCTAGCGGGCTCCATAGGTCGCAATTTCTGCAAATCCAGTCTGCCGCCTCTTACCAGACCTGACGGTTCACTAGCAAACACTGCTACCGAAAAGGCCAACCTTTTAGGGAAAATGTTTGCAGAAAACTCGGCCCTCGACGACCGGGGTGCCATCCCGCCGTCGGTTCCTCACTGCGGCTTCTATATGAAAAAGCTGAGGATACGGCACCGGGATGTACTCCTTGTCTTACGGGGGCTCGATGTTAATAAAGCTAGTGGGCCTGACGGAATACCTGCCCTGGTATTGCAGAGGTGTGCTGCAGAAATCGCTCCAGTTTTAACTAAGCTCTTTAAAATGTCCCTGAAATGTGGCTCTGTGCCCTCTGGTTGGAAAAAAGCGGTCATTCATCCTATACCTAAGAAAGGTGACCGCTCCAACCCGGCCAACTACCGCCCCATAGCGATCACATCAGTTCTGTCCAAGGTGATGGAACGTGTGATCAACGACAAACTGCTTACATACCTCGAGAAGAACAAAATCATTAACGACCGCCAGTACGGATTCCGGCGGAACCGCTCGTGCGGTGATCTTCTCGCGTATGTGACGCATGTTTGGGGACGGTGCCTGGAACGTTATGGTGAGATTCAAACGGTCTCACTGGACATTTCTAAGGCCTTTGACCGGGTTTGGCACCGAGGACTTGTCAACAAACTGCCTTCTTACGGACTTCCCGTTTCCTTGTGTACGTGGATTGCCGACTTTTTGAGGGAGAGATCGATTCAGACGGTTGCTGATGGTTTCATCTCTTCCTCGCATTCAATAAATGCTGGCGTCCCACAAGGATCGGTTCTATCTCCGACATTGTTTTTGTTGCACATCAATGACCTCTTGACATGTGCACCAATCCATTGTTACGCGGATGACAGTACAGTCCATGATTGCTTTTTGTTTGACAAGCCCCCAAAGGGCACACAAACTCCAACGGCTCGGAGGGCTTTGAAACAGAGAATGGACGGTTACCTTGAGAGGGTCTCCTCTTGGGGTAAGAATAACCTCGTCGAATTTAATGTTTCAAAGACCCAATCATGTCTGATTACGTCTAAAAGGGATCGAAATGACAATCTAGTCTCCTTTAATGGAAGCAATCTTCCCAACAAGCCCTCCATTGATATGCTTGGTGTAACCTTAAGTGACCAGCTCAGGTATGGGGCTCCATCGAAACCAGAGTAAAGTTAGCCTCTCAGAAGCTGGGCGTATTGTACAGAGCCCGCAGATACTTTAATAGTACACAACTGCTGACCCTGTACAAATCGCAAGTGCGCCCCATTGTAGAATTTGGCAGCCACCTCTGGTCAGGAGTCCCAAAATATCTGAAAAAAAACCTTGACTCTGTGCAGAAACGGGCGGTCCGTTTGATAGATTCGACTATCTTAACAAATGGGTTGCAATCTTTGGAGCACAGACGTCGGGTGGGAATGCTGTCCTTGTTCTACCGGTATTTTAATGGAAGATGCTCCGAGGAACTAGCGTCATTGATCCCTTCGGCACCGGTGCATAGTCGGGAAACACGCCAAACGCGCGCCCAACATTTGCACACGGTTGACATTTGTCACATGAGAACGGGTCGCTTCTACGACTCGTTCTTGTGTTCAACAGCTCGGCTGTGGAATGATCTGCCGGCCTCTGTGTTTCCTCCATCCTATAACATGGGTCTCTTCAAGACCCAAGTTCACTCCTTCCTATCCTCTAAAAGATCCTCCACACAGCATCCCCAAAGATGATATAGGCCTTGAGGAAATTATTTCCTCCTTGGTCTCCTGTGTGGAGTTACTGTAAAAAAAAAAAATATTGTCTTTAATTCGACCCCGTAACCCTTTCCAGCGCTGAGATAATGTCTAATAATGAAACATAAAAAAATATGCACTCATCCACAAAATTTATATATTGGATCTAATTACAGCAATAGCAGTGCTATTTTTACCCGATATTGATAAAAATATCGATATATTAAGCAAAGCCCCGGGTGTGTTAGCGATATCGTTAAACTCACGCCGACAGTAGCTTAATTAGTCGTATCGATGCTGCTTATTTGTCAAGGTGGCTGTACCCAGACAGGCCAATGAGAGCCATTATCTTTTCAAAGTAGATTGTCGGTATTGAAAAGTGTTGAGCCATTTCACCAGGAGTAGGGAATAATTGACCTTACTTCGGACACACTTCGTTCACAGCAACCTTCTATCTGTCCATCTCTTCGGTAGGTTCGTATAATAGCGTCGACACAATGGGCCAGGCGGTAGAACAACAACGTTCACAACGACCGGACCTACACCTCCATTGTGCCGAGTATAATGGGCCGAGAAATGGGCCCAGCCCTAAGCTGCACGCTGGTCGTATTCTGTAGATGTCCGGACAATGAAGACGTCTTAGTAGCAAATTAATTTCGCATTAGCGCCGTTAAATTAAGCGTTGGATCTGTCTTGTTTTTAATTGCTCGTCCGGAGTTGCCGGATAAAACGAATAAATGGAATTTTAATATAAGTTTCTGGCGAAAGACCACTATTCAGAATCGAAACTTTGCTTGAAATGGCGTTGGTCGTATTTGGATATCAACCTTCCTAGAAACCGGTCAAGTAATTTTTGAGAAAATCAAGGACAATCCATATTGTGAGGACAGTTTTTTTTTTATCTAAGTCAGAAGGATTTACAGCCTCTCAATAAAAAAAAATAACCTTTGAAAACGGTTTATTTATAAAAAGTCGAAAATCGAAACAAGGCGGTGAATTTTACAATAAATTCACGTTTTGTTTTATTTAATGAATATGTCAAACCACAAAGAAAACATTTTTTTGATGAATCGCTGTATTCGAATAGTGGTTTCCATTTTCCTATAATTTTGTATAAAACCACATTTTGGTCAGAAGGTTTACTTTGGCTTACTGCCGGCAAATTTTACTATTTATTTATTTAGTTCTACCTCAACACACTCCAATTAGGGATGCTATAGTCTCGATGGATTCAGACAGTTGCGAGCAGTTGGAACTCTTGTACGGTATTAAAATAAACGAGTAAATCAGTTTCACTGCTCAAATTAAGGTAGTCCTTAAGTTTGATTCACATCTACCAGCACCGCGCAGTGCAGACACGTAAAGTGAAAGGCACGGCAAAATTAATTGCTTAAATTATATCTATGAACACAATCATGCACGGTGTAGTGTGAATACTCCGTCATGTGCCACGCCTGCCACTGTACGTGTCTGCACTGCATGTTGCGGTAGACCTAAATAGAGTATTATTCGTAAAACGCATTTGCTTTGTGGCTTGCCATAATTATGATTTAAACCACTTTAATTTAATATAATAATGATCGACCGGTTTCCGAAGTACCCTTCCTTCGTCAGGACTATTAAGGAGTGGGAGCCGACCAAAGGGGAAGGGGTAATTACAGGGTTTACATGCCTAACCGAGTGCTTCACTGGAAAAAATATCTAAAGAGGACTATACGGTAAATTTAATCGGTAATTAATTTCAAGTGCTTCTAAATTATCTATTTTTTGTATTAGCACCTTTAGATAAGTGTTGGATTTCCCTCGTTTTCTAGTGTCCAGGGTAAAGTTGTCTTGTAGAACATATAGCGAGATTTTTTCCTTTGACACTGTACCACAGTTCCATGGCACCGAACAGACAATCGTCATTCGCACAGCCTTTGTAATGTTCTTATAGGTATTTATTTATTATAATTTCTTCAAAAGATCGGTATTCACTTTGTGGCGTTATTATTAATAAATGAATTATATAATATACTTTGTATTCACCACTTTATTAATATACACAGATATCTACATATTTCGAAAGCGATGCTTTCTTCGTCATGAGTATGTAGAATACTAAAAATAATAATTTCCAGTAAACAATTATTATAAAACATTGAATAACAAATTTATATTAGAAATTAAAAAATAACTCATTTTTATTATTAATATTAATATAAATTCAAGAGATAGCTATTTAAAAAAAATATTTGATTATTTAAAAAAAAATTAATTCACGATTTCTAAAATTTCAAATTCGTCTAATTGGAAACCGGTTGTATTTGTATGTAAAATGAATTACTTACCTACTTTAATCAATTTTTGTTTATGTTTATAATAATATAATATACTTTGTAAGTGGTGAATACAAAGCATATTATTTAAATAATTAATTTTATTATAAAACATAGATATTATAATAATTTTAACAATAACAAATAAAAGTGGTTATGCAAAGCTGCCATATGGCAGATCAGTGGAATTGATTGTCTGTTCATGAAAGCTGCCATATGGCAGATCAGTGGAATTGATTGTCTGGTCATGAAAGAATTTCGATGTTTGATAATGATTTATCAATTTCCACGTTTTCGTTCGATTATTGTATCTCAATATGAGGAACGTTGTGAGATTGATGGACGAAGTAAAGAGGAAGGTTGGAAAACAATAGCTTTACAGATGTAATAAATAAATTTGATTAAAGATCTTTTTTTATGAGAAACCTTACAAAAGTCCCAAATGTTCAAGTCAGTGCGCGTGTGACATCCCCATTTGTGAATATTGTATGAAGCCTAAGAATTTTGGGGTGGAGGAGAATGAGATGAATGCTCGGTAGTACCTGGCTATTCTGTTCTTTTTTTTTCTTGTCAGTTTGTATCATTTATCTCGGGAATGCTGAGAGTCTGCAGCCTTAATTCTATAGGGATATAGCATTACTGCTTGTGGCTCATAAACTTGTTTTTTTATTTATTTTTTAATTTAAATTATTAATACTTGACATCCTGGCTGTAATAGGATACTATGTCTCTCAAAATTTTCACGCGAGGCCGCCAACACACGCTTCTGTTTTTTCCCAGGTGCAGAACCATCTTTTCAATGGTGATGCCCCTAGGAAGACTCATTAGTTTAACTGTCTCGCAGGAAATGTGAATATTTTATACATGGCCTACAACAAGTTTACGAACTATCTATTATGTTTTATCTGTATTATGTATATACTTATAACCTATTTTTTAAACCAATTTTATCGTTCTAATTACCTATGTATAAAAATGATTGTCTGTCTTTGTGTCCTTGATTTTCTAGAAAATTACTCGATCGGTTTTGCTGAAAATAGCAGTTTATTCTTATTAGTGTCGGGAAGGTTTAGAGAGTAGTTTGAATTGAATCCAGTATGTAGAACTGTTTAAAATTATTATTAAAAAAAAAACATTAAACCCGCCATGTTTAGGTTAGCCCATAGATATACCACTCTGGTGAGCCACATATTACATATTCAAAAGAGTAAGGTGTGTTTGGGTAGAATATTTTCAAAATGGAAAACACAAGTAGGTACCTACTTAAGAACTTTATGATTTAGATACATTTAAAAAAAATTATGTTTGGAATGAAACGAAATTTTCAAATGAATGTTTCTTTGTTTAGATATAGTTACTTTCGCTGTCAAATCAATTATGGCAGCCAAACGACAAGCAAGGATTCACGACTTAACTTTAATCACAACAAAAAAAAATCTCGAGCAAGGCCGGGAACACGTCAGCTAGTGTCTTAACTATGTTAACTATATTTTTGTAATATTTTTTTTTTAGCTCTTTTCCAATGTATCGGTGTATATAACCGGTTTGGAAAAATAAAATAAAAATATAGCTGGAATCATTGCAAGCAACGTTTCGTTTTCAAATTCGTGGGGCATGGGATGTACGTCTATTAGAACCAAAAATGAGTTAAACTCGACACTTATGTTTATTGATTTAACTGTATTAATTTATTTCTAATCACATACACAAAAGTCCTTGATTAAAATTTGACAACTACCTTGCGCACTAAGCCAGTGAAATTTTAATTAAAATGACATTACAAGTTTCTCATTTTGACCCTTCAATACCTTCGTTGAATCTGTGTTAAATGTAAATTCTAAGGGTTGTTTCTAGTTGACGCTTGCCATTTGAAAACAAAGGCAAGGGTTGGCGCCCTTATTTTAGCCATCAATACAAAATGTTATCACCTCGCTCCGGATCCCAGATATAGTGTGTCGCTATTGTTAATCTTTGTTTAATAGACTAATTTATTGTGTAAATATTCAGGCTGTTAACAGGAAAATAAATGGGCCATCTATGTAATGGCCAGTTTCCATGGCTAGGTGTAATACCCGAAATCTCTGTTTAAGCTGATCCGGATAAGGCTTTAACTAACTAGCCTGACTTACGATCTACCCCTTTCTTCGCAGGAGTACGCAGGAACGCCAGTTTTTATAATGTATAATTTTGAATTTTGCACAAAAATTGAAGATTTTACGTGGTTCAAATTGCCTTTGAAAATTGATTTTTTATATATATACTCGTACACCAGAATTATAGATACTCGCAGTATCGCCCCGGTGAAAGACCATTCAGGATCGATATGTTGCTTGAAATGACTTTCTGTGTTTGGTGACCAGATCTGTAAAGCCAGGTACTTCTCATACCAACCCCCTAACAACATGCCCCAATTGAGGATGCCATAGTCCCACTGGCTCTGGGTAGTTGGCACTCTTGTGTAGTATTTACATAAATATAATATATCTCTTATTCATGCATACATTTCTGTTATTCCGACGCCTGACGTGACCCGACTCAAATATTTCATTCAACTTCTTGGCTCTCTGATTTCTTTTTTCTTTCATTTTCAAACATCCCCCTGTCAATGATTTCTCTGTCCATCCACTCTGCAGATGAGACCAAACCGTCTAAAGAAGAATATAATATAATTTCTTCAAAAGATTGGTATTCACTTTGTGGCGTCATTATTCTTAAATATATTAAATAATTTACTTTGTATTCACCACATTATTAATATACACAGATATCTACATGTTTCTTTAGGGACGCTTTCTTCATAAAGAATATATAGAATGCTAAAAATAATAATGTCAAGTATAGACAAATGATAAAAATAGAACACAATAACGTAAAAATAGACAAATTATAAACATAAACAAAAATTAATTGATTGCACCTATTTTTACATAGAGTTCTAGAAATTACTAGAGACTTCTAGAAGTTTCAGTAATAGAGTTAAGGAACACCTAAGGTGTTTAAATAATAACTGTTCTGACTTTTTCCAATCACATTTTAGAAACCAATCATTCTTTCGATGTAAATAAAGGTTTAATACATACATATACAACCGGTTTACAATTAAACAATTTTGATATTTTGGAAATCAGAAGAAGCATTGATGGTGAATTAAATTTAATAAACAAATAAATATTTAAATAAAAAATAGCTGTCTCTTGAATTTATATATCAATTTATTTACATATTAATATTAATAACAAAAATAATTTATATTTTAATTTCTAATATAAATTTGTTATTCAATGTTTTATGATAATTTTTTATTAATATTTTTCATTAATTACTTACCTACTTTAATCAATTTTTGTATATGTTTATAATTTGTCTATTCTTACATTATTGTGTTCTATTTTTATCATTGGTCTATACTTGACATTATTATTTTTTGTATTCTATATATTCCTGATGAAGAAAGCATTGCTTTCGAAACATGCAGATTGTCTGTTTATATTAATAAAGTGGTGAATACAAAGTAATTTATTTTAATTAATTTAAGAATACAATAATTTACCTAAATAATTTGACAAAATCTTCTTGTCCTATTTCCCAACATCCCTTAAATATTATTTTTCACTTTACCCATGAAAATTATAAACAATATGTAGTCGAGTGACTATTTTAACAAAGACAAATGAATATTTTACCAATTGAACATGTTATTTAGGTAGGTGCTATGATTTATCGTGGGACCATTCCAATGGAAAATTGTGATTTTATTTTTACTGACGTAGTATTATTATTGGCTCGGCTAAATGGGAAATCAGGTAGACTTCCGTAGGCATGTGACGTACGCTGTGATGGATTTTCAGTGACGTAAATATAATGTGTTACAGGGTACACTGGAGTGCCGATGTACCAGGCCTTTTTGAAAAACAAAATTATGTGACACTTCTCAAGACCGCCCCTGTATGTACAGAGCACTTACAGCGGAACTATATCGCTACCCGGTAGCGCAACATGGTGAGGCAGGTTAATGCGTAAAGGCAGATGCCGGTATCTCGTTCCACATACGAGCCGATTTAAACAAAAACGAGTCGGCGAAACGACCCGTTCTCATGAAGCCAATGTCAACTGTGAACGGATGTTCCGGTCTTGCATCGGTGCGGAGGGGATCAATGCTGCTAGCTCCTTCGATCAGGCTCCATTGAAATATCTGTTTAACATATCCAGCGTGCCTCATTGCGTATGCACATCAGAGATGGCAGTCGGTCTGTTGGCAACGGATTGTCAATCAGACGAACCGCCCTCCTTTGAAAAGCGGACCTTCCTCGGTGTTATGAATTATTTGGAGTGAAGTTTTGATGTTGCGAATTCCAGTAAACTGGATGTAATTTTAAGGTGGAAGTAATATAATTGTTAACAGTTAATATTGTTATAACTACCTCTACCCCTACAGCTACCCCTATCCATTTCAAAACTTCATTCGTTAACTATTCTAATCAGCCTTTACATCTCTCGTAAACATTGTTCTCAAATGCGTAAACTCATATTTATTTTTTTGTATAAATAATAATGATAATAATATTTATTTATTTGAAACACACATTATTTAACAATAAAATGTAAGAAAGCTTAGACTGCCCAGCTACGAATAAATCCAGTTTTAGGACAGTCAAATTGACACGTTTAGTTCATATTAAGAGCCATTATACAAAAATAGAAAGGAAAAAAACTACAGTGGTGCCTCACACAACGAACTTAATTCGTTCCAGGAGCAAGTTCGTTATGCGAAAAGTTCGTTATGTGAAACGCGTTTTCCCATAACAATACATGTTAAAAAAAATAATTCGTTCTGTAGCATAAAATATGGTAAGATGACATAAAAAAAAGATAATTTTTTTGTTATTATTTTTATTTAGATACATCTAAAAACATAATGAAAAAACACACATTTTTTAATTTTAAGAAATAATCGAATCTTGCACATCTTCATCCATTTTCCGCTTTTTGGCCGATGGTGCAGTGAAAAACCTGTCCAAAGTCGTTTGTTTCTCTCTTTTCTTCAACATCTGCCGGAAATAGCCGGAGTTTATCTTAAAAGGACGACTGCCGTGATACGTGTGCGATTTAATTCGTAATGAAGAACGATTGCCGCGATACGTGCGTAAGTTAAGCGTACTACGCAGTGACTAACGAGTCTAACGACTGCCTGCGCGGGAGGATGCAATTAATCGGCAGTGATCGTAGAAGATCGGGCGACTTCGTTATCGGGCGACTTCGTTGTAATGATGAACGATTGCTGCGACACGTGCGTAAGTTAAGCGTACTGCTCAGTGACTAACGACTGCCTGCGCGGAAGGATGCAATAAATCGGCAGTGATCGTGTGAAGTGGGCGACTTCGTTGTGTGAAGCGAAGTTCGTTGTGTGAAGCGAAGTTCGTTGTATGAATCGTGAAATGAACGAAAAGGAAGTTCGTTGTGTGCAGCGTTCGCTGTGCGAGGCGTTCGTTATGCGAGGCACCATTGTATTATTGACATAGTATGGTAATATAATATATCTGGAAAAAAGTATAATAATTAAGTATGAAGAGGTGTGAAGAATAGACATAGAAAAAAAACTGTGTATACCAGATAATTTGTGTATAGTATAATAGTTAAGTACTTATGAAAAAATGATAAAAACAAATATTATAGAGTAAACAATTATGTATATGTGGTAGATAGGTACTAGTTGGTGCTATGAGGAAAAAAATCGTTTAAAATTGTGTACTAAAAAAAAGATAATATCGAGTAATATTGATAAGATTGAGTTACGTATTACGACGAAACTCAGGGACTGGTCAAATTATGAATACTTGCTCCAAGTGTTCATAATTTTCCACAAATATTTTTTAATAAAACATATTGTTTGGAACTTGGATCGTATACCAAAACAAAATAGCATCGGGGTGTTCGAACTGATAGCACCGCGCTCGAAATTTGAACGTTTTGGAACTGAAGTCAAATGTTGTTCCATTTTAGTTCCCAGTATATTTAATTTTTTTAAACATAATTTTTACCTTTTGCTCCCTCCTGTTACTGTTAAAAAACTATATGTTACTGTCAATTCGACACTGAGCTAATGCGTAATATTGAAACAAACATATTGTAAGACTTTTAATTGGTTTGTTATGCGGGCAATGTCAAATAATAGTATTGAAAAGTATATATAACTGTTTATTGGAAATTCTAGCACAAGTCCACGTTTTTTTTTCTTCTCTGAGGAACACAGTCCACATCAAAGGAATACATCATTACCCATTTGCGCTTCATTAGTTAGACTAACACCGAAACCACTCAACTGCACTTAAAACACCTCATCTAATAATTATTTTTATTTTTTTACATCAATTTAATATAATGTAATTTAATATTTTGTAAATGAAATCCTCAACACGGGAAATCCCAGTGAGGATATCATTATTTATTACTTTGTTATAAAAAAAAGGAAGATAATAAAACATTATTATTATTATTAATTAATTGTATTTGTGTTTAATTCATTTTTATTTATTTTTTTAATTTAATGTTAAACAAATTTAATAATATTAAGTTCTGCATTTAGTATTTTTAGTTCTTCTTTTTGCAATAGCTGTTTCTGCATTCAAGGCCATTTTGAAACTGACAAAAAAAATTAATTGTAATAATTGGATGATTTGAGAAAAATCACCTCAGGGGCGCTATACAAATATTATTTTCTATTCATTATCTAATTATGTAAAAACAGATACAGAAAAATATGCTTACCTAGCAATTCGCTTCAGATGAACAAATTTTTGTTAGAAAATTTGATCTTAGAGATGATATTTATTTATTACTTAAAGTTTATCAAAAAAAATTCCAAAAAATGTAACCTTACGGGGGTACCTCGTTCTAAGGTCACATTGTACATGGTTTTATATAAAGAATATGAATTTGGTCAAGTATATTTTAAGTTTGATATAAAAATTTAAGTAAGATTTCGTAATTATATTAAAATATTACTAGAGGAACATGATAATGCAATAAGATTAATAAGAATTCAAAAAAATTATTAGAAAACATACCGTTGCAATATCATATCCATATTCTTCCTTCCCATGTTCATAATCCATATCTTAATACTTTTTTTGAATTCGGTTAATTTTGTAATGGTTTTTATTGCTAGAGGGAGGATGTTAAATATTTTTATAGAGAAATATTGCAAATTTCTTTGTCCAAAGGTAGTTTTTGTTGTAGGTTGATGGAATGTAAGTTGTAATGCGTATCTTGTGAATCGATCCAAGTTTGTATGTGTAAAGTTATCCTGATTTTTGAATGTGTAAATTAAAATATCTTTTGTATATAATTTTAAAGTTGCTATATTATCTTCCTTTTCTATTACATTTATTAAAAGATCGGTGGGACAAGAAGAGTTGGTATTTATTTGAAATATTTATAATATTTAGGACTGAAGAACATTTATAAAATGACCTTAAAAAGCGTGAGAAGTTTTTAATGGATATTAACTTTTTTTTACACATTTAGTTATTTACAGTTTTGCCTGGCTGTGGACGCATTTGTGCACCGTTTTTTACATATTCTATGAGTGACTAGGTAAGCACTAACCGGCTCAGCAATTTACATATGCATTTCTTCAATTAATGAATATGATTGTCTGAAAATATGAGTTTTTAGTTTAGTTCTGAATTCTGTCGAGTCTTTGATAATTCTTAAGTCATGCGGCAGTTCATTCCAGGCTTTAGGTTCTGATACTCCGAAAGCACTATCACCGAACTTAGTATTAGATATTTATATCTAATACTTATATATATATATTTGCTCTTCGATGGGTTTCGGGCCTGTATTCTTCGAGTGCTGAGTTGAACATATTCTCGAGTATCACAGAGTTCATTATACGGTAACCTTACCTTGAAATGTTAGTTTTTGTTAATGTTTCACTTTTTTATTTATATTTTGGACATGAGCTCTTCTTTTTCATATTTAATTTGAAAAGCCAGGTACTTCCCCCTTCATCCCTTCTCTATTTTCACCTACTGAACTATAGTCCCTAATGTTGAATTCATTAATTTTGTAGTGGTGAAGCAAAAAAAAAATTAAGCCGTTTGAAATCAAATATTTATTTTTTTAATAGTAAATTTTATTTTATTGAAATTGTTTAAATTAAACGTAAATAACTATCACGCCGTTTTCTGCAAGAGTGGGGAGAGAGTATGGATCCCCAAATAGCTCTCGGTCTTGGCTCACACTCATTAATTCACATTCACACATCGTTTCATAGAAACCTTTCTGTTATTCTGACTCTTGACATGGCCCTACCTAAGTATTTGGTTCACTTGATCGTGCCGTGTCTTCCTAGGACGTCCCCGACTTCTTCTACTTACCATTCACATTAGCGTTATATATCCTCCTTATACACCTTTCTTCGTTCTTCCGCTCTACATGCCTAAACCATCTAAGCGTCCCTTTCTTAATCTTACTCATTACGTTTAGATCAGCTTTGCATTTATTTGCGAATTTCTGCGAGCCTCGGGGATCTCATTTCTACAGAATTCGTTCTACTTTCATCTTTCCTCTGCCAGTTCCATGCCTCACTGCCATGCATCAAGGTTAGTATCAGAGCTCCATTGTGGTCTACTAGCTTTGCTTCGTTGGTCAATCTTTCGTTAGCGCCAAATTAAACTTAAAAAAATAAAATTCCCTAATATTATGTTCAAATTAAATTAAATATTTTAATGTTTTGTTATGGGGAAGTCCAATCTAGTAGTGCCAATCTCGTTGTTCGAAGTAAATTCCATTTATAGTACGTTTAAGAGTATATTAGAAACGCCAAGTGTATTTTTGACAATATTTACGGGCGACATATTGAAGTATAAATACTTCTGTACATTACGTTGCTCCTCTGTACGAGTCAGACGAGCCATTTAAATGTACACGGGCTCGCGGTGGGCACGCGCTGGAATGCCTTTTAATTAAGTTAAGCATTTTCCATTGTTTTCAAGTACAAATGAAATTAATATTCGCGTATTAGAGTATTTGAAAAGCGACGAGAATTCTTAATTAAATTTGATGTGATACACGAAAGGTACATTATTCTTTATTAGGTGCCGTTTTTGGTTGTAAAAAAAAAATTGTAAAGATTTTTTTTTATGTATAAATGTAGTTAAACATGGTCAGTTGAACATGGCTGAAAATCCATGTATTTTATTTTCCGCAAGAGTTTTGAACAAAAAAGGCTTTGAAGATGTGAAAGGGGAAAAAGAAAACTAGGGCCTTTTTTATATATTCAGATTTTTTTTAAATTGTGCTTAACTGACTACATCCATTTACTATACGCATGATAAATAACAAGAATTCAAATAACTCTAATGACATGAATTGAAATACTTTAAAAAAAAAAATTATTACATGTAAGGATACAAGAATCTTGCGCTTCCGGGAGTTATCAATTCAACTAATTATGGGACTGTTTATTATTGCTACATAATATTAGGTTTTAGTTGACTTTTCAAGGCAAGCATGAAAAGTCTGAAAATATAAAAACAAATATATAAAAACAACAGGAAAATTACATAAATAAATGTACAGGCTCGAAATATACAGATACAATAGAAATACTTAACAACGTTTTACAATAGAAAAAGTATACCTACACCCGAATCTACAAAGCTTAGCAGGACGGAGTTGGCACCCATGATAAATGGTTTTCCAAACAGCATTAAAAAAATAATATTTCAGAAAATCATTTCGAGATTTGTCCAAAGCGCACACTTGCACACATTATATGCATGTCTCTTGAAACCTTCAAGGTTGTAGCACCATACCCCGTGTCATGCTTTGCTGAGCCAACATGTCTGTTCTGCCATGTGCTATGCATAGCAGATATGTTATGTTAAACGTAGTACCATAAATCAATTATGGTTTCCAACCTCACCAAAGCGAAACTAGAAGTATTTTCCACTCTGGAACGAGTTGCAAATAGAGTACAATTATATTTGTTCCTTTTAAATAAGCGCTCGTTGAGATATGAACACGCACCCTGGATCGGACCTCCAAATCATAATACGTATTTAGAAAAATGCCTGAGATACGTAATCACATACAAAAAGTGCGTCACCACATCAAGGTGACGTACTTCTGCGATTCTGATGACGCATTTAAAGACGTAAATGGCAGCTGTTGACGTCACTATTTCTGGGACATACACCAGTGACATCAATTAAATCATCAAAAACGTCTGTGTCTGGCGTGTTTCTACCAATCTCAATGATGTCAATTGTTTCATAGGGAAAAATCATATAAATAGATCAGTTATTTTAATAGACGATCATTGTGAAAAGGTTATTCCGCCTTTATCGACCTATATTCAATACATCTACAAAACTCTTGCTGACAGATTAAGGTGTCGATGTGTCGATTATGTCTGGATTATTTATTAGGATATTTATTGCTCTGGGATAAGTAAAGCTAACATAACATATTTATTATTTCTTCTTCGTGTTATATCACTAAATCCATAGAATAAATAATACGCACTAGAAGTTCCTTTCACTTATATTTAAAATGAAGTCTGTAGCCTTTTACTTAATACCTATTTGTTCTAACTCACTTAGAACGCGCTCTGCCCCTCTTACTATTGCCTAACATTGTATATCGCCATCCCATTTGAATTTCATAATGATGATAAAACACAGTTTTGTATTTTTTAAATTTTGACTTTTGGATCACGAGACATCCCCACAATTTATTTCTTGTGTTCTCATATAATAAAGATATGATTAAAAACATTGAAAATAATTTGAATAATACATATTTACCAGTCCCTGATTTCGAAATGGCGATATCTGGGCCCACAGTCAAGGGTCTTACTGCTCTGCCGAGATAAAACGGCCGCCGTGTTTAATAATAGTTATGACTTGTATTTACAAGTGTGGTTAGTTGGCAAAATACAAAATATATGAAATAAAAGAACCCGCGACCTCTGAATCTAGAGCCAATGAGACAATTGACAACAATATCATTCTCCTCGAATCATACTATAAATAAAATAACTATTATTATTTCTCAACCCTCAACAAAACGGCACAAACCGCCCTTATTCAAAAATTTTTTTTAGGCATCTGTATGATCTCCTCGAACCGCAGATCTTAAGTGCTATTCGCAGTGACATATTATCTACTGAGCGTTTCTCAAAATTCAAATATTAAAATTAATATCGTTACTTCAGACAAAGTGCCTCAAATTTCTCACAAGTTACAGCTCCAATCTAATAACCCATTTCGCCTCCAACCTTTCCCGAACCACCCGGGCACTAATACATAATATATGTAATATGAAGAAATACAATATACCTAATCCAACCTCTACTGATGTTCGAGTAAAAACGATTCGGTCATCAACGAATCTTTATGAAAACTCGAGTCCAATGGAATTCATCGATATCATCGATTCTTTTCATTTTCATTCCATGTCATTTTTTTTTCAAACTTTTCTGAATATTTTATTTAAAAAATAAGCTCTAAACCCTAAGATATATATTTTTATAAGAAGCAATCACTTTTTTGGTTTGATGTTATCTGCTTCTTCCATTATATAGAGAAGCTTGCCCCGGGCGGGTGGTGTATGTTTGTTTTGTATTCAAATCTACTGTTTTATTCCATACTAGATGAAATTTTCCACAAATGCCGTTTGAAATAAGATAAAAGTCACTGTCTATATGAGCTTTTCAAAACCCACCCTCTTCTCGTTTTCCCACCCCTTAAAGCAGAATTTTGTTACTTGTTGATGAAATTGAGGTATTGAAACATTGAGGTAGAGATAGGAGTAGAGGTAAGGATAGAGGTAAGATTAGAGGTAAGGGTAGAGGTAAGTGTAGAGGTAAGGGTAGAGGTAGGGGTAGGGGTAGGGGTAGGGGTAGGGGTAGGGGTAGAGGTAGGGGTAGGAGCAGGGGTAGGGGTAGGGGTAGGGGTAGGGGTAGGGGTAGGGGTAGGGGTAGGGGTGGGGGTAGGGGTAGAAATACATGACAACCTCAAAACTTTACTCCGAACCATTCATAACCTCGGGCAATCGAGCTTCGTCAGGGCAATTTAACTGAGGGGAAAGAAACGAGAAAGGTGAAGGTTGGAAATTACCCGGCTATTCAGAGCTGGTCACTAAACATGACTGAAGCCATTTCAAGCAATACTTCGATTCTGAATGGTTGTCTTTCACCGGGGCGGTACTGAGAGTATCTTAGGTATTTAGGTATGTACTAAAGCAACTATTACAAAAGGTAAACATGCGTTCATTTTATCAACTTAATATTATATCTCATCGTCAATAATAGACTACTTTCACTGTATTATTTGTGCTAACTTTTTTTTTTTTTTACGGATGGTTCATTAACAAAACTAGACTGTTAAATTGATTGCTGGTACCACCCCGGAAGGTACTTGCGGAGGAAAGGTGAGGGATGAGTTAAAATAATTCACCTTGCGGCGTATCTGACATCGTTTCGTCCTCCCACATCCTCCTCCTTCCGCCCCGGTTCCGACGTTCGACGTGGCAACGAAACTCTGGAACTGATGTGAACTAACTAACTTAACCATTACGCCGTTTATCTGCAGGTGTAGGCAGCGGGATAGACCACCACACAACTTTGTCTCGGCACACACCCCTCGCTTCATTCACATTCATCATAAATCGTTTCATACATACTCTTCTGTTATTCTGACTTTTGACATGGCTCAACTTAATTTGTTCGTGCCATGTCTTCCTCGGACTTCCCCGACTTCTACCAAACTATCTCTTTATATATTCTTCTTACACTTCATCCGCTCTACATGCCCAAACCTTCTAAGCAATTTTTAATCTTATGTTTTACGTTCACATCATGTAACAAACACTACTCAAAATTTGACATCTTTAACTCTTCACCACACTCTATAGTCACACCGGCGGAATACCAAGCCTTTATAACTTCAGATACCTACTCACCTCATACTATCACCAGTCTATTTACTCTCTTCTTTATGTACGAGTGTACACTATTTTTTCTTGTTCTTTTATTAATATAAAATCACACACATACATTTCAACTAGATCCACCCCTCTTCCCCCTACCCCCTTCCTTTCCAGACCCCATAACAAATTACATATAACTTTGATATTTCTTCTTTATTTTGTTTAATTATTTTTCTAATTTTACTTTGATTTATTCGTACCTGTAAATGGTCAAATTTATATCACTTAATTATTATACTTATTTTTCTATGTAAACTGTTGGTCAAAATAAACAAAAATAAAATCAATCAGCCTTACATTCTCTCCGGATCTCCACATTTTTAACACGTTCATACGTGGTTTTGCCACACATCCGCCTCAGGGATCTTATACGGTTAATACAAACAAAGAAAAATCGGTCAGTACTTGTTGTCTACTCACTAAGCTTAAAAAAGAAAGCGATTTTCCCGGATTTATCGCTAAAAAGTTTGGATTTTTAGGAGCTTATTATCTTATTCGCTATCCCTCGCCCCGGGGCCGGCGGACTTTACGCTGCGCCCCTGCCTCAAAGCTTCGAAGCTCTCAATCTCGGCCGCTTCCCTTTAATAATTTTATTTGAATAAAAAGCGACAAAAAATGTACATTTTTCTCGATTCTAAGGAATATATTTATGAGAAACTCCATAGAAATAGAAACGCCGAGAATTCTTACAACAAAATTTATTTTCTAACTACATTCTGTATAATTTTTTTTGTGGGATTTTGCTGGCACAGCGGAACAGAGACACATTTATGTACAATAATATAAAATAAATAAAGTTATTTGTTAACAAATTTGTTTAGATGTATATACGTGCTTTACTTTTGAATTTTTTAAACCCTTTTTTTAGTAAACTGTTTGTTTACGCACTGTTCTACATATTATGATATACGGTATATAAGTGACGTGCAGTCCATAAAGGCTGAAAAGCTATCCCTACTCTAAGTAAAACAATGAAACATAAAAAAGATAATAGATTTTTTTTTATGTCACATATTTCTAAGAATTTGTACCTCTTTTATCTTAAATATCCAATGGACATTCATCCCCAAACTTAAAAAACTACACACAGCCTACCTTTGATCATAGAGCAATGCACGCCACTGCAGTATACTATATATCCTGTTATAGGTAGCTTAGCTTCCGAAACATGTTGATATGTATATGTTAACCAGTAGTGTACACAAAGAATTTCTTTTTATTTTTAATAATAATGACGTCACAAAATAATTACCCAATCATTGAAGAAATTTTTATTATTGTTTTCAATTATTTTTCTCTTTTTCGTGTATATAATTCTTATGAAGTATTTTCTTGCTTCACAATTGATGTTATTACCCACGTACTATCACAAAATATATTTAATATTACGCGTACTAAATTGATGTTAACATTATTTGAAAACCACGTTCAAGGAGGCCTTAGAACGATGTACCCCAGTAAGGACACATTTTTCGTTTCTCACCTATATGCAAACTAATAAATAAATACCTGAACCATCAATATCGAAAATCTTTAATATCTATTTATTTAATATCAAGGGTATAAATATACCATAAACAATACAAGCATAATAATGTAGCACAAATAATATTTAAAAGCTAACTTTTAAATATTAGGTCGTACAATGACATCAGAGTACATAAATAATAAAAGTTCATAAAGGGTATAAAGCTAAAAGATATGCGTGCATATAAAACATTAGTAAGCTTAAGTTATATTAATATTGATTGAAAAGATACGAAACATGTAGATATGTGTGTATATTAATAAAGTGGTGAATACAAAATATTTTTTAATTCATTTATTAATAATGACGCCACAAAGTGCATACCAATCTTTTGAAGAAATTATAAATAAATAAATTCTTGAACACTTCAATCCTTCCTCTATTTCTTCTCCCTTTCTTTCCCCACTTCCGTCAGCCTCACAACGTTCCCTAAATGGGTATTTCAATACTCCACTGGCTCCTGGCATTTGGAAATTGTACGTTGTCAATTAATAAAATACAAATAAAGCTCTACGGGTTTTGGAGTAAAAATCCATCCATTTCAACCGAGTAAAAAATTCTCTATCCTTCTTTCAATGTTATCTGCTTTTTCACAGTCGCATAAACTGCGAAGTATGTTTTTTGTCACCTACACTCGCATTTGTTCGAAGGGCATGGGACATGTTACATAGTCCTGCGTTCAAAGTTTTCTTTAAATTTTCCTTTTAAAGAAAAGCCAAGGAAACCTCTTTTCCTAAATGGGAGCTTATGTGTACAGGGTGCCTCAAAACAGATAATACAATGATATCATGACTCTTTTACAAGGAAATATAAGAATTTGAGGACATGATTACATTGATCCCGTTTAGCTGAAGAGATTGGCCGAAAAAAATTGTCTTATGGGCGTGTCCGAGTGCCTCAAATTGATGAACCGTTTTCAAATATCGAAGTTGTTTCTTTAATAGATAAATATTTTTTTATTGTTCTACCGGTATTTCAATGGACACCGGTGCATAGTTTGGAAACACGCCAAACGCGCACCTAACATTAGTTGACATTTGTCAAATGAGGCGGTGTCGCTTCTACGATTCCTTCTTGTGTTCAACCTCACTGCTGTGGAATGTTTTGCCGGCCTCTGTGTTTCCTCCCTCCTACAACGTAACTCTTGATGATCCGGGTTCACTTCTTCCTGTCATTAAAGAGATCCTCCACACAGCATCTCTAAAAATGACAAGGACCCTGAGGACAAATATTTTCCTCAGGGCATAATTTGTGGAATTATTGTAAAAAAAAATTTTTTAATTGGACCTAAGAGTCGAAAGATCATGTAAATTGTAACAACATCAGTTTTCTTTCAAATCGGTATAGGCCACACTTCTAGTGATTTTAGGTTCAGTGGATAATTGCCTCTTTAAAAAAATTGATTAATATTTAATACGTAGTTACGATGTGTCATAAGTAGGGACCTGAAAAATTCGCGTTATGTTTCTGGAAAAGTGGTGCTATTTTTCGGTATTCGCGTTATTTTTCGCGAAATTCACGTTATTTTTCCGCAAAATCGGTTGTATTTTGCAACAAAAGACGTGCATATTTTTTTAGCAATTTTTTTTATTTATTTATTGCAGTACTCGGTGTTTTCGACATAAAATTAATTACATTCCGTTGTATGGCTATTCAAGCTATAGCAAAACTATAGCCAAAGACACATTGAGAACGTACTTTTTATTTCTTATTTTAAAATACTAAAATATGGCGTGAAAAATATGACAATTTGCAGTTATTTATCCGAAAAGTGCGAATTTCGCGTAAAATTCAGGTCTCTTGTAGTAAGAAATTAGGTAGTATTAGGCAAAAAATAAAACCATATTTTTCTTACTATATTGTTTTTGATCACCCAGTAAGGAAAAAATATTGTGTTATTTTAGTCCACAATTGTATTTTTGCTCGTTCCTTTAATATAATACAAGGAAATGGAAAATTCTTTGTGTATTGTGTGTAGCACAGCCACCTTTAATAATATTGTAAAAATACAAAATGCTCCCATTTCGGAAACATGCTCAAGGACTTTTATGTCGTATATTTCTTTCTTAGAGGGTTAGCGACCACCTCTAATTCATTTATCTGAAAATTCACAATACTGTCGCATGATTGTGACACACGTACAATAAGGAAACAATTATATCCAGGCTAGCAACCAAATTCTTTGAAAAGTATTCTGAAATACGAGATTCACACGAAGATTTCACTTATAAACCGGTTAGTGGCTGAGTTGGCATCACGTTTGGGTCTCACCCAGGCGTCGTGAGTTCATTCCTCGGCTGGCTAAGTCCTGCATTACGACACAAAGCAACATCTTGCGCTTACTGTGATGGTAGTAGGAGATTTTCAAAAATTGTCACGTTATTCGTAACCAAGGAAAAATGTAGCTCTTCTACATGAACATACAAAATACATTTTTCTATTAATTGCCGTGTTATTTCTAATTTATATACTTATTTCTTTTTTTTTGTTTATGTTGGGCATTAACTATGTAACATTTTCTAGAAAATTTAGTATGTACTTTTGTTATTTAATTTTATTACTGCGCTACCGGTTTCGACACATCCGTATCATTCACTAGCGTTATTCTCGTCTCCTTTCTTTCCCTAAAAAGATCTTCCACACAGCATCCCCAAAGATTACATAGACCCTGATTGAGATTATTTTCCTCAGGGCCTTCTGTGTAGAGTTCGTGTTAAAAAAAGCAAGGGAGAATTTTTTTTTAAATAGTTATACTTTTCCGAATTACGAATAACCCATTTGAAAATATTTTACTAATTACTTAGCATTACAAGCAGAGGATGTCTCTATGATTATATCGCGGAAACTTCACTGGTTAATGCAAAAAATAAAAAATGTTATTTTTATATTTTTTTTTTTTTTCTCAGAGTGTCCATGTTTCCACGCCGTAAAGGAATATGGGGGAAATCAGCGCCCGGACGAGTCTCATCTTTGTGGTATTCGTTATTTATCGAATTTGACTACCCTCGGCTCATTTTCCATCCTACACCCCTAGTGCGTTAGGGTTGTAGAGAAGCAATTTCGATTTATTTATTATTTATAGTTCAGACGCCCTTCGTCAGACTCGATTGATTTCGCAAGACGTTGATCGATAGTTCGGAGGTCCATTATCAATGCACTCGTTGCTAAGTTAATATAACGCCTGACTTCATATCCTGAACTTTCCTTTCAGATTTTCGCGGAAGTTCAAAACGTTGACACCGGATTTCTGTTAGAAATAGGTCAACTGTCTCATTTCATTGCGTAAATGCTTCAAAAATGCATGTGCTTACTAACCATAACGCCATTTTAAATGCAGGGGTAAGAATAGATGACGGCCTTCATCGTCGAGGGGTAAGGCTCTCGACTACGAATCCGGATGTCACGGGTTTAAATCCCGGCGTTCGCAAGTAAATTTTATTTAATTAATTTGTGTTAAGTTTTGTACACGCCCACAAATATTTTGATATTATATTCCTCGTGTGTTATGGCTAAAGCTTCAAACTTATGGAAAATATTTAGCCGAACGAAGTATTCTAACCTAACCTTGTGTCATGACTTATTTTCAACGTAATCTTCTTCTCCTATCTATCTTCTTCTTCTTATATTATATAAAGAAGAATGTCCGGGTTTGTTTTGTATACAAATTTACAGTTTTATTACGAGCTTGTAGAAATTTTGCACACTTGATCTATAAAACAAGATGAAGCTCTCTGCCCACATGAAATTTCAAAAAACCACCCCGATCTCCCTTTCCCACCCTTATTAAATTAAATTTTACACACTTGATGTTCTGAAATTTTACACACTTGATGTTCCAAAGGAAAATTACTGGGTAGGGGTAGGGAGTATAAAACTTTACTCCAAATCACTAATAACCCCGGGCAACGCCGGGTACTTCAGCTAGTCTTAAAATAAAAAAAATTATCAATTTTTAGTTACACAATAATATCATTTTAAATTTACAAGATTTCCAACCATACCTAACAATGACTGTCAGATCGCATTACACTCTTGCGAAATCTGTCCAAGACACAATAAGACCTTGCGTTATTTGACTTAAACCATGAAAACTGAAATAATAATAAAATGATTGGCTTGCTCCACTTCGCCTCTGATCCCACGTAGAACAATGCCAGCAAACCGGAACATTCCCTCGTTCGGGTGTTGATTGTGTGACAATACCACTGATGGTGTACAGTAGCGTTCTGTCAATGACCTCGCGCTAACTAAACTGCCGTTTACCGCTATCCCTAACCGCGACGTTCCGAATAGCGGTAACCTTATCGGGCGAAGAAGTATTGCAGAACGTTTAACAGTTAATTTGACGATATTCTTCCTTTAAAAGATCACTTATTTATTATTCTATAAATATGGTCATGTTTGCTCCCATTAATATGAAGTAATTGCGTACTTGTGAACATAACGGAAACTTTATTACGCACATACTCGTATTATATGTGACTAGTTCGAAAGGAATTTCAAGAACTTAATAATGAAAATTCATTTCAGTAGTTACTAATTTCTTATTGAGCCCTTCAATATTTTTAAGACTTTAATGAAATATCATGCCAATGGCGCATTTTCAAGCTGCAAAATTATTAAAGGGCCAGCACTAAATATAATAATAATAATAATAATGTTTAATTGCTTTTTTTAATGATAAAGAACAAATAATAATATCTTTTCCAGGATTTCATTTACAAAATATGTAATTACATTATATTCAATAGTTGCGATTGCTGAAAAAAATTAGTAATTGTAAGGTGAGGTGTTTTAAGTGCAGTTGAGTGTTTTCTTCTCCCTATGTAACGTATCCAGTGTTTTATTTGATTTTTAAGTTTATTATTGTTGTTGTGATTTTCGAAGGAGACTGGGATTTTGTTGTAGAGTTTAGTTCCAACGTAAAATAAGTTTTTTTGTCCAAATGTTGTGTTTTTGGTTCCTTGTTGTATGTGTTTTTGACCCAGAGATCTAGTGTTTCTAATATTTTTCTCGTATGTGTGATTGTTGTTATTTCTTGTTTTAGTATTTATTTAGTATTGTTTTATTGACATAATGTTAAGATTATTGAAGATTTCGTCAGTGCAGGTTTTTTTGTGTTCTAATGAGTAAAGTAAGAATATTATCATTAGCACTGCCCCATCCGATAATTCCATATAAAAATAGTGATTGGTAGAGATCCATGTAGATCTTAATAAAATCTTTTGTACTGAGGACATTCCTGATTGCTCGAAATGCCTCTAAACACCACTTTGGAGGTTGCTAACTTAAGCAATATCACAAATGAATTATCTGTAAATTGTATACGAGTAGTTATGAAAATGTGTAAGGTATAAAAAAACAACAAACTGGAATTCTTAAATTTTATAAAATTCCCACCTAAATGTATGAAAATAGGTGCAGTTTGAAAACCAGTGAAAGTACGTATTTCATATGAACTTTGAAATATTACAGATTGAGGATTGTTGTCTTTTGAAACCTTACACATTTTACTAGTTACCCGTATAGAATCAACAGATAAATCATTCGTATTATTTCTTTAGTTAGCAACCTGAAAAGTGCTTTTTTTGTATATGCTAACCTTTGTTGAGGTGAATTTATCTAAAATGATTAATCAATTTATTTCGTCGTTCAATTCGTCTTGGAATATATTTTAACACTTTTATTAGTACCTTAATTTAGCTAATGATGGAAATGATGTTGCGATCTGAAAATGGTTTCATTGACCTGGATATTCCGCACAGAGAAATCTTCACGAAGCTAGAGTGCTTACCTTTCGAGATTTTTTGCTTCTGGGGTCGGTTTTGATCAGTTTTGAGTTTAGAATGTCAAATGTCAAAACAAGGATGAGTTTTAGCGTACATAATCGTATATTATATTCATGGTAAACCATAACTATACATAAGTAATAAAAGTATGTACCGTAATCTATCGTAATATCCGTATTGATAATTGGTTTGATCATGAATACTCTAATTTAAAATACTGTATATTCCAGATGAAGAAAGCATCGCTTTCGAAACGTGTATATAGCTGTGTATATTAATAAAGTGGTGAAAACAAAGTTTTTTTTTTAAAATTCAATTAGTTAATAACTTTAACTTTTATCATAGTATTTTTTTTGTGAGGGTGTTTATTTTTCTACAATTTAAAAAAAAAATTACATTAATTCCATAAAACTGGCAATTACAAAAATAATTTCCCTCAGTGTCTATGTCGTCTTTGGGAAAGCTGTGTGGAGGGTTTTTTATGGATTGGAAGTTCTGGGAAGGAAAAACGTAATTGGGGTGGGTAGGAATCTGGGGTTCAGTGTGTCCAGGAGTGACGGACGTATTAACCCATCCCTCCTCTTGCGGTGAGTCGAGAGAGTCCGGCCGGATTGGTCAAGGGGTCTCCCTCTACAGGCCTCTCCCGGTCCGATCCCGCCCACTTCGCAGTTGGTGGACGCATTTGCCGCAAAGACTTGGACAAATCTCACCCCATGAACCGGGGCACCCCTGCTAAGTCACCAAACCGTAGCGAACCACTTGAAGTGACCTATGGCAGAAGTGTTGGTTATCCAATGAGTGGTTCCTGGGGCGGCGGTTCACACACCCGTTTCTCTAATTATTTTTTATTTATTTATAAAATACATAATATCATCAATTGAAAGGGAAAACAACAATGTTCACAAATATTTTCGACCATTCCTTTCTGACTTCTCATTTTCGGCATACATTTTCGGCATACATTTTCTTCTGTTGCTATTATTTTAACATTTTTTTTTGTGTCATATTATGACCTGAATGTATTGTTCAGCGTACTCGAGCAATCCCACTGAATTAATATTCCCGAAGAAGTGTGTTGTGGGCGTGTCCGTGCGTCGAAAGTAAGATCAAATTTTCCCGGTCCTCGATTTGGTAAAATTATTAAAAAATGTTCAAATATCGAAACTCTTTCTCGAATAGATAATTAATTTCATTAACCTGTCTGCGGGCTAGGTTTGATAAGGTAAATTTGCGACATCTGTTTTCTTTCAAATTAGTTCTAGGGATAATCTGTTCAGTGGGTAAACTTATTTGTAGAGGTATCATTTATAAGAGCGTTGCGCAATTCGTGTATCTGTGTTTACACAGTTTTCTTTCTGTAAAGTTACAAGACAATCTAATGCGTATAATGGAAAACCAGCAACAATGAGCGTATGTAGGAATTTTCAGAATAGCTACCTGTACCTTATCTCAATGTGTACATAGGTGTTGAACAATAATCTTGCAAGTGTTGCCATATTGGGTGACCGGACTTTTATCTTTGCTAAATGAAGAATTAAAAAATAATTATCTTTATATATATATATAAATGATTGTTGTCTGTCTGTCTGTCGTCGATTTTCTCGATAATTACTGAATCGGTTTCGCTGAAAATAGCACAGTTTGTTCTCATTAGTGCCAGGAGGGTTTAGAGAGTATTTTGAATGAAATCAAATATATATAACTGTTGCTATAACGTTTTATAATTAGTATGAAAATCATTGAACCCGCCATGTCTTATTGAGGTTAACCCGACCATTCTGGTTAGCGACAGATTACATATTCAAAAGAAGAAGTTTTGTTTGGGTAGAATATTTTCAAAATGAAAAACACAAGTAGGTACCTACTTAAGAGCTTATTATTATTTATATATATTTTGAAAATATAACTGTTCGGAATGAATAAAAATTTCAAATGAATGTTTCTTTGTTCAGAGTAATAGTCGTCAAACGACAAGCAAGAATTCACATTTTCATGACTTTATTCCAACAAAATATATATAATCCTGGGCAAGGCCGAGTACACATCCGCTATTTATTCATTAATTTTAATAATATTCAATGAATATCAATTAGAATGCGACCAAAAACTGCTAAAGCGGGCTTGTTAACCAATTCTGCCACCGAAGCCCCCTTTAATTGTGTGTTTCATAGAATTTCTTGAAAAACTACTCTTATTTTCCATGAGGTTATTTTGTGAGCGAAGATTCGAACCCGAACTAAATTGCAAACTAACCAGGGTGACAGGGAAACTACCCTTTTTTATTTCTAGGGAAAAATCTTGACTTTGATATAAACATGGTGCTGGACTATGTGCAGTCGGGAACAACTACATAAAATGTTTCTTGTGACATATCACAAATACTTCTTCTACACTACACAGTTTTTTATTTAGCCTTTCTACTGTGGATGTTTATTCTGAAAACTACTTCGTTGACAATGTGAGTTTTTCTTTAATAGGAAAATTCAGCATTTATTCAAGTCGTATTCTTCCTATAATCTTTATAAAGTCCCTTAAACCCTTGACAACAAGAAAACAGAATCCATCAAATAAACTGATTTAAATTGTATTGAAAACGTTGATGTGAAGTAAAATATTTAATTGATTTATTATAAAATTATGCGACAGTAAAATATTAGTTTGTCTGGGGCGCACAATTGAAGTGAGTCGAAAAATTGTTTAGTTTTGTTGCAACACAAATGGGAGGTACAGGTATTTGTGTACAGTTGACTTTCCACATGACAATGGGTCGTTTTAACAACACGTAATTAAGAATAACTCATTTTAAAAAAAATTATTTATTAATAATTTTCACAAAGTATTTCTTATTAATTTCATTAATAATCACGCCACAAAGTAATTATACATTTATTTTTAAGATTATTCCATTCCATAAGATAATAAACACTATTTTAAATATGATTCAATGCCATACTTACACAAATGTAAAACTTATCTATAATCACGACGTTCACCAACACAATAAAATACATGACAACCCAACAAACTACACATCAAAAATACACTACAAAATACTGAATAAAATCATTCGAATACAATTGCTTGCACCAACTATAACGAGTTGCCTGAAGAATTGAGACATGCGTTCGAATGGGAAAAATCTCGAGATGATGTTCTATGATCTTATTTTTTTTAATATTCGATTTGGAAAACCATTTTTCATAGATAACAACTCTGTTCTGATAGCCGTCCTTTGGTTTTCCTGATGAGGTATATAGTAGGATAGTGATGTAAGTATATTTCTCTCTTGTAAAATGTTATGTATATCTTTTGTATCTGTATGTTTCGAGCCTGTACATTTATTTATATTATTTTATTATTTATATATATATATATTTATTTTTTTTAATATTTTCATTTACCGATTTGCCTTCAAAACTTTGTTAAACTTAATATTATGTAGCATGTCTTTAAATATATATATATATATATCTATTTATTTTTTTTATAAAAAAAATTATTGAAGAAATAAATCTGTTTTTCACCCTTTTTAATGATGGCAGGTTTTTCTTAATTGTTTCACAACGAATGCTATTTAAGACAAGTGTGTTGTAATTCCCTCAATTAATTTATTAGCAAAGTATATTTATAAAAATGGCATTAAAATTTAAGTCATTGGGGATTAAAAACACATAAATTTAGGGTGTTACTTATTTGCTTCAATTGTATTTGCCCAAATATTATATCATGTTCAAAAGTAACTATTAATATCTAACTAATTAAAAATGGTTAAGATCGCCGTTAATGAGTGAAAGCCATAAAAAAGTGTTATTTTTTATCTCTAGTTGTTCAAGAAAATATCATCTAAAACCCTTTATTTCTATATATCATATTTGGGTTTTAGGCTCGTTTTTGCCAAGCGGAAAAAGCTTGCAGATCTTAATAATATCTTTATTAAAATTGATTTTACTTTAATTAAATTAAAAATAGCTTACTACGAATAACAATTAATATATTTAATTCACCTGTAAACAAGTTTTTCTTTAAATGCCAGCACGTTGGTGTAGGTACGAATTTTGAATGATTCCCACAAATCCTTCTCCATAATACTGCAGTTTCGAGTATCCTATCTTTCCCACACAGCATTTTCACACTGTTAGCACGAAAGGTAAAGGTATTGGAATAAAATTGAGGTTATGGTTCCACTCAAGCGACCGTAAAAAGTAGTCACCGTACAAAAATGCCACACTTATAGTTTTATCTTCCAACAATGGAGACTGTTGAGCAATAACTTGTATTCATACTTTAATATGACCCGAATTCTGGACAAATATGAGTGTATAGAAATACAAATGTTGCTGCATTAATGGGTACATTATTCATAGTAAATTTTTGATTTTTGAGTTTTTATTTTGAATTACTGTATGTACTTTTCGTTTTTGATATTTTTTATGTGAATACAGTACGCGAGTCCCTAGTGCTATGGCATCCCGAATCAGGATATTTGTAGAGGCTGATATGAATGTATCACTTTTTTGTGAATCCTGCACAAGAGTCACAACTTACTGATACCAACTATTCGGAGGTAGTATCCTCATTTTCCCAATAATGGTATGTTGAGAGGATGAATGTAGTAGGGAGGGGAAGTAGTTGGGGGTGAAGAAGATCGGGAAGAACATGGCTATTTAGATATGGTCATTAAACATGACATTGTCATTTTAATGCCAGCAACGAGTTTCTATTCTCAATGGTCATATTTAACCAGAGCGAAACTAAGAGTATCTACCACGCTTCATATTTTCTATACTCTTATCGTCTTTATTAAAAATATCTTTGAACGTCGTGACTCATTTTTTAAGAGAGGGAGTCATGGCACCAGATCAATATTTTCATGACTCAATTGAACGACGGCACATTTTAAGAGCCGGCACAATGAGTCGTCCACAGTGTACTCGCCAAATACAGAATCGGGATATACTATCGGACTCCCAGCTTAAGCGTATGAGTATGGTGATTATAAATAAATGAGAACAAAGGACCTTATCTAAAGAAGCGTCATAGAAATGCGTGAGAATACTATCGAACATCTTTGATTATCTCTTTAAATAAATAAACAATCTTTTTTATGTGGTTCAAGGTCAGTGAACCAGAGTTATTATCAATCTATGGAATATGTAGGACTGCACGAACGTCCCCACATTTAGGAATAAAAAATTATTGTTATCATATTAATAATTGTTTTTGTGTTTAATTCGTACAACCCCATTTAGTTTATTTTTTTATTTTATTTAAATCATTTTTAATAATGTTATTAAGTTCTACAAGTATTTCAGTTTGTTATTATTGTGACAACTGTTTCGGCGTATAAGGACAGTTTGAAAATATCCTAGAACGCCGAAACACCTATCACAATAATAAAAACTAAAACATACTTGCAGAACTTAATAGCATTATTAAATATGATTTAAACAAAATAAATAAATGCGGTTCGACGAATTAAACACAAAAACAATTATTAATTTAGTAATAATATTTAAGTCACAGTTCAATTGTGCCATGGTACGGTTTACCAGGAGTCGTACGCTCACGACTCAGCATTAGTGTATAGCTGTATAATACGGGTATGTGCTTAGTTTGGTAGTTGAAAAAATGTTAAATTTATACCAAAACTTATAAATGAATAAATAAATATTAAAAAAAAAAATCGCTTTGTTTTAATTATTTCTACTACTACCTTTTATTAGCGGAAAACATTGCTTGTGTAATGATGGAGGACTAAGCTAGCGGAGTATTGAACCCGCAATGCGACCCGACGCCTGGATGGGAACCATACGCTTTGGCCCTCTCGACCAATAGCTGCAAAGTTTTCCGTGTCGCTTTAAAATATTATTTCGTGATCAGGGAGAGATGACATAAATATTTTCTACCTTCGTATTTCAATAAATCCATCGATTTTAAAAGTAGTTTTCTAAGATTTTATGTTATTTTGTTATCTTATGAATTCGTACATTTAGGAACCTATTGTATGGTATGTTAGTATTTTTGACAACGATCCTCAATTCCCTGCTGCGACCTGTTCCGCGAACGTCCACATTATATAGATTAGATAACACAAGATAAGATAAACATACGATATAATTTAGATAAGCAATTCAATATTTAGATAAGACCATGTTTAATATTACAGCTTGCGATGTTCCAATTCTAAAATAACATTTTAAATATAATGTTCCCTGTTCGTCTTGGAACGTGTTCATCTTAACATATCTAAATCAAACAATAGATGAGTACAATGTGTTCGTGTTATTTTAACAATTATATTTATTATCTTCAAAGTTAAAATCCGTGGCGTCACGAAATTTGCACAGACGTTCCGTCTATAAGGTCATCCTAACTATATCATTAGTAATGCCCTCGGAGGAATGATCATGGCCTTAAATGATTAAACGCCCGGTTTCGACATTTTCTACGTAATAATAATAATATTGTTAAATTCGAAATGCTAGTAAGTATGTAATGACCATTGGCTAATAATGTACCGTATGTTTGTCATTGGAATACTCTGTGTAAATGTACATTAAAAAGTAAAATAAATAAATAAATATTGAGCTTGCAGCGGCATTTGCATCATGAGGTATGGAGCTTAGTTCATGTCTAATGTTTTACTGAACTACTTTAAGATTGCAACGTTATTTCCATCATGAGCAATGGATCTTTCGAATAGTTTCAATATATATATATATATATCAAAAGAGATTTCAAACAATAAACAAGTTTTGTCTTTTCGTAATATGTTTTTATCAATAAGAAAAGACATAACCACAAAATGCGGATAGTTGGTTACTGCTATCTTTACTACAAACAGGTAAAATTAATTGGTTTGCTTAAAAATACTCAAAGATTGAGCTCTGGCGTCGTGAAATTTGCACAGACTGCAAATCTTCGGTTAACTATTGATTATTGTGATAACTTTATTTATTTATAATTTTTATATTTATAAACATAATATTACCTAAAAACTCGTAGAATTGCATTTGTTTCGAAGATAGAATTATTAATTAAATAAGTTAATTAAAATCTTCTTTGTAATCACCACTTTATTAATATCATATATACATATCAACATGTTTCGAAAGCGATGCTGTCCTCATAGGGAATATACAGAATACTAAAAAATAATTATGTCAAGTATATATTTATGATTTGTCTATACTTGACATTGTTATTTTTTAGTATTCTTTATATTCCTGATGAGGAAAGCATTGCTTTCGAAACATGTTGATATGTATACATTAATGAAGTGGTGATTATACAGTAATTTTTAATACATTTATTTATAATGACGCCACAAAGTGAATACAAATCTTTTTGAGAAATTATATTAATTAAATATTTGTACGTACTGGTAATTCACGGCTTCTCAGTGGGCTGCTGGTGTATTTCGTTAGGGCTACCGCTTGATTAGTTTTGGTATTGGGTTTAAATCCAGGTCGTGGCGATAACCTCTTTTTGTAATGCGTATAATTTGATAATTCATTGTTTCAATATTTGATTGAACATTGACCATGGCATATTTATCCGTATTTGCTTTGAATGTCATTTTATAGTTATTTTTTGTTGAAGTTTATTTTCTGCGCAAAATCTGTACAGCTTGACACGTATAACTTTACAGGCGTTCAGAATTGGCTTTCACGCTGTCTAAATATCTTCTGATTGGGTTTTTCAAAAATATTTGCCAAAATGAAAACTGCGAAATTTTGTTTCTAATGAAGGACATTTCAAATATAGAATAAAACTAAAGCCTGGAAAAATAAAGGTAGGTAATTTATCGCTTGTCAGAATTTGGCAATATTTTATTTTTAATGTTAAACAACTAGCTGATATGTACCCGGCCTTGCTCGGATTTTATTTTTTTTTTAAAGATATGGAGTTGTGAATTCTTGCTTGCCGTTTGGGTGTCATAATTGATTTGACAGCGAAAGTAATGTCCTGTGACGACTTTTACTATATGTAATCAATGAAATAAAGAAACATTAATTTGAAATTCAAAATATATCAATATAACAAAGTTCTTAATTCGGTACCTACTTGTGTTTTCCATTTTGAAAATATTCTACCCAAACACGTCTTCTTATTTTGAATATGTAATCTGTGGCTAACCAGAGTGGTATATCTATGGGCTGACCGCAGCTAGCAAGAACAAACTGTCCTATTATCAGCCAAACCGGTCGATAAAATCGAAGACAGACAGACAGACATACATTTTTATAATTTAGGTTGTGATGTGACTACGTAACACGTTCCGATTAAAAAACAAGTAATTCTTATTTTCAATAAATATAAGGAATTAATGCCGCAGTTCTTAAAATAGTTGGTGGTGTAATGGTCCGCATAATTGTCTCCCAAGCAGTTGATCAGGGTTCGATTCACGGTCGTGGTAATATGATAAATTGAAAAAAAAAAGTTTTTTTTTTAAATTTTGCTTTCAAAAATTAAAACATTACGCCGTACAAATACTTCAATTGTAATACCCCGTTATTATTCACGTGTCTCCCCTACTAATTTTTCATCATCTTAGCACATTGTCTTACATTTTTAAAAATTAATCTCAAATAAAGCCTTCATTCCTAACATGGTGACGTCGCCGCCAATTGAAATAGTTCAATGGTTGCAAACGACTGTAAAGTTATCCGTGTCATCCTGTATGATATTTTATTCTTAGAGTATAAAAGTAGGTATGACCCTAATTGCAAAATAATATCGTCACAAAAGGACATTCAAAATGTAAATTTGTCGTAACATTGTTTCGAACAAAAACTTTTTTATGGGAAGATAAAGACAATTTTTATTCTTTCAAATGAATGTCTTTCGCGAATCTTCAAACCCCACGGCGATGAAAAAACTAAATGTATAAAAATCGCATTGCTTTTTAAATTTCTGCATGGCGGTGTAACGACGTAATGAGTAAAACACGACTTATGGGATAAAAAATATTTTGATTATTTAAAAATTTTTTGCAATAATTGTTAAATTACCATATTCCACCTCAGCACAGGACCCTATAACGAAGAGGACTAAGAAAAAACAAAAAAAAACAAATAATTTACAAAATATAGTAATTAATACACCAATTTGTATTTTAAACTGTAATCATGTAAACATAGTTATAGTTATTCCATATTTTATATTTCGCATGCTTTAATAATATTGTCGCTAATAAATAGTAAAAAAATATTAATAAATGTCTTTGGGGATGCTATGTGGTGGATTTTTTTTTAAATGAATGAATAAACCTGTGTGTACCGGGCGTATGGCGCACAGGCGAACTGTAGGGGCAGCTGATCCCGATCTGCGGGGGGGACTGGGATGGGAAAAAAGCGACAAAACCTTATTTCTGACTTTAGTAAAATTTGGAACATGCACAGAATCCCAATTTATACAGAATTATTAATTTATTTATTTATTGTATTGTTTTTGGTAAACAGGTGCAAAACAAATCACAGCTCGTGGTCTCGTCCATGTCTGGGTCCAGTAAGAGGTGGTAGTCCGATGGTCTTGGTGAGGCGATGGTCAGAGAGAAAGAAAGCGAATACAGCAGAAGTCGGAGCGGAAGTAGGCGGAGAGAGACCAAGAGCGATCTGGTTATTTTCAGTTTTTGCACGGTATTTAACGTCGCCTGCGCGACGTTTGGAATTTCGAGACTCATAGAGTTACCGCGCTCTGCAAGTGTCCGACGAACCAGTACTCCCGTCCCTCGCACTGTTTTCCCTCTCTAATGTTTTTATTCAGTCATTCCACATTTCAAGCGGTCGGTGGGAACACATTTCCCACAGACCGTGCAGTATACATTGAACAAAGGGAGATTGTCGGGTCATTTACGAACAGCGATATATTTGATTTTCCGTATGACCTAACTCCTTTACAAATAAACATAGTTTTTAGGCAAGTGCAATACAACAATTATATATTTTTTTAAAGTCGCCTAAGAAAACACTGCGGAGAGACGATTACGGGTCTTGAAAAAATAAAAATTTTGGGAGGAAGGAAACACAGAGGCTGACAAATTATTCAACAGCCTAGCTATTGAACACGTTTCCATGACAAAACAAAACGTTGACAAAAGAACTAACGAAAAGTGATTTAAAAAACTGATCTAACCTAACCTATTTACTCTCTGTTTTGTTTTTTTGGGTTGTGAACAAAATATTTTATTAAAATTCTGTATACAACTAAGTGCATCGATTTGCATTTTCATTGTGTAAAATTTCTTAAGTTTTTCTTCTACAACTCTATAATAAGGCGAGTACATTCCGACGGGAATCACGAATTTCAGAGCTCTCTCAGATTGTACTCAGACTTCATTAAAACTTCTCAGACGACGTTGTTTAAAAAAATAACAAAGTAACTTTTTCGCCTCGGGCAGTTCGCAAATGGACCGACTCAAAAACTTGTTGACAGTTTGTATTGGAGATTTTTTTAATATTATTGTAGGTACAGTTTTAAAAACTTCCTTTTCTTCTGTAATGGAATCGGTAGTTACCCACCTAAATAGTTGAATATTTTAAACATTTACTCTTTAACACTTCCTAAGGGTTTAGTAGCCATTAATTCGATAAGTACGTTCCTACCTACATACGTTTTTATAATGTTATTTATGTAATCCACGTCATGTTACCAAAAACAAAAAAAATGTTTTTAGACTGTCGAAAATTTTCATTAGTTTTTAATTAGCATTAGCAATAATCTAAACTTGTAAAATTTCAAAAGAAGGATGAACTAATTGTTTCTGCCTAGTTAATAAATTACTGTTAACTACAACTTTTAATTATTTACTTATTAGTTATTAATGTTAATATTGACTTTGTGGATATTGTACTATTCACTTTTTTCATGTGTAATTTAACTTTTGTGTATGTTTTCTATTTTTCTTATGTGATTTTAAAAATGATGTATCTGTATGAAAAATACCTCTGGGCGTTTAAATAATAAAATAAATATAAATAACGTTACCTACTATTGTACACTGCAAAAGCGCAATAGCGCGCTATTAAATTAAACAAATAAATAAAACTCACCCTAGACATATCAAAATGGTTCGAAAGGCTGTTATAAAACTTTTAGTTGTCACTAGTATTTACAGCGACATGATTCACTATGCTGTTCCAGAGTGTTACAAGTTTACATGTTAAGGCTATAGGTACTATGGTACACGATTATAATTCAACATGTATTTAAACCGCAGCATAGAGATAAAATAGAACATACGTATGATACTAGATTCACAAGCAATGATGAATTAATAGTTATATTAATTAATTAAGAATTAATGAAATATATAAATAAGTGCGGACAGAGAACGTTGGAATACATATATCTAAGATATCATATTTAGCTCAGTGCCAATTTTTTTTTTAAATTTAACTTAGTGGACAAGATTAATTATTTGTTGAAAAATTCAATCCAATGATAATGTAAATAATAATTATTTATTATTTATTTAGTAATTAAATGAAACGATCGAAATGTATGGGAGAGTAATTAAATAAACTGTAGATATTAAGATGAAAATTATGCTGACGGCCTCCGTGGTCGATGGGTAAGGCTCTCGACCACGAATCCGGAGGTCGCGAATTTAAATCCCAGCATGCCCGAGTATTTTATTAATTTCACAATTAATTCATTAAAAATAATATACAAAAAAATTGCGGCACGTTAAAAGTGGAAAATACTCTCTACACTAGAGGAGTGTAAGGAGAATATGTGACGCGAATGTGAATGGAAGAAGCCCGGGATGCCCGAGGAAGACATGGTACGATCAAGTGAATCAAATACTCGAGTCGGGCCATGTTAGAAATCGGAATAATAGAAGAGAATGTATGAGGCGTTGTATGAATGTGAATGAAGCAAGAAGTGTATGCCAAGATCGAGTTGTTTGGCGGTCCATCGTCTCTGCGTACCCCTGCGGGGAAACGGCGTGATGGTTAGTTAGTTAGTTTATCGCCCTGGTGAGAGACCCCATTTCGCATAGAAAAAATGCTTGAATGGCTTTAGCCGTGTTTGGTGATCAGATCTGAATAAGAAGTTACTTTTCGCTTTAGCCAAATTAATTGACTTAGTATTTTATAACAAAAACTATAACTAAAACAAGAAATAAAAAATCTTTATATCTTATATTTCCCTTATATTTGCCAACGGATTGCAAACGGTATTTCAGTTTTCCGAAAGACGTGATCTGACTCTTGAATAACTAATCGCTCTCATAATTTGACATCAAAATAAAATGGAGAGGAGAGGCTTCACTTTTCTGTCGTTAATGACCAAAAGTTAAATTAGTCACTCCAATTTATCCTATTGATTGCCAGCGGCTTGTCTTTCCATTCCTATTCATTGTAGAGGGTACAGGTCCCAAAAGTAAATAAATATATATTTTTATTTTTAATCATCGAAGATTGTACATAAAATAATATTATTCGAATGCCAACTTTTCGGTTTAGTTTTTTAAAATATTTTTTATATGAATACCTCACAAGAGTCCCAACTGCTCCCAACCATCTGGAGCCAGTAAGACTATGGCATCCCCAATTGGGGAATGTTGTGAGGCTGAAGGTATTGGGGAGGGGAAGGAGAAGGGGAAGAGGAAGGTGGGGAATACCTGGCTATTCAGATCTGGTCACCAAACGCGGCTAAAAGCCATTTCAAGCAACGTTTCAATTCCGAATGGTGGTCTTTCACCAGGGCGATACTGAGAGTATCTTCCACTCTGGAACGTGCGCAAATGTACTATATATTATTTTTAAATGAAATAATTGTGAAACAACACAAACTAATTAAATAAAAATTACTTGCGCACGCCGGGATTTGAACCCGCGACCTTCGGATTCGTAGTCGAGAGCCTTACCCCTCGACCATGGCCGTGTTTCGATTTGGAGTTGTTAATATTGTCTTTAATGATTAAAAAAATATTACAATGAGGTTTATAAGCTTCAATAAGTTATTCCAATGTTTTTTTTGCGATGACAACAGAACTCTTTTACTTATTTTGTGTATGTTTACTGGGTTTAATATGTACCACTCGTGTCTTGTAAATAATAATCATAATACAACATTGAACGTGCGCTAAAACTGGTTTTAAATGTTACGTACGAAACGTAAACCACTTAACAGAATACGTTCTTCATCTGTTCAATCAATTATATGTACTCGTAGATCTAGATGTAGTATAGTAATCTATAATAGTAACCAACTAATTAAGACACGTCGTGTATTCTCAGAGAATATTATTTTACTAGATGATGTGTACCCGGCCTTGCTCGGGATTATTTATTCGTTTTGGAATAAAATTATGAAGTTGTAAATTCATATTTGATTTGACAGCTAAAGTAATGCCTTGTGACAACTATTAATATCTATAAACAGAGAAGCATTCATTTGAAAATGTTATTTCATTCCAAACATTTATGCTGCTGGTTTTTAGTAGTGCCTCTAGAAATCAGATAAACGTATGTTACATGAAATTTCTACACTTTAATAAAACATAATAACAAAAAAAGCCTCGTTCAAATTATTCATACAATGACCAAGTATTTTTAGATAAGGTTTCTGTGTTTCTCTGTTTGGCCTCTGTATTTCCTTCTCCCACAACATGGATCTCTTCTCTCTTAAGATAACATAGAGCACGAGGAAAATAATTTTTCTCAGGTCCTCCTGTATGGAATAAATGTAAAAAAAAGCTTTAGTTTCTTTTCTATCCTCCGGTATTTTTACTGGATGATGTATACTTATTTGAAAGCCACAAAAAGTGACCTTTTCCCCTTTCATATTTTTTTAGCTATGCCATATTATGATACATTAATGCTCTTTCCCTTTGATATCATACTACATTTATTATTAAAATTCATAAAACTTTAATCACTTCATATTATTCTTCGCGGAATTAGTGTATTTCAACTCATATGAAGTGTATGTATTTATATATTTATCGAAGAAACCAATTACTTTGTGGCTTTACATTATAAATTAAATGAAAGAAAAAATTGTTTAAGTCACTTTATTGTATTTATATTTATGCATTATCGACCGGTTTCGGTTGGACTTACGAACAGGAACGTACGAACATTGTTTATATGTGCAGAAGGTAAATGCTTTTAAGACATAGTAAATAATGTGTTCAACTGCACGGAATACAAATACAAAAGTCATATTGTATAGTACACAACTGCTGACTCTGTACAAATCGCAAGTGCGCCCCATTGTAGAATTTGGCAGCCACCTCTGGTCGGGAGCCCCAAAATATCTGAAAAAAAAAACCTTGACTACAGAAATGGACGGTCCGTTTGATAGATTCGCCTATCTTAACAAACGGATAGCAATCTTTGGAACACAGACGTCAGGTGGGAATGCTGTCCTTGTTCTACCGGTATATTAATGGGAAATGCTCTGAGGAACTAGCGTCATTGATCCCTTCGGTATCGGTGCACAGTCGGGAAACACGCCAAACGCGCGCCCAACATTTTCACAAGGTTGAAATTTGTCACACGAGAGCGGGTCGCTTCTACCATTCATTCTTGTGTTCAACAGCTCGGCTGTGGAATGATTTGGCGGCCTCCCTCCTACAACATTTTTCAACAGATTCCATCCTTCCTATCCATTAAAAGACACTCCACACAACATCCTTATTGTAAAAAAAATGCATCCTCAATTAATAAGATATGTTTCTAGAGTATAAGTATCAGTTAATGTGAGGTGTGTTTTGTATATTATTTGGAATGGTACTTACTTACACAATGTTATTGATGAATTTGTTTGTGAGTCAAATTAAATATTTAGTTGTTGTATTTCGTGAAGGGTATCTATTTTATCTATGTACCTACCTACTGTGATGTGTTTTGCACCCGTGTCACCATATCGTAATTTGAATTTTTATAACAATAACAAAATATATAAAAGCCCATATAGGGCGTATACAATATAATAAATAAATATATTAAATAAAGTCGCTTTACCCATTTTTTTTCTTTTTTTTTAAACTTATATTTATATATTGTTATGAATTCTTGCTGTTACCGAAAATATTGTGTAAATGAGTAAAAATAATATTATTTAACTATTAATGTTTGCAATGAGTCCACACAGAAATGTTATAATGGGTATATTATTGTAGTCACGCGTTTGTGAAAATGTCAATATTCATGCCTATTTTTTCAGGTCAATCGATGCGTCGCGTATTCCTCATTAAACTGCATTAAACAAATTCTTCAGTGCATTTTTACTATGCAATGCTTTTCTTATTACAAGTAAAGCAGTACCGGGTGGTGTGCCTTTTCCGAGGTAGACCTTTTTCAAGAAAAAAGTTGTGCTTTAACTACGTTTAATCGGTAATACGGTTCGACGATATCCGTTGTTGGATCGTTACGATCCTTGGCTACTAATCCGGAGGTAGCGGGTTTAAATCCCGGCGTGCACAAGTAAATTTGAATTGTTATTTGTGTTATGTCACAATTTATTCATTTAAAATAATCTGTAGAATTTTGCGGCACGTTCTATAGTGGTATATATTGTCAGTATCGCCCTGGTGGAAGACCACCTTTCATAATCGAAACTTTGCTCGAAATGCCTTTAGCCGTGTTTGATGATGCTTTCTTCGTCAGGAATATATAGAAATATATTGACGGCCTCCATGGTCGAGGGGTAAGGCTCTCGACTATGAATCCGAAGGTCGCGGGTTCAAATCCCGGCGTGCGTAAGTAAATTTTATTTAATTAATTTGTGTTGTTTCACAATTAATTCGTTTAATAATAATATGTAGTATATTTGCGCACGTTCCAGAGTGGAAGATACTCTCAGTACCGCCCTGGTGAAAGACCACCAGAATTGAAACCTTGCTTGAAATGGCTTTTACCCGTGTTTGGTGACCAGATCTGAATAGCAAGGCACTTCCCCACCTTCCTTCTTCCGTATATTTTTCTCCTCCTCGATACCTCCAGCCTCTCAATATACCCCAATTGGGGATGCCATGGTCTCACTGGCTCCAGACGATTGGGAGAAGTTGGGACTCTTCTGTGGTAATCGCATAAGAAAAAAAACATGTATTAATCATAGTTGGACTCATCATGACTGATCCGGAAGTATTTATGTAGGATTACTTATCTTCAGAAGCAAAAATTGAATATAATAATTCATAATAATATTAATCGCGGTCATTCGTAAGTATATTGCGTGACTATTTTATTGGTAATCTAACCTTCAAGCGGTTTTTCCTATAAATGATTAAGGTGGACCATAATCTCTTTAAGAGTGACTCAAGAAGTGATGTATGCAGCCACTGAAGAGATAAACCCTTAGAATTGTGTTGTGGGCGTCTCCATGCGCCCGAAGCTCGTTCATTCCTTACTTCTGGTGAAACTGAACACACGTTTTAAAATGTCGAAATTTTTTCTTGAACAAACAATCGATTCCTTTGCCTGTCTGATACCAAGGAGTCGAAACGTTTTTATCTAATCTAAGGCGAACAGTGGCCGACACTATGTTCTTATATAAAATCTTAATTAATCAAATATACTGCCTTGAACTTCTGTCTCAAATTAACCTTAACATACCATCGCAACGTACTCGTCACATCAAACTATTTTACACATTAAACAACGAAACTAACGCTGCAGAAAGTTGACCGATTTCCCCCTATTCTCCAAACATTTTATTTATTTATTTGAAAGACACGCATTATTAAACAATAAAATGTAAGAAAGCTTTGACCGCCCAACTGCGAACAAATCCCGTTTTAGGAATAGCGAGAAATAGCGTTTTCAGTCAAATTGACAAGTTTAGTTCATATTAAGTGCCATTATACAAAAATAGAAGGGAAAAAGGCTAGTATTGACATAGTATGGTATCTAGAAAAAAGTATAATAATTAAGGCGATGCAATGGGAAGTAATGCAAAATCATGTGTTTTCGGTTTGAGAATTTGATGGCCTAGAAATATCATAGATGATTTAATTAAATACTCTCGGTAGAACATTCCTTGGCCTTACGTTTAACCGGGCATTTTTTGGTGTGATTTTTTATAAGACTAGAAAAAAATAAAGTATCAGATATTAAAAAAATGTTTAAAGCGCAAACTCTCCTACTTACGAACCTCCTTTCCGATATTGTCGTATTGTTCATTGTGGTAAATTAAGTTTTTTAGAATATGACTGTAAAACATTGTAACAATTATGTCTGAGCTTTACAGAATAGAATAAAACACGCGTTTTTGTGATGGTTTTTTTGCGTAAATCGAAACATGCGGCCGATGTTAAGCGGGAATTTCAACCTTGTCGCCACCTCCATTAGGAGCGCGTGGTTTCGTTGGAATATTGGCCGGTTGATCGCCTTAAGTATAAAGAGATGTGAATGCACAATAATCATTGTCTTCAAAACTCAAATTTCCACGTATTTTTTGACTCCCTACCGTCATTTAAGAAAAACATTAACATGGCGCACGCACACACACACAGACGCTCTTACAAACACACAAATATACACTTATGAACATTTTTAATATTCCGTTTTATCTTTACTATGTATCATTCCCTAGCATTGTACTAACCCCGCCCGGTAAAATGTATATAACCACTCACTAGATATTCTATAGAGACATGTCATTGGTGCCGATCCTTGTAATCATTTTCTGAAACCTTGTAATTTGTACACCACTCATTTTATACATGTACCGTTTATTTTTAAAATAAATAAATATATAAAAATTGGCGACATAAGATCCCACTTCTGGGATTTCCCATTCAGTGGATGCAGGTGACTCACTTTGACATTAATATCTGTTGTACTATTTGTCCATAGGTTTTCAGATGACCTATTTGTAAGTCACACTATTCTGATGAGCAATGTTTTTAGAAGCAAGCGCGATTGCTTAGTATGGAAAATCATTTTCGTTGTTTTTTGAGAACCTACTGATTGCTGTGTAGTCATCAAAATGATCCGAGTTTAGCAGTTCAAGGCAACAGATACCAAAAAATTATGGGTGCCATAGTTCCACTGGTTCCGGCCAGTTAGGACTCCTGTGCGGCAATCACACTTTAAAAATTCTCTGGGCGACGACGTACGAAAGTCAAGCGAGTCAATCTCTTGCGTGGAATCTAGAAATCGCTAAACGTATGAATTTGAATGACGCAAGCACTGCTTTCCAAACCATTCGGTTTCATTATTTCAGTCTTGCGCTACGAAGAAACGCCTATTACTAAAAGGCCTATTTTTTATGAGAGGAAGGAGTGAGCATGGGTCTTGAATAAACCCAAGTTTTAGGAGGGAGTAAACATAGTCGGAAAATCGTTCGAAAGTCGGTCTGGTGATCTCAAGAACGAGTCGTTGCCCGTTCTCACGTGACACATGTCAATCGTGTACAAATGTTGGGGGCACGTTTGGCGTGTTTCCTGACAATGCACCGATGCCGAAAGGATCAATGACGGCAGTTCCTCGGAGCATCTTCCATTTTAAACTGGGTCATCAGTTGTGTACTATTAAAGTATCTGCGGCCCTGTACAGTACGCCCAGCTTCTGAGAGGCTAACTTGACTTTGGCTTCGATGAAGCCCCCATACCTGAGCCGGTCGCTTAAGGTTAAACCAAGCATATCAATGGAAGGCATGTTGAGAAGATTAGGTTAATATAATATTTATTATAATTTAATTGATCCCTAGTAGCTATATGACTTATATCAGAAATTCTATTGTTTTTCCATCCAAGAGGAAGTGGTAAAGAACCACAAATAAAATACGTATGTTTATTTTGTTTTAGGTCATTCTAATGCGATAGCAAAGTATCATAAAATAAATATATCCATAAATAATTCAATTGACCTGGAAAGGCAGTGCTGCCATAGCATTTAATAATCCGCGCCAGCATAATTCTCTCAGCAATTGCAATATACGAGTATGAGAGGTAAACAAATTCAGTTTAATAAAAGCGCTGATTTGACGTTGATTATTTACTTTAAAAATAGAACTAACTCGGGTACGTTTAAAAGCATGCCCGTGTTTTTGTTTATGTGAAGAGGTAAGCACTTTGAAAATATTAATTCATTTCGACTGGTACGGCGGATTAATATAGCGTGTGCCTCTGAAGCTTCATTTAAAAACTGTCTACGCGGTTTTTATCCAGCCATAAAGTGGAATAATATAATGAAAAACGTAATAGTGCTTATGTGTAAATTTACAAAAATTTGGCTTTGAAAGCATTTTTTTTAAAATTAAATTTAACTAAGTCCATTTTTTCCTTCGTTTAAATGTCGATCTGTTTTGAAGAACCATTCTTTCGTCGGAAAAAAAATATATCTCCTGCCTGTCACCTACTCCTACTATTTGCGGCACGTTCCAGAGTAATACATACTTTCAGTATCGCACTGGTGAAAGACCACGATTCAAAATTAGTGGAGGGTCATTCCAAGAATGGAGGGTCATTCCAAGAATGTGGACTAGGTATTTTAAAAGCTCTGTCCCCAAATTTAGCAGCATTCGAACGAGAGAGTTCAATCAGTCTGTTCCACGCATCAGACTTGGCCGACCTGAGAGTGAGTTGCCTCTGAGCACGATTGTCCCTCACGCAGAGATCAGTCAAGTATGATGGTGCCAGCCTGTTCAGTGCCTTGTATACCATATGACAAATTTTAAACTGAACTATTTCTGCGACTCGAAACCAGTGTAGGAAATCACATAGAAGAGGAGTGATGTGACAGTATTCATCTTCCCCATCTCCTTCCCCTGCTCACTACCTTCAGCCTCACAATATACCCCAATTGAGGATGCCATAGTTTCACTGGCTCTAAACGAGCAACTTTTGAGCAATTGGGACTTTTGTGCGGTACTCACATAAAAATAATCGGGCTTAATAAAGATTTACTGTATTTATAAACATGCTTTACAACTGTTCACGTTTTACAACATAATTATATTAATTAACCTACTATCCATTGCGCTGTAATCACCTACTTGCATTAGTACCTTAGTACTCTTGTTATTATGTAATGTACTCCACACTTATTACACTCCTTTGTACAACTTACTATAATAATGTAACTACATGTAATACCTACTACTCACGCTGTAACTACATATTATATACTTATATTGTACCTACTTATTTATTTTATACTCTTGTTATTAAGTTATGCAATTACTATTATACTCATTTATACAACGTACTATAAAACTATGTCTACATGTAAAAGCCTTAAATACATATATATATATATATAGAGTTCCCTTCTCGTACTATGTTGATCAGACGCGACGGTACCCCAGGTTTTTGTTGATCCGTTTGCATTTGTTGATCCAGGGAACATAGTACGAGAAGGGATCTATATGTAGGTATGTTGCTTGTATTGTGATGGAGGACTCAGCTAGCAGAATATTAGACCCACAACGCCTGGGTGGGAACCCGACGCACGCTTTGAACCAACCAACTAACTAATCCTTATTTTATGCCCTATGGTTCTTCCAAGTTCCTGATAAGTTAAAAGCGTCCACCACGTGTTTTCCAGGTGTCAGGCAAAATTTTCTATAATACAGCGCTCTAGAAAAACCGACAAAGATCATGGAAAAGAGTCACGAGTCACGGTACCCCCCTGGGGCCCGATTCCAGTTATTTTTAAGGATAAGACATTGTCCTTACCCTTAAAGACATTTTGCTTAACTAAATACGTATAGTGCAATTTTGTATGTCGTAATTTATAATTCTTAATTGTAAATTGTATATTGTGACTTAAATTGCAATAATTTTTGTGTTTAAGACATATTATGCACGAAACCAAGGTACATGCATTCTGTTTTATGACTCCATATCAATGACAATACGTTTTTAAAGGTGTGTGTGGTTTAATTATCATAGTATTATTATATATTATAGGTCCATCACACATAGTTAATACGTGTAGTTTATTATAATTTTTAGAATTTAAATCTCTTTTTTCTGATATTTCGGGCTTTTGGCATAGGTACTTTACGGACATCGCGATTTTGTTAGTTCGGTTCATTTAATACCATTATTATGCGACAAATAACTTATAATATTTTAAATCAATATTTACGATAATATCGAGTTCTTCTTTTGTTAAAACTATGCAAACATCGATATTTTTAAAGAGTGTCATTCGCTGAATGACAGCTGTCACCCTAGAGAACCTGAACTGCAGTTAAGCAAAAAGTACTTAACCCTAATGATAAGGACAATTTCTTATCGTATAAAGAACCGGAATCGGGCCCCTGGTGCTTTTTAAATATTTAACCACTGAATTTAACCGTTGTATGCCTGCTTCCCATAGTATTTTGCAAAAAAATTGTACGAATGTCACAGCACGCCCCTTTAACGATATTCTACCATTGTCTACGACTACGTTAAAAGAACAAAAAAAAATTACCTTATATATTTTTCCATTGTTTCAGGTTTGTGACGTGATTTTTTACATCCTATAAAACCGGGCGCATTGGAGTGCAAACTTTATCCATCCTTGGTAAGTAATTTTTTATTTCATCATTTTTCTTTTCACGTTTCATAACCCCCTAAAAAAAGCTTTCACAAGCTTTTTCCAATGTCAACTAATCTAAAAAACGGCCTTTGAAATTTATAGACTAAAGTTTTCACAGATTTAATTACGAATCCCCTGTTAAAATTTTCAATTCGTACCAAAAGATCGCTTCGTTGGCTCAAAGCAAGTGAATAATTCAATATTTTTAATACGAGTAGTTGATTCGATCATCTTATTGTTAGAAAGAACCCGGGGTCCAGGACAGGTCACGGAGGCCATTAGGTACGAATCTACGGTAATAATTATAACCTTCTAATTGATTGCGGAAAGTTGGGCTTCTATTCCAATTGGACCTAATCGTTAAAGTTGTATTGAAAAAGTTTTAATTCGAACTGCTTTCTTTGATAGAGGTCAGGGGTGGATTGAGCACGCGGATTGAAGTCAAACGTTCCCGGGTTATATATTATTTATAATAACTTCTACTTCAATCATAAAATCTGGCATTATAACTTGTCCTATTACGCAGGGCTTAACTTAGAGGGTATTGAACCCGCCTTGTGCAGGAGCTAATTATTGCGACTCAATGAACCCATTTTATAGCATTTATTAATGTTTTTTGTGTTTAATTCGTAGAAATTCCATATAATTTTAAATAAAAATTATGTAAATCAAATTTAATAGTGTTATTATTAATATTAAGTTCGCCAAGTATTCCATTTTATTCACCAATTCTCAGTATGTTCTCGTTATAAAAACAATAAAACATATTTAAATAAATCAATTAAGAAAACGTTGTCATTTAAATACGGGGAAAACACATTATGAATGTAGAAACCACACACAATACAAAATTTAATTATTTTCTAACTAAATCGGTTGTACCGATAATAAATCATTATTTTTAAAAACCCGTCCAAATTAGAATCGGGCAGAAGTAAATAAATAAGTCGTCACAATGTGGATTAACTGCAGTTTCAAAATGGCCTTGAACGCCGCAACAGCTGTCGCAATAATAAAAAGTAAAAATACTCACAGAACTTAATAATGTGATTTACATTATATATATATTAACATTAGCATTTAAAAGATTTAAAAATGTTTTTAAACCCATAATGCAAATGACGTGGCAAGTTCCAATACAGTTGCTTTGACACCGAAACTCCGGGCGCAAATATATATCCTAACTCATCTTTCAACAGTTTTTGCGACTCTAGACAAACAAATCTTTATAGTTAAGTTTCTAGATACACGTTATGTTTTCTATTTAAACTCTTGTGCAAATTTAGTTCTTCTTTATCTCTCAAGTTGTTCCTTTTTGACAGCTGGATAAGCAAATCTAAACCTTTTCACAGCCCGCGGCATGTCTAAACATATGAACACAAGTTTTCGTTTATTTCGAAACGCCTTATCCTAACCTAGTATATTTAATAAAGCCTTTTGAAGTTTAATCAACATAAGTTTTTTTTTTTAAATTATTTTCTGGGTTTTGTGTAGAGCCTTTAAGGCAATATTTTTATAATGTATTTGAATGGTTATTAATATTTTGATGAGATATCATAGTATACATTATATTTGTTTTTTGCTGCCACGTATTCCGCCTACCTCGTTCATCTCGTCGTCAATCCGGCGACATTTAGAGGTCATTGACTGATGAGATCGGTCGATGGTCCATCCTCTGGGCGACGTGTCCCAATGCCATTTGTTTTTTTTGTCCATTCAATTATGTCGGTTACTTTTTGCTTCCTCGTAAATTCGATTATATTCCCATTATCTCTCCATGAGATGCCTAACATGTCTCATTCCATAATACAACATTGCTTTACTTTCATTTTTATGTTTTTGATGATTAACTTGTTTTTATTTCTATCTTTAAAAAAAAAAAACACTTTTAATTTTTTTTTTGCAGAATGCAATTACTTTGTGGTTTGACATATTATTGAATAGAACAAATACTTTGTTTTAAACCACATTCTTTTAAAATATTTATCACTAACTAGTTTCGCTTATCCCAAGTTTCATAGTATGGAATAATAGGGTGACAAGTATGTCTAATATGTACTGTAGGACAAATTATGTTGATTATTAAGAATATTGCTATCAATTTAACGGCTTTCTATGTTTCTAAATTATCTAATGTAATAATCTAATGCCAAAACATTTCTTTAATTTATTTATTTTATAGGCCCAATTATATACGCCATTTAATAAAAAATTGAACATTGCTTTTCCAATGATTTTTCAAAAATGCATTTATTTTGTTAATGCATCTAAAAAATGATCTTAATCAATTATTAATAAAAAAAAACACAGTATCCCTTACAAAGGACGTGTCTGAATAGGTAAAAATTGTCATACTTAACTTTTTGTCCGGAACGTCGTCATCGTAGCTATTTTGGAATCTACGAGTATACCTCAAAAAAAAATTGCTTTTTATGTGATTGTGTATGTTTTGGCATTTTAAATGCATAATTGTCGACTAAACATCCCCCCACCCCCCCCCCCGCCCCGACCCGATTCCTATTGTCACTGGAACAAGAAAGGGCCGAAGACAGTTCGATCTCAACCGCTCGTCGCGCAGTTAACTAAGGTGTTCACCGCCGCGACCGGAGCATCTGGCCAATTCTGGATTACCGTGAAGTTTCAGTGAGGTGAATTATGTACTAGACGATATCCACGAATAAGGTAGGCTTGTTCAATTTCCGTGGCATCCTCCTGTTTCTCTTTCAATCCTTCTTTCACCCTTTTTTTCTCATCTGGTTCTCCAGATTAACTTCGCCGCCAAAATTGAGATTCTTTCAGGGCTATCGAAACAATGCAATTATAAAGTAATTTTTTAGTTTTTTTTTTTAAATCTCGAAAAACGATGTCCGGTAAATTCACCGCGGGAAAGTTTACCGCCTACAATTCATCGCGAAATGTTCACTGCAGAATATTCACCCGGGAAAATTATTTGTCATTATTTGGTAAGTGCGTTTTTTTGCTGAAAGAATTTAATACAAATAACAGCCTAGAACTCTGCAAACAGTTAAAGTGCATTGTACTCAAAAGACATTTTTTGCACCAGCGCCCTTTTGTTTTAAGGATTATGAAATAACAGTGATTCATTATACTCATTACCCTAATACAAACATCCCTTAGTACCATTCAGACATTTTATTTTATCAGTTGTGTGCTGTGACCTTTCCCCCCGGTGGATGCTTCAGAAAACTTAATATTATGACAATAAAACAATTGTACTCTAAAACAATACTACTTTACATTCATAAATACTAAAACAGGTATAACAATCACACATATTAGAAACACTAGATCTCAGAGTCAAAAACACATCCAACAAGGAACCACAAACGCAACATTTGGATGAAAAAATATTTTACACTATGGTACTAAACTCTACAACAAAAACTCACTCTTCTTTAAAAATCATAACAACAATAAATTTAAAAATCAAATAAAACACTGGATACGTTACATGGGGAGATCTGAAATACAAAACATATTAACACCAAATACAGATTAACACCGAAACCATTCTACTGCACTTAAAACACCTCACCTTACAATTTTGTTTTTCAGCAATCACATCAATTTAATATAATTTAATTTAATATTTTGTAAATGAAATCCTCAGCAGGGGAAATACCAGTGAGGATATCATTATTAGTTATTTTGTTATGAAAAAAAGATAATAAAGCATTATTATAATTACAATCTTCTCCACCGAATTGTCGGCGGTTAATCTTCCTAGAACCCTCTAAAACAAACTACATAATTGTGGAAACATTAAAACCATTCAGTAAACGCTTAATAAAGGGCAATTCACCCCTGTGTTTTATAAATTTGAACAGTGTCCTGTTATTTCATTTAGTTCATTAAATGTATTAAATATTGATGAAGATCGATTATCTTAATATTTTCGTTTAATATTATTTCCGTTACCAACCTGCTGATCTATTGAGGTTCCAAATCTGTACGCACAAAAGAAAAAAAAATAAACTACTATCTTTTTTTTTGGTAAATTTATTTGAAACTTGAAAACCTCTTTTTAATTCATTTTTAATCATTGAAGATAATATTAACAACTCCTAAATCGAAACGCGGAACCAAAAAGACACAGAAAATAAAAAGATAACGGTAGCAGCTGGGATTCGAACCCAGAACCTCATGGCCTGTCCGGAACCTTCGCTCTATGCCAATTGAGCTACGGCTACAGTAATCACAAATAAATTCTTACAGAATCTTGTAGTTATAAAAACTTTGCAAGAAAAAAAAGAGATTTAATTGATGATGATTTTGATTTTGACAGCTTTATAAGTCGACGTATGGTGCCTATAAAAATGACGGGATGGATTGGGCTAGCCGTAGCACAGTTGGCATAGAGCGCACGTCCCGGATTCGAATCCCAGCTGTTACCGTTATCTATTTCTGTTCAGTGTCATTTCCGTTTCATATTTCGATTAGGCAGTTGTTAATAGTATCTTAAATGGTATAAAAAAATACTAGTTTTCATATAATGGAAAATTGATCATATATTTTTCAGAATTTATTTTAATATTTTTTTCCTAGAGCATTCACGGCTTTTTAGCACATATGTACCACCTCAGCACGCTTCCGTTAGTATCAAAGGAAGGTACGTTTTTGATCAAGTTTAAATAGAGGTGGTCAAACTTATTAGTAAATGAATTAAAAAAATAAATTAAAAACTACTTTGTGATCAATAAAAATTTAATTTAATCGATACTCATTAAACTTATTTGTCTTTATGCAATGACTGAAAACCTCAAAGTTTAACGCCAGTTTTTCGAACAACGTTTCGTTTATGGATTTATACCATTGAAGAGATATACCGACAGACGTGTGTACAAAATTTTTGGTAAAATTGAGTAAATAAGGAGTCTGGAAAACATTGATCGCATTTCAAAGGATTTTCTGGTCAGTGGTTTATTCCTATCACTAGTACTTTTTTTTTTACAGTAACACCACACGGGAGGCCCTGGGGGAAATAATTCCCCTCATCTTTGGGGATGCTGTGTGGAGGGTTTTTTTAAGATAGGAAGGAGTGAACCTGGGTCTTGAAGAGACCCATTTTGTAGGGGGGAGGAAACACAGAGGCCGACAAACCATTCCACAGCCGAGCTTTTCAACACAAGAACGAGTCGTACAAGCGAGCCGTTCTCATGTGACAAATGTCAACCATGTGCAAATGTTGGGTGCGCGTCTGGCGTATTTCCCGACTGTGCACCGGTGCCGAAGGGATCAGTGACGCTAGTTCCTCATAGCATTTCCCATTAATATACCGGTAGAACAAGGACAGCCTTCCCACCTGACGTCTGTGCTCCAAAGATTGCAATCCGTTTGTTGAGATAGGCGAATCTATCAAACGGACCGCCCATTTCTGCATAGAGTCGAGGGTTTTTTTTTCAGATATTTTGGGGCTCCCGACCAGAGGTGGCTGCCAAATTCTACAGTGGGGCGCACTTGCGATTTGTCAGCAGTTGTATTCTATTAAAGTATCTGCGGTCTCTGTACTAAGTAAACCAACGCGACATGCTTCGTGCTTTAATCCCGCGTCACACCTGCAATAATTATTTTTTTCGGATAATATTTCAAAACTACCGTATTATTGTTCGGGTCGGTACCTGTCTTATATCATATTGTAGTCCCTCCACCACCCACCGCTGCGTGGGACATTATCCTGCCGCTCGCTGCTTAACCTCACATTAGCGGTCGACGCAACGATCGCGCGCAACCGACCGCGGTTCGTTCGTTTGGAAATCTAAAAATATATGCTGGGTGGTCGGAAAATTCATACTAATATCATTTACTGTCCAACTTATCCCATAACTTCTCACAAGGATACGATTTATTCTTCTGCAAATGGTGGAGGAGAGTTGGTGGAGGTCATAGTGGAATGCCGAGGTTATTTAGCGTGTCGAAGACATCAGGAGTCACTTGGTTCTGCACAGATGTGCCTCTGGAAAACTGGGGTAGTGGACATTCATGATGTTTACCGCTACGACACTGTCAAAACTAAAAAAAATGTTTATTCGAATGTGTTCAATAAACACATCAAGTTGGTTAATGTGCGTCTTTCGAAATTGCCTTTTTTATTTTATGTTTTGTAAATAACCCAATAATAAATGAGTTTAATTGTTAATACCATTTTAAACATTTATTCCTACCGAGGTGATCAATTAGACATACATTTATATAACTTCTTTTTTTTTTTCTTAAATTTAAATTAGAATTCAGGTAGAATCTGTGTGTGGGTAATATAGGTAATTGACTGTTATCTTTTATATAATTGAATTGTCAATGTTTTTTTTCTTCATTCCTATGCTACATAAATTGAAATGCACACGTAAATTGATTACCTAGGCTAGCCGGTTAGTGCTTACCTAAAGTCACTTATAGAAAAAAATAATAATAAAAAATCACGCATCGGTGCACAAATGCGTTCACAGCCCGCAAAACTGTTATTAAATAAAAATTAAAATGTTAATATCCATTAAAAACTTCTCACGCTTTTTTATGTCAACTTACAAATATTCTCCAGTTCTAAATATTATAAATATTTTAAATAAATACAAACTATTCTTGTGCCACCAATCTTCTAATAAATGTAACATCAATAGAAAAGGAGGATAGAATAGCAACTGTAAAAATATCATCTCTATGCTTATACTGTCTAATAAAACTGTGTTCATGTGAAGCGACCCGCCAGGTAAGTGTGTTTTTTCTGTATCTGTTTGTACATAATTAGATAAAGATAGGAAGTAACATTTGTACAGCGCCCTTGAGGTGATTTTTCCCAAAAATGGTGCTATACAAATCATCCAATTATTATTTGTATTATTATGTTCAAGTAGTAAGATATCTATGTAAAACTATATATTCTAATAAATAAATCCTTCCACGACATGTTTTATAGCACAATTCAGAATCACTAAATTCGTGCATCGTACATGGTTATAATGCAAATCAAATAAGACCCACGACGGATGCACACCATCCCGAGCTACTCGTATAGCCGTATCTGTATTACCTCCGTCGTAACCTTTCCCTCTTTCGCCAACGATCCATGATAGCAGAATTATTATTATTTTTTTTGGATCATTTACACAGTATTAACATTATCATATTTCAAGCATGCGGAATGGAGGGCATGTTGTAAAAATACATGAAACTACTATTCCCTATGTTAATAATTAATTTAATAATTACAAACATTTACATTAGTGGCGCTTTGTCCTTATTACTATTACCATCTCATGGTTTGATTTACTTAACTATTTTATTGTTTAATAATATGTTTTTCAAATAAATAAATAAAATGAAAATAATGCCGTGCGTAACCTCTGAATAATAATGGACCGAAGGTTGAGGTATCAGGAACATGTTTGAAAGATGTCACGGTGGTCACGATTGTTTTATAACATAAGATATTATATGTCAGTAAAAGTACGCAGGATTATTTCCAATAGTCTTGTTCCCTCAATATTCGAATATGGAGACACAGCATATGGTTCCTCTTTACTGAAAAAAAAAAACTCAAAACTTATTGCAACTTGTTCAAAATGCATGTGTCCGATATTGCTATTATGTCCCGAGACGCGAGCATATCTCGCTTTACCTTTATTAGCATAGGATACTGAGTATGTCGAACAGAAGGAAGTTACATCAAATTTACAATTTGTTCAATTCGATGGTTCCTACCCATCTGTTTGATAAACTGCAGTGGTCCCGTGACTCAAATGCATTCAATACAGGCCAAAGGGACTATTTCATTTCAATTCAATTCGATTCTTTATTCCTTTCAAATTTTTTACAAAATTAACATTTTAAGGCATTTTTAAAGATATTATTAAGACACGATATGAGACGTAAAGCATCTAATTACCTATAAAAATTTAAAAGAAAGAAGGTAGACATACATAATCTCAGTAAATTGCATATAATACATACTGGTATTACACAAGTAGCAACAAAGCTTTATGTTTAAACGCAGCTTCATTGATGCTAAATATGTCGATATCCGAAGTGATTCTATTTAACAGCAAGATTGCCCTCCCCACCGGCATGACCATTGGCAAGTTGGTAGTTAGTCCCGCAGGCCGGGAGATAAAACAGTATATGCTATCGGTGATGGAGATAACCATCAGGAACATAGAAATTAATGCTCTCCATGTTAGCCGAGTTTTCGAATCATCCGCGAATCAGTCTGAAGAAATTTGTAGCAACGTGTACATCCCTTCTGACCCGTAGATGGTTCATTCCGAGCATACCTAAGGGAAAGTCGGTAGGATAGAGCCACGGGTAGTAGCCATACTCCCTCAGGTAGAGAAATCTCAAAAATGTCTTCTAAATTTTTTGCTTGTTTTACTCAGACATCGAACTGCTGTATTTGAGGGCAGTTACAGCTATTCCTCAACAAAAATTTGGAATGAAATAACACTATTTATTCGAAGGTCGACATCGCTGCAGTGCTTCAGTGTCTATTGTCATTAAATGCCACCAGGAAATCCATTTTCAGCCACCAAACCTTTCCATATGTTAACAACATTAATTTGTCATAAAGTGTCCAAGTGCATTTATTTAAAAGTATGCATAATTAATGTTAAAGTGCACATTTATGTAGATGTGTACATTTAAATAGCCACACTGTATCTGTACGCACAATGATATTATTAATGAGATCGAGTTTATCGGTTGTACCTATTATCAACCTTGATTTATTCATTTGAACCCCAAAACCAGTAATCATTATAATTTAAATATCTGAATTATAAATAGACGGTGGACGTCCTGTATGGTTGAATGGTAAAGCACGACACTTTGATCCACTTGTTGTGGGTTCAGTCCTTCAAAACTAATCAGGTCTTACAATTATTATTATAATTTTTTTTTTAAATAAAATTATTTATTAAGTTAAAAGAAATACATGATTATTTCTCTTTCTTAACTTAACTACATACATATTGTATTAATTAACTACATACATACATATTATATTAATTAACTACATACATACATATTATATTAATTAACTACATACATACATATTATATTAATTAACTACATACATACGAGGTGTGTTCAAAAGAAAAGGTGAATTTTGAATTTTCGCGGGCTTTGTACATTCGATTATCGTTTTTTTTTATGTTGGTACACATGTTACAACTGGAAAGGTTAGGTCACGTTTTGTGCGTTCGATTTTTTGCTTTTTATTATTTTAGTAAAAAATCGAAAAACTTCGATTTTTTAATTTTTTGAAGAAATGCTGATACGGACATAGAAAACAAAGCAAATCTTAAATTTCACTTTAATCGGACTGATGATGCCCCAGAAAACGGCTATCAAGTTGCGACCAAAACTAGGAAATTCCTCCATAGGATTAACAATTATTAACATTTTTTTTCTAAAAAGAATCAATTTTTTTTGAAGAAATGCTAATGAGGACATAGAAAATAAAGCAAATCTAAAATTTCACTTCAATCGGACTGATGATGCCTCAGAAAACGAACCTAAATAAAAAATCGAAGAACACCAAAAACGTGACTAACCTTTCTAGTTGTCAAAAACAAACCACTGATCCAAAATGGCTGATAATGCTAACATATGATAAACATATGTGTACCGTATACACTATATGAATCATGTTTTATTTATATACTTACTGTAAAAAAAATCGTATTAAATTAAAATAAAATAAAATACACCATCATGGCTTATTCTTCTTTTACTACTTTCAGACTATGCTGTATTCGTGTACAATTTATTATGTTATCTTGTGTAGTGTTCGTTTACTTGTGATGTTTTTATAAATACTGTGTGTGTGTGTAAGTTCATTTAGTATTTTATAGATTAATAGGAATATATTATATTCGTACAGTTTTCTGATTTTCATGTTCATTTCTTGGTATAGTTTTTTTGTATGAGTATCTGGATTATAATTGAAAAGTGGTTTTATAACTTTATTCTGTATTTACCGCAATAAACCTGTAAAATAAATTCTGTATTTACCGCGTCTTAAAATTATCGTCGCCCTTTCCGTCAATATATAATATATATTATTATATTAGTGCACTGAAGATAAGAGATAAACCTATAGAAGTGTATTGGGGGCGTGTCTGTGTGCTTAAAAGTTAAAATTTACCTTCGGGTGAAATTCGTCAAACATTTTCAAATACCGAATTTCTTTCTTCAACAGATAATCGGTTTCATTGACCTGTCTGGGGCCTGGAGTCGAAAGGAGATGATAAATATTCTTTCAAATTGGTACAGTTTACGCATCTAAAACTATTCGTTTTCCTGTAGTTGAGTGGATATGAAAGCTGCTGATGTGTTTTCCACGAAATGTTCTCCATTTAAAACATGTTTGAAGAGAGTATATCTAATCATTTTCCCCAACACAACGCGTGAAATTAGATTTAAACTATAATTTCGCTTAAATCGTTGCATTTTAAATTGAATTTCAGCGTCCCAGCAGTATAAGCGCAGATCCCATAGATTACGGCCCGGGCCGCCATAGAGAAAGCAGCGTTACAAACGTCAAACTCGCCCGCCATAGATAAAGCTCGCGAAATTTATTTCGTAAATATGCAAATGGGGGCCTGAAAAGCGCGCCAAATTAAAACGGCAATAAAATTATTGACAGGGCCATGTTTGCGTAATGCAATTAAGCCGGCCTTATTAATGACGTTATTATTTTGTCTGTGCGTGTAATCCCCGTGTTTTGTTTCCGCGAGGAAGGGCAGAGAGAATAAAACTTCCTAAATCAATAATTTAAACCACTGAAAAGTTGGTTCGAAGAAGTGTGCCTGTTTTAAGCTAATTTTTTCCTCATTTCTATTGAAATTGATCAAACATTTTGAAATGTGCATAATACATCTGACGGCCTCCATGGTTAAGGGGTAAGGCTCTCGACTACGAATCCGAGGGTCGCGGCTTCAAATCCCGGCGTGCGCAAGTCAAATTTTATTTAATTGATTTGTGCTGTTTCACAATTAATTAAATTAAAAATAATATGCCATAGTCTCACTAGCTCCAGACGGTTGGGAGCAGTTGGGACTCTTGTGGGGTATTAATATGAAACATAAATAAAAAATGTCGAGATTATTTGCGTTATTTACGCCCTCTCATATTCTTTAAATATTCCCATACCATGAAGTTTTTTTATAATGTCAATTTTTCTGAGCCCAGTTTAGTAACTGAAATCACCCCAAAGGCGCTTTACATCTTGTCAAAGTTTGTAGCCCGTTTTAAATAAATATGTTTTTAGACATGTCTTAAAGGTTTCGAAATTGCTTTCTGACCTCAAATCAAATGGAAGGTCATTCCAAGAATAAGGGCCCAGTATATTTAAAGCTCCATTTCCAAATTTAGCAGCATTCGTACGAGAGGGTTCAATCAATCTGTTCGACGCATCAGACTTGGCCGATCTGAGCGTGAATTGTCTCTTTCAATAAGATGGTGCCAGCCCGTTCAGTGCCTTGTACGATATACCATAAGACAAATTTTAACTGAACTCTTTCTGTGACTCTGTGCCAGTGTAGGCAATCACGTAAAAGAGGAGTGATGTGACAGTATTTGGTTTCACCGCATATTAGACGAGCTGCTGTATTGAACATTCCTTGCTGTAAATCACTTAGTTTTATAAAGTCATTCAAAATAAATGTATTAATATACAATGGAAGAGACAACCACTCGCAATCAAAACCCAAAATTCCATCTTTACACAAAATCTCATGAATCATATTTGCTACAGGCGCGTATGGGGCACGTTGTCAGAATATCATATATGATACAGCCGCGTCTAAAAGGTTAAAACCAAATCACATAATTATTCATTGAATCGCGGTTTTCAACGTTACTCGGCAAATATTTGTAATTCTTCCGAAATCCAACATTACCGACTGTGAAATCTCAAGAGTCATATTTTGCTATAATCGCATATGAGGCACGTCGTCAAAATATATAATATGACACCACCGCGTTCATCAGGTTAAACCCATATCAAACTATAAATATATTATAGCACATCCATACTGTTTATTCGTAAAAACAATGTTAATATAATATAGAAAATGAATAATAAACTCATTCATACAGACACGCATTAAAACATTCATTAAAACGTCATAAGTATATTAAATCTTTGCCAGGAACGTGATAAGATAACTTTAAACACCATAGATATGGCAATCAATCCATTAGCTATGAGGGGAAAATTATGTAATTGCCTTCCAGACGAGATTAAAAAAAAGAAAAATGTCTAGGTATATTTAAAAAATATGTATTCCTTCTTAAATTAATTTAATGAAATAATAAAAGTGTTCAAATTTTGTATGTATTTATTGAGGCAACCATTCTAGTTAAATAAGTGAAAATGTTACGTTCATTTTTCTAGAATAACAAAAAAAAACACATTTTGTTAAACCACGTTCCGCAATTCTTCGATTTAACGTCACTCGGCATATATTTGAAATTGTTTCCGAAATTCCAGCATTACAGTATTATGCTACTATCACATATGTCGTCAAAATATCAAATACGATACGACCGCATTCATCGGATTAAAATCGTATCACACTATATCTATACTATCCACATATAAACCACTTCCCGCAATTCTTCGAATTATCATCACTAGACACATATCTGCAACTGTTTTAATATTAGTCTTGGCGAGGTTGGGTTAGTTTAGGTTAGCTCCCGAGTCCTTTACTGCGCCGTGTGTCAACTGTCAAGTGTCAACAGTTCGGCCACCCAAGCTGAACCCAAATACTCGCTGTTTAACAAGTTGATTGTGCGAAAACGATGACCAGAGCGAAGGGACTTGATTTGCTGCAGGCACTGGATTGAAGTGTGTCGTGGTACACTTTGTTTTGAACCAGTAATTTGTTTTAATTTATCACCAACCGATTTTGCTTACCCCAGGCTTCTTCATCAGGGTAAAATTTGAAGCTAAGCAAAAATATATGGAGTGAGCATATATGCTTGGGAATCGAAAAGTCTTACGTAAATTGACGACATCGGTTTATTTTATAATTAGTATGTATCATACTAGGAACCGCAGTGTATTCTACCCATTATTGTTAGGTCTTTTCTTCGGAAAAGATAAAAAAAACATTAATTAGGTACCAAAGACAATTTTTTTTATTATTTTGTACATAATTTTCTCAAATTTTCGAGAATCTCCGTGTGGACCAAAATTCTGGGACATTAATTTAGCGTTTTGAAACATAATTCACAATTATTATTACCGGGCATAAACTAGATAGCGCTAACTTTGCTTACAGAATACATAACAATTTCATCACGATAAGTTCCCCCCTTATAAACTGCTCGTAAATATGACAGATTACGCTAATAAAGCGGTCTGATTTTACGAAAATAATAATAAATAGGTGCGTGGTAAAAACCCGGCTTCTTAAGTATGATGAAACGGAAACGCGCTCAAATTCTTAATAAACCCCTAAGTGTGTGATCGTGTAGGTGATTAATTTAAATCTACAAGATGTTAGAGAAAGCTCATTACGGTTTTTCGTTACATCAGTGCGTAATGCCTAGACATCCGTAATTTTCGCGTTTTGCGAATTTTTAAGCGATTTTCGCCATTTTCGCGGGAATAACGCGAAATTCGCAATTTTCAGATAATCAACCGGGGATTTTCCTATTTTCACGCAATATTCTGGTATTTTAAATTAAGAAAGTAATATTCTATGTTTTTAACTTTGAGTATTTCTTTGTCCTATGGTTTTGACAAGCTTGAATTGCCATAAAATGAAACGCAGGTAACTTCATGGCGAAAATGCCGCATACTAGCATTCTTTTTTGCGATTAAAAAATTAAATATGTTAAAAATATATATATCAAAACACAAAATTATAATTTCTTTTTAAATATAGGCCTTTTCTGTTGATAAATACCTTTAAGAGAACATAACACCACTTTTATCGCAAGATACCACGATTTTTGATGAAAAATAACCACATTTTCCTAAAACATAATGCGAATTTCACAAAACTAACGTGAATTTAGCCAAAAATTACGCGAATTTCACTGCAAAATAACAACACTTTACTGAAAAAATAACGCGAACTTTTCAGATCTCTAGTGATGTCTAGAAAGATGATTTTGTGAAATTAATTTGCCTATAAAAAATAATACATAGAGGTTTAGTGCTTCGTGAAAATTTGGCTGCGTAAGTAGTACGTATGATGAAATGAAATGAAATCGCGGTAAAATGCTTAATAAACTACTAAATATAAATAATTTAATTTAAATCTTCAAGATATTAATTTGCCAGAATTTCGTTCATCACAATATCTGAACGAGGGCATAAGTTCCAGGGCCGAAATGAGATTCTTGAGAGAAGTGGCAGGAGTCAAAATTGGATCGTGTTAGAAGCTCGACGATACGGGATGTGCGTCGAACCCCTACTTACTCTTCGTGGAGAAGTCGCAGACGAGGTGGCTTTGGGCACGTTCAAAACGTGCAAGAACACCGACTTCCTCATAAAATACAATGCAATTTCAGAAGCAAGATGTCCAGCGTGTCTAACTAACTAACCATCACGCCGTTTCTCGGCAGGGGTAGGCAGAGAGGACGGACCGCCAAACAACTCGTTCTTTCATACACTTCTTGCTTCATCCACTTTCATTCAACTCTTCTATTATTCCTACTTCTGACATGGCCCGACTTAAGTATTTGATTCACTTGATCGTGCCATGCCTTCCTCGGATGTCCCTGGCTTCTTCTTACATTCCATTCGTGTCGTATATTCTCCTTACACTCCTTTATTCGTTCATTCGCTCTACATGCCCGATAATCTACATCATAAAACTAAACAAATTTAAAACTTGGCTAGCTGAAAGAAGCTATTTGTATTAGATAATAAGGAAATATTATTTTATGTTTGATTTATTGTTGTCGTTTATGTTTTTATTTTATTTATCTTTTAATATATTTTTGTGTAAATATTTTTGAGTAAGATTCTTGAGAAATATTTATGTTGTAAGTTTGTTACATTTGTTTTTTTATTTTTTTTTTATATATCTATATATTTTGTAAGCTTGTCTGTAAATTTTGAGTCTTTAATAACAAGCTCCCGTTAGACAAACTACAAAAAAATGGTTTATCGGGACTTTTTTGCATTGATTTTTTTTTCTCTTATAAATAAATTAAAAAAACAAAAAAATCTAACCGTCCCTTTCTTAATCTTGCTCATTACGCTTATATCAGCCTTGCATTCTTTACGAATCTTAATTTTTTTCACAAGATCATACATGGTTTTACTACACATTCGTCTCAGAGATCTCATTTCTATAGCATTCAGTCTACTAACATCTTTCCTTTGCCAGTTCCATGCCTCACTGCCACACATCAAGGCTGGTATCAGCACTCCATTGGGCCGCCCCATACAATGTTGGAAAAGCAACTCAAAGTGCTGTGCAAGGAGAGGCTAGGCCTGCTATGGAAAGGGATGTGTTAGGATATAGACCATGACCACCCGGTTATTATTTATTTTTTTCTATATTTTATTATTTTGATATTATTAATCCTTTTTTCATAATTAATTATAAATTGGTGAAACGAATTTCTTTTTGATTAAAAAACCTTTGTAACCTTTTTCCACTTATTTGTTTTCGACCGGACCGGTTTAACCATATCACGGGCATCGTCAGACTGGCACAATGAATACTAAATCTATGGTATACATAGATTCGATGTCGGGAGTGAGTTCCTTCCCAGGAAACTCAGGGAAAGCAGGAAACTCACTCCAGATATTGATGCTATATATACCATAGATTTAGTATTCATTGTGCCAGTCTGAGGATGCCCGTGATAGCCTGATACCGGTCCGGTCGAAAATAAATAAGTGGAAATAAGTTACAAAGGTTTTTTAATAAAAAAAAAACATTTTAATATGGAATTCCACCATGAATTGACAGTTTCAAAATTAGAAATAATAAATTGGTGTCTAATAAAAACCTAAAAAAAATGAAGTGTGCGAATGTCTCGATTATTAATTTATTTCAACAATATATTAAGCTTTCGTCTAACTTATTATACTTTAAATTGAATATAATAAAATATTATGCTTTCTTATTAATAGACGTAAAATTAATCTTAATTCTTGTTGAGTGTTCGAGTTTCGCTTTGTGAGATTTCTGACAGCCAGCCACAGTGGCTGGCTGTCAGAAAGCCAATGAATGAAACTCTAATTTAAAATTATGGAGGAAATGTATAATTACCTCTGATAGCTTTCTTTATATTGGTTGTTTCTGCGGTTAGGGCGCGTTCATGCATGCCGTTTTAAAGCGTACTTCTGGCATGCGCAGATGCCATAAAAGCACGACGATGGTATCGCTTGAATTTCTTGCACCTTATATCACGTGCTTGGCTTGCGTAGAAATATGAAAACACGGAAATTTTCTAATAACTAAAATAATTTCTTGTTTCTTTAAAGTCCCAAACTGGGATTTGACCAATTCCAAAAATATTCTCCATCAGGTCCGGTTCTTTTTTCCATATTTTCGCCAGTCTTGTATCTTCCTTCCATCTTGCTCCAATCTTTCTGCACGCAATCAGTCAATCTTATTCTGGCTCTGCCTCTCCCAACAAATAATAGACTCTTGACTGGAGAACAGGTGGAGTGATTTAGCTGGCCCTTAAAATTGTTACATACAGGGGGTGTCTTCGACTGGTCTGCTTTGGGTTGTTTACACTAGGGCACCCTCTATCACAGTTTCGGTGTCTTACCATCATAATATTTGGATCATTAATACATATATATTCAATGCACGTCCTCTGACATTCTTTCCACATCATTTGAATTTTTTATATTTTTTTGTTAGTTTTGATATTTTTTTATAAGATATATTTATAAATAGTATTATAGAATGTTTTCTTTGTCCTCCTCACTCAGAGATTCTGTTCTGAGGCGAGCTAGGTTTTGGATAGCGGGTTTTGAGCGACTTCTATTTTTCATGTTCAAGGTTGGGTAAGGTATTTTTTAGTAATTTCTATGACGATGTTTTTAAAATACTACTCAGTTTTTTTTTCTGATAATTCCTCAAGTAAAGTTTTGCTGAACTTAACGTGGTTATTAATTTGTTTGATACTGGGTGGGAATTTGTTGTATAACTTTACAGCTAAAAATCCAGATTTTTTTTGTCCAAAAAGTAGTATTACACTTAGATACGTTTAACTTGTCTATTTGCTTTATGTGAAGTGTTTGTCTTTTTGAGATGATGAACCAGAATATTTTTGGCAAAGATTTTTGTATACTTGAAACGTCAAACTGTTTAAAGATTTCCGTTGTTGTCTTCCGTTGACGAGGAATCTACTGAATCTTACTATGCTTTCGTACTCATTGAGTTTCTCGTTTTATGGTTCACTTTAATTCTGTACGATCCATTTTACTGCGTGCTGCATTAATGGCACTGAAGAGATTCTAAGTTGTTATTCATATGAACAAATTCAAACAACGTATCGTTGAAAAATGTCCCATCTCATTCAATTCTCCTGAGGGTCCATTGACTCTCGCTGCTGCCGAATAATCACAACATCTGATTTGGACTTCCACTAACTCTCCTCCACCATGATTATCATCACTGATCTTTATCCCAGGAAGAGATTTGGCTTCCTCCCCACAAATGCTTTTGATTGAGTGCGGTCCCTCGCCAATCGCCTTCAAATTCGTTGATTTATAGGAGGTCCGAGGTCCCAGGCATTTGTTTCAGCTTTCGAAATGGTTTTTTTTGTTTGTTTCGGTGACAAGGTTCACGGCCAACCTTTCTCCTTTACCCGGGCTCGAGGTCGGCCGCAGCGTAGTCGTTCCCTATGACTACAGACAGAGTTAGAGTTCTTCTGCACCATACTAAGAAGAAGTTTTGTCGATTAAACCTGCAACCCGAGTTTCGTTTCCTATAATAGGCCACGAATGCTGTCAAGACCCCACCCCATACAGGGGTATAATAAGTTCCAATCACTCGCATGCTCCAGAAGCCCCAGCGGCGCAACCGTCGCCGCGCCGCCCCAAGGTATCAGGCAGCACCTCTCAGCAGCGACATTAAATTCACATTAGCATGGGGCTGCCATTGTCCGTGCCTACCAATGAATGGTTTATATATCGATTTTTCATTCCGTTAATGTCTCCGCCGAGAGCGCTCCGAGTTGTTTATTCAATGAAGTAGCCATTAATACCGTTAATGCCGTAATGCCGGGATAATGGAGGGATAGGCATTCGATATGGAGCGGCAGAAATGTATTTTGTATTATGATTAATTACTGTCGCCTGCGCCTGTTCGGGAGCCGCGACAGGTGTTCGGGCGTTTTGCGGCGAATTGAAGAAAACAATCAAATATTCCAAATTACAATCATTTTTGGTATTAAGTTTGAAGTAAAAATCTGTTTTCTGAAGATGAGAGAAATCTCGATCGATGAGCTCTGGCCATGTACGAGTAAGAGTAGTGTGCACAGTTTTTTTGTATCCAGAATTTCAAGGGATTTTGTCAACGCAACTATCTTCTTATGGTATCCTTTCCTACCGGAGGCTTGCTGTCATCAGGATATTCCTCACTCTGCACTACATTAGTAAGAATCACGTAGATTACAAAACCGTGAAGTGTGGCGACTTTCGATGTTTCGTTTTCCACATACATATTGGGAACATTTGAATTTACAAAACATAGTAATTTATCATCAACTGATGTACATGTAACTTGAAGATGCATCGTGTTTGCCTGATCGATATTAATTCCTAGCTAGACATATTGCCTGTTCTAAGGAATTAAATATGTGGTGGGTATCAAAATATCGAGTTGTAAGGTGTTGTATTATTTGTAATATATTGTTGAAGCCCATTTTGGTGGATCCCGAAAGTGTACTAGAAAAAAAAGAAAATTAAGATGTAAAATAAAGAAAAAAAAACTAACAAAAATTATGTACTATTAAAAAAATATAAAAAATTTAAGTAATATTTTTTAACAGGTTCTCGAACTATGTTCTTCCTAGGTCAATAATCTATTTGGTAAAATTTTTGCCGAAGGATGACAATTCGCAGTTTTTAACCTCGGGGAGATTTTATTGTAGATTTTTGGTCCAAGATAGGTGTATTTTTTTGGTACACTGTGGTAGCGCACTCACTGGGATTGTCAAATCATTTCTGCTGCGGCTTCTGGTTTGATTTTACTAATATATTCTATATTTTGTGTACATTTGTGATGACTTTTTTTATATCTTCTTCCCCTTGTCCCATTTGGGTCGGGGACCCATCGCATCGACAAGACCCCTCCAGGCGTCCCCCCGTCCTGTACTAAGTCAACGGCATCCGTTCATACAATTCCAGCCTCTCCTCGCACAGTCTCTTGAGTTGCTTCTCCTACCTCTGTCTGGGACGGCCCACTAGTTGATAATAATTTATTTATTTAATTAATAATATTATAAAATAATAATTATATAATAATAATTATATATAATAATAATAATATATTTTCATATGAAGCGGTAACTTGGTGATGTGACATTATAATTTATAAAATAAAACAATAACTTTGTTTTACATCACATTTATTTATACTTTAGCCGACCGGGTTTCGCTACTACCGTAGCTTCTTCAGGGCAGTATATATCAGTTGTATAAATAATAATAATAATGTTTTATTATCTTCTTTTTTTATAACAAAATAACAAATAATGATATCCTCACTGGGATTTTCTGTCCTGATGATTTCATTTACAAAATATTAAATTGCATTATATTAAATTGGTGTGCTTGATGAAAAAAAATTAAATAATTCTAAGGTGAGGTGTTTTAAGTGCAGTTGAGTGGTTTCGGTATTTGGTGTTAATATATTTTCTATTTCAGATCTCCGTATGTAATGTATCCGGAGTTTTATTCGATTTTTAAATTTATTATGGTTGTTGTGATTTTTAAAGGATAGTGGAATTTTGTTGTAGATTAGTAATATAACTATATAATAATATATGTAAATACCATATATTATTATATATTTATTTTTATAGTAGAGTAGTAATATAAATATATACAATATACGTAAATACCATAGGAAAGTGATCAATTAAATAATAATTAATAAAAATAACGTTGTTTTTTACAACTGTTTTTAGTATATAAATTTCTACGTTTCAGAAGCACAGCTTCCCTCATCAGGATCAATAATATACTAAAAAATAATGACAAATACTAAACAAATAGACGAACAACCCGATAATATTTTAAAAAATCTCCTAAAAGAATCACAGTAAGCGGAAGATCTTGCTAGTGGCGCGACGTCGGATTTAGCCAGCCGAGGGACTGAACTCACGACGCTTGGGCGAGACCCAGACGCAATGCCAACTCAGCCACTGACCGGTCAAGGTTGATAGTAATTTTAGTCAAATCGAGTAATCTTTATGTATACGAAATGTGCTTAGTCTTCCAGGTTTAAATTGCGTGGAACTTTATTGCGAGGTTTATCTACTTAATACTCTGTAAAAATTAAAACATTCCAAAGTTTCGATGGAATAAGAATAAAATAATTTACGAAGCTTTTTGAAAATATTAGCCATTGTTTTCCACGAAAATAATTTTCGGAGAGCTTTAATTCCTGACATCTACTTAACCTTTTAGAAGTATTAGTTGTTCGAGTATTATTTTAAATTATTTGGCATTGAGCGAACGCGTTGTAGGACAAGTAGCAATAATGGAAGGGAGCGGGCTACCGAATAGACGTCTATTTAATAAACCTTCAGGACGAAGGAGTGTTGGGAGTAGCGATGAGTCGTTCATGAAGGAGCCGTTCTTTTATGCCGGCTCATTTTGATGAGCCGTGAGCGTACAACTTCTGGTAAACTGTACCACGGCTCAATTGAACTGTGATTCTTTTTGACAAACCTTGGAACCACTTAAGATAGATTGTTTATTTATCTATAAAGATAAACATAAATCAGATGTTCGATAGTATTCTTACGCATTTCTACAATTCTGTAAATAAGGTAATTTGTTCCAATTTGTTTATATAAAATCATCGTATACGTGTCTAACTTCTGCAAGGCTAAATTATGCCCACGACCGTGGGACTTAATATTCGGCGCCATTATGCATCTTAAAGCATTCGTCTCCACGGGTTCACACATTCGTGTAGTGATAACAATAATTATCGCATTTACACGTATGTAGATAATGTACATTACGTGAACAGCGCCTGACAGTCTAGTATATGGACGTTTTGTACCTACACCTATACGCTGGGAGCCGTAGGAGCTGAGAATCGTATGAACTTGGGTATGAGCTCATAAACTGGTAGTCGGTTCTCAATATGTGCCGGGTCTTAATATGTGTCGGCTCTTAAATCAGCCGTCGTTCAACTGGTATCGTGACTTACTCTCTTAACAAAATGAGTGATGACCCTTCGCTAGTTGGGAGATCTAAGCTAAGGTGGCTGGATGGTGTGGAGGCCGATATCTTAACCTTTTATGTGAGGAACTGGAGGAAAACAGCAGGAGACCGGTAGGTATAAAGGAGTTTTTTGTATCCCCCTGGACTCTCCCAGGGTAGTAGTGAAGATGATATATAATGATAGATGATAAGATGATATATAATTATATATAATGATAGATGATAAGATGATATATAATTGCGCCCTTGAGGTGATTTTCTCACGAAAACGGCGCTATAGAAGTAATCCAATTATTATTATTTATGGAAGGGAATTTTCTGGAACCTAAAAAACGCTACATTGATGTTGTAACGGCTTAAAATGCATAGAGTGATGTGCAAAATCCATTTCTCACGGTTTTTGCATGGCTGTATCGGCGTACTCACGATCGCATTGTGCATGTCTCTCTTAACCTAACCTAATCTACCCTTGTCCAATAAATAGAGCATAATTATGGATCGACTACTCGGGCAGAATCTATTCTAAACCGTAACGGTATGGCTGTGTCGACTCTCGATCCAAATGCGGTAATAAAAAATAAGAGAAACGCTATTGAGTCATTCAATTATAAACCTCATTGTAATATATTTTTAATCATTGAAAATAATATTAACAACTCTCAAAATTAAACATGAAACCCAAAAGATACAGAAAAGAAATAGGTAACGGTGGCAGCTGGGACCCGAACTCATGACCTCTTGGTCTATCCGGGACCATGCGCTCTAATCCACTGAGGTACGGCTACGCGAGTATGTCGATACAGTCACGCAATAAGTTTGTACATATACCAAACAAAACTGACACATTAATAATTAACATAGTTTTTTTTTAACTTTACTTGACATTCGCTGAGTTTTGATTGGTGACATCGGCCTTTAGTTTGGCATTATATCTCCCCAGTCTCAAGTGGAAATAACAGATAATATTATTATTGACACTATTGACTCAACGGATGACTCAATCTGCTAGGAATTGAAGGCCGGAGATTAGTCGTATTGACTCGAGGCCCGCTTGCAATGTTACTTGTGGATTACTGTTTTATTGCTAATCATTAATCATTTGTCACAGGGTGTGGTTACTGTTATTATTATTTTTAATTAAAAATTTAAATAACGGCGATAACGGATTACAACTATAAGTACTTCACAGAATAAAGAATTTTGATTATCACCTTTTTTAAATTTTATTTTAACATGCTTCTTTAACCCCTTGAGTCTTTTTGGGAGATATTTTCCCCAGAAAAGAAATAGCCGTAGAGTCTTTTGGAGAGATACTTTTCCCAGAAAAGAAATAAGCCGTAGAGTCTTTTGGGGAGATATTTTAAACGGACTCATAAAAGTCATGTTATCTCATTTTGTACTATAGCAATGCATATGATTTAAACTGTTAGAAAGAGAGAAAAAAAAACACTTTTTTCAATGTCATTTCAATTTTTACCATGCGTATAAGAAAAATGATAATTTATTATCAAAAGACTCGAGTGGTTAAATTACACTGGAATGTATGTTGTCCTCCACGCTATAGGAGTTTTTGTATTGTGGAGGGCGAGAGTAAATCGGTTTTTACCGAAAATATTAATACATTTTTTAAAACACCATAAAAATAAATAAACATTGGGCAGAGGTAAATAAAATTAAATAGGGAAGTAAGGAAGTTATTAATTGTTTTTGTCTTTAATTCGTAGAACTCCATTTATTTATTTTAAATTTGATTTACATTAAATTAAAAAAAAAAAAAATTAAAAAAGTAAGGAAGTTGTCTCAACGTGGCCTAACCGCATTTTGACAATGGCTTTCAACTCCAAAAAGCTCTCTCAATAATAAAATTCTAAAATATTTGCAGAACTTAATTTTAATATTATTAAAAATATATATATATGCATTAATAGTTTCCTCCATCTCCAACCTCGGCCGCTGGACCCCCAAATTCCATCTTATACCCTCCATACATGAGCGGGATTAAATATAAGATTGCTATCAGAAGTGCGGCTAGCACATAAAACACAGTTTACAATTCTTTGAAATAAAAAAAGGCCTATATTAGCAATGGTCAGAGAGATCACTGGGTAGAGAAGATTGTCTCCACATTTTTGCACCTCTTACCACAGTTGACACAGGAAGAGGGAGAAATGTTCCGTGGCATTGTATACAAAAAAAATTATAATACGATATATATGTATTAAGACGAACGGCTGCGCTGCTTGTTCCATACATAACTTAATTTTGGATTTGAGGCTAAAATACCCATCCAAACTGAATGATATTTTTTTGATGAAAGGTTTATTAAATATCTAGTACGGATGAAAAGGTATTTGCTATGTATGTGTGTTTGCTATTATTACGTAAGTAAAAATATAAAAAAAATAAAACATAAAAAAAAGTTTTTTCCGGTCAATATTTTAAATTATGTACGGAAATTTTGTGTTCCAACGTAAATTGGTCGTTTTTAATTTAATTTAACGTCCATCGTAATGCTTATTTTAATATTAAAAAAAAAAATTATATTTTCGAAGCAGATGGGGTAATTTTTTTTTATATCACCGTTAGCCCCCAAATAATTGTTAAAAGTGCCTCTAACATCATTTCCTTTAATGGCCTATATTTTATAATGTAAATCAAAAATAAATAAATTAATTCTCGTCCGTACTAGATATTTACTATACTTTTTGATGAAAAAAAAGATCTTTAGGTTTAGGTTTTACCAATTGGTTTTAAAAAATCGAATTATAATTAAATCAAATTTGATAATGCTATTATTAAGTTCTGCGAGTATTTTACTTTTTAATTATTGTTACAGCTGTTTCGGCGTTCAATGCCATTTTCAAATTGTGTGTGTGTGTATTGTTTTATTTACTCCCACTCAAATTTTTATTTGGACGGTGTTAACAATGATTTTTTACCGGTAAACCCAATTTACTTAGAAAATAATTGTGATATTTAAAAATCTTCCATTCTGTGAGGTATTTACAGTTGAAAATTGTTTTCCCCACATAATGCCATATAATCTGGATTAAATGCATTTTCAATCCATTGAATCCAGATTATAAATTTCCATTGCATTAAATCTGCTTCCATCCTTTCATCTATCCTGTTTTCATCCATTACCTTTTCATACTCCTTTCATTCCTTCTTTATCAATATTTTCTTCTTTCCGCATATTTCAAGAAAATTTCTTAAACATCCGATTTAACGTTAAGCCTATTACGTACAAGATCCTACTTACAAATTGCCTCGTATTCTGTCCGGATTCTCCAACGGAAAGCCGGACGAATAATTCTAAAATAATTTCTGGGAAATATTTTGCACATTATTTATTAATAAAGAGATTCTTGTTGTTAATTCGGCGTCAATCAAGATCATTTGACAGTTGGCGGAATTCAGTTGTATGCTAATTGGGCGTTCGAATTCCGAAATTTTATATTGCCATTCCGGGCATTCTTCTGTTTCAACTTCCTTTTCTGTTTCTTTCTCTTCTACTTCTGTCTCTTCCGCAATTTCTTATCAAAATTCCTTTAGGACGTTATTAATTGTGGCTGTTTTTGTCAGGTATGGTTAGGGTTAGAAAAAGTTCAGCGCGAATGTAATAAATTCAATTGACATTTTTGTATTTGAAGATTGTACCGTCACCACAAAGCAAAGTAGTGGGATTTTTTTTTTTTATATGTTTGAAACTTTGATTTGTTAAAAACATACGTCGAAGTTATATATTTTATTATTCACATTTACAATTTATAAGACGCATCTTATACTTTTATTAATTTAATTTTACTTGAGCTTATTGAAAATTTAAAAAAAAAAAAAAACTGAATAGTTTTTTCAACATTTCTCACTGATGATTTGGGTTGACGCAAATAATGTAATATTATTTTCTCTTTCCTATTGAAAGTGAGCTATAGCATCGTGAAACTTAGATATTCTTTTGTGGCTGAAATGCACAAATGTAAACCCACATTTTAACATAATTTCTTCTTAAGATTGGTATTCACTTTGTGATATTCATTCGATGTATTCCTGATGATGAAGCTTTCGAAACATGTAAATATCTGTCAATATTAATGAAGTGGTGAATACAAAGTATATTTTTTAATTCATTTATACGCATTTTATTATTCCTCAGTTAATATTATTATTACATAATTTAATAAGACAAATAATTATTTGTTTTCCTATCCCTAAAATTATTAATAGAATTTTATTTTATTTTAAGAGTGGAAAATACTCTCAGTATCGCCCTGGTGAAAGACCACTATTCAGAATTGAAACGTTGTTTGAAATGGCTTTTAGCCGTGTTTGGTGACCAGATCTGAATAGCCAGGTATTTACCCACCTTCCTCTTTCCTTTCTCCTTCCCCTCCGCAATACCTTAAGCCTTACAACATTTCTCAATTGGGGATGCCATAGTCTCACTGCCTCCAGACGGTCGGGAGCAGTTGGGACTCTTGTGGGGTATTCATGTAATGTATTCATGTCGGGATTTGAACCCACGACCTTCGGAATCGTAGTCGAGAGCCTTACCCCTCGACCATGGAGGCCGTCGAAGGATATCGGCAAAGTTTTTTTTTTAGCTTGTAGTATCATTTCATTTATGAGTTGTGGTAGTCCCCATATTGTGTTTTTAATTTTACAAACAAGCCTAGTAGTAAACTAGTATTTTATTAAGATTTATTGTTTTCGTAATTTTTCAATGTAAAATTTTCGCTATGTTATATAGTATTGATAAATGAATTAAAAAAAAACTTTGTATTCACCACTTTATTCATACAGACAGAATATCAACATGCGATGCTTTCTTCATCAGGAATATATTGACGGCCTCCATGGTTGAGATGTAAGGCTCTCGACTACGAATCCGAAGGTCGCGGGTTCAAATCCCGGCGTGCACAAGTAATTTTTATTTAATTAATTTGTGCTGTTTCACAATTAAGTCATTTTTAAATAATATGTAGTATATTTGCACACGTTCCAGAGTGGAAGATACTCTCAGTACCGCCCTGGTGAAAGACCACCAGAATTGAAACCTTGCTTGAAATGGCTTTTCGTCGTGTTTGGTGACCAGATCTGAATAGCCAGGTATTCCCCACCTTCCTCTCCCTCTTCTCCTTCCCCTCCCCATTACCTTCAGCTTCACACCATTCCCCAATTGGGAATGCCAAGTCTCACTGGCTCCGGTTGACGGTTGGGAGTAGTTGGGACTCTTTTGGGGTATTCATATAAAATAAATAAAAAAATAAGGCTATCGAAACGTGTTGATATCTGTGTTTATTAATGAAGTGGTGAATACAAAGTATTTTTTTAATTCATTTATTAATAATGACTCCACAAAGTGAATATCAATATTTTGAAGAAATTATGTGACATAATATAGCTTTATTTCATTGTTTTTAAGATTTTAAGATTTGGGATTTGTCAGTTTCTGTAATAAAAACGCTCGCTGATAGTAGAACTGCTTGTATTTTATGTATAAAGTTCCTACAAACATTTCGAATTTACCGTTATAATCCGACAGCTTGCCACCAGAAATTTCTAGATAAATTTTAAAAATCTTAAATTTATCTTCTCCCGAAGCAGAAAGATACGGGAGAAAGCCAGAAACTGAAATCGGCGCAATAAACTAGTCTTAATCATCTTTGTGTTTATATTGTTGAAATAGAACCACTCATTATATATAATAATAATAATAATGTTTTAATGTATTCTTTTTTATAATAAAATAATTAAAAAATATATATCCTCCCTGGGATTTGCCGTGCTGAGGATTTCATTTACAAAATATGAACTTAAATTATATTAAATTGATGTGATTGCTGAAAAAAATAAATAATTATAAGGTGAGGTGTTTTAAATGCAGTTGAGTGGTTTCTGTATTTGGTGTTAATATTTTTTCTATTTCAGATCTTCCTATGTAACGTATCCACCGTTTTATTTGATTAAATTTTTTTTATTGTTATATTTTCTTCAAATGATTGGTATTCACTTTCAGGTGTCAGAAATACAGAAGGAACAGAATACTGTATATTCCTGATGAGGAATGCTTCGCTTTCTAAACATGTTGATACGTATAAGTATATATTAATAGAGTGGTGATTACAAAGTAATTTTAATACATTTATTTTATTATTGTTGTTGTGATTTTTAAAGGAGAGTGAGATTTTGTTGTAGAGTTTAGTACCATAGTATAAGAAGTGTTTTGTCCAAATGTTGTGTTTTTGATTCCTTGTTGGATGTGTCTGAGATCTAGTGTTTCTAATATGTGCGATTGTTATTATTATTTATTTTTTGTATTTACGAATGTAAAGTAGTATTGTCTTAGAGTATAATTGTTTTATTGATATAATGTTAAGATTGTTGAAGATTTCGTCAGTGCTAGTTCTTACAAGGACTTTAAGTATAATCTGGGTATACAATTACGCTCAATTAACCTTTATATTATGTACATATTTATCTGTCACCAACTTGAATAAAAAACTGAATAGTTTTTTCAACATTTCTCACTGATGATTTGGGTTGACGCAAATAATGTAATATTATTTTCTCTTTTCTATTGAACGTGAGCTATAGCATCCTGAAACTTAGATATACTTTTGTGGCTGAAATGCACAAATGTAAACCCACATTTTAACATAATTTCTTCTAAAGATTGGTATTCACTTTGTGATATTCATTCGATGTATTCCTGATGATGAAGCTTTCGAAACATGTAAATATCTGTCAATATTAATAAAGTGGTGAATACAAAGTATATTTTTAAATTCATTTATACGCATTTTATTATTTCTCAGTCAATATTATTATTACATAATTTAATAAGACAAATAATTATTTGTTTTCCTATCCATAAAATTATTAATAGAATTTTATTTAATTTTAAGAGTGGAAAATACTCTCAGTATCGCCCTGGTGAAAGACCACCATTCAGAATTGAAACGTTGTTTGAAATGGCTTTTAGCCGTGTTTGGTGACCAGATCTGAATAGCCAGGTATTTACCCACCTTCCTCTTTCCCTTCTCCTTCCCCTCCGCAATACCTTAAGCCTCACAACATTTCTCAATTGGGGATGCCATAGTCTCAGCTAGTTCTTACAAGGACTTTAAGTATAATCTGGGTATACAATTACGCTCAATTAACCTTTATATTATGTACATATTTATCTGTCACCAACTTCTTTACGAGAATGTAAGAAATCGTATATAATGAAAATAATAAAATGAGCATCCAAGTTCTTATTTAGAATACGTTTATTATGTGAGGTTATATTATAGGTTGTTACAATATAACATCGTAAAGATAAAACCTTGTACGAAAAGTCTACCTACAATAAATCAATTTGAAATTTAATTGTGAGGTGATCGAGTCACTAAATGGCGCTATATAAAGTTGGGCGTTAATTATATTGTTATTATACTTATAATTTGTACATGAGATTGTGATTGGTACGATTGAAGTTCCGGACTGCAATCTGCAAAGTGAAAATTTCCGCAATTATACCCGAATATGGATAAAAAGAATTTTATCTTATTTTTATAAGATATATGGACAATGGAAGATGCTCTGAGGAACTAGCGTCATTGATCCCTTCGACGCCGGTGCACAGTCGGAAAACACGCCAAACGCGCGTCCAACATTTGTACACGGTTTACATTTGTCACATGAGAACATGTCCCTTCCTTAACTCGTTCTTGTGTTCAACAACTGAGTGATTTGCCGGCCTCTGTGTTTCCTCCCTCCTACAACACGGGTCTCTTCAAGACTTATATAGAGTGAAAGATACTCTAAGTATCGCCCTGGTCAAAGACCACCATTCAGAATTGAAACGTTGCTTGAAATGGCTTTTAGCCGTGTTTGGTGACCAGATCTGAATAGCCAGGTATTTCTCCACCTCCCTCGTTCCCTTCTCCTTCCTCTCCCCAATACCTTCAGCCTCACAATATTCCCCAATTGGGGATACCATAGTCTCACTGGCTCCAGACGGTTGGGATCTTGAGCGATATTCATATAATTTTTTTATTTTTTTTTTATTAAAAACGTGTCATTTAGTACAAAATTTTAACTGAATCAAGTCCATTCTTTTCGCAAATTTATTTTTGAACGCCACATTTTAGCATTTTTTCGCATCACAACGAAAACCTCATATCTGTATGATATTTATAAATTAGAAAAAAAGTCGTACCAAGTGAAGAAATATGATTTATAAATATTATAATATTTTTTAAATGTTTGATAAAATATTTACGTTAGGGCACCATGGAATCACGTTCGATTTATTTACGATTCGCAACTTTGAAATTCGATAGTATTAGGCTTTAAATAAATAAAAAATAAAACAGTTTCAAATTATTGTACTGCAAATGTTTTTATCATATGACAGCAGAATAAATAATTAAAAAAAATAAATTATTATATACCTAGAGTAGTTGCAAAGTGTGTCTCATTTTTTTATTTTATTTTAAACTAGTTTAAAAAATAAACAGTTTTTTTGGTTCTCCTCTAACGTTGCCAAAGACGATTTGGTAATTAACTAATTAATTTCCCGCAATCTCTCGAGAATTTAGATTTAGACAAGAGGCCTGTCTAGTATGGGCTCTGAATCCCAACTGACCGCTGTTGAAAGGCAGATATGATCTTTAGAAAGATAGAACGAGCGCGCCAATAAGAACAGCGTTTAGAATAAAAGTGACAATTCTAAAAATATTAATAAACCACGACATATTTAAGATAGATCAAAAATCTCAAGACGAATGTCTCAAGTAACATTAAAATACACATTATGAATTTTTTCAAACCTATAATATGTTAATATTTTTTACATTTTCGGAGCATACTTTGCGATTTTTTTCTATCGAGGGTATTTCATATAATTACATTTTCAGCGTGTTGACTGATTAAAGATTATCTTCAAAAATATTTTTTTTCTTCCAGTTTTTAGGGTGTCTTTGTAATATATCCATAGTAATTCTGTTTTTCCAAGGCTTAAGATGGTGATATGCACAACTATTTATGTATTTTACATTAGACTTATAGTTAAAGTGGTTTTGCAAAAATAACAAACCGAGTTCAAATTTCCCGGATTTTCTTGTCAGTATTTCTGATTTGATCAGAATTGTACGTAGCCAGGTACGAGCACTAATACCTAAGTGGAAGTGAAGTGACAACGATGTTCAGATATAAATTGTGACAGCCCTGGTTGTTTGCACCGCCCACACGTTCGTCTTAATTAACGAAACTTTTTCATGGCATTTTCATTAACGGGTCTGCTTTCGCCTGCGGACATCGTCAGATAAAAAGGTCGGACCTGACCCTAGATAAACATTAAACTCACAGTTCTTAATTAATTTAGCCATGTATGTATTGTATGACGAGTGTCGACGATGCGTCATAAAATATTAAAATATTACTAATAAATTAATTAAAAATATCTTCTATTCACCACTTTAATAATATACGCATATCTACATGTTTATAAAGCGATTATTTCTTCATCAGAAATATATAGAATACTAAAAACTAATAATATCAAGTATAGTCAAATGCTAAAAATTTGAACACAATAATGTAAGAATAGACAAATTATAAACATAAACACAAATTGATTAAAAGTAGGTAAGTAATTAATCAAAAATGTTAATAAAAAAATATTATAAAAAAACTCCACAAAGTGAATATCAAACTTTCGAAGAAATTATGATAATTATTATTTTAAGTATCGGGCTTGTGTATTTTCCTGGTAGATATTTACCCTCAGTATCGCCCTGGTGAACGACCACCAATTAGAATCGAAAGGTGACCTAAAATAGCTTTTGTCGTGTTTGGTGATTAGTTTTGAATAGCCAAGCACTTCTCAACCTTCCTCCTGCTCATCTACTTCCAATTCCCACCACATCCGGCTCACGACATACCCCAATTGGGGATGCCAAAATCCTACTGGCTTTGGACAGTTGATGAATTTTTAAATATCTGACAATCGGGAAAATCGTTGAATTTTGCAGTAAATGCTTCCCCTGTGGTCAATTTTATGTCTCAAAGTGAATTCAGATAATTTAGGGCTCGCAGAGGACAGTATTTTACAAAATTTTCAATAAAATATTGAAATACAACTGGGAACAAAATCCCGGCGAAGTTCGATATGAAAGCTAAAGATCTCAACTATAAAGCGAAAATCTGTTATACGAACCATCAAGTATTCTCCTCCTGTGATATCTAATTTGCACAGCCTTTTCTTTCTCTAGTATTTCTACATTGACCCAAATATTATCAACCTTAAAATATCCATTTAACTGTCCGAAAGTACGACAAGACGCCATATTGGTTGTATCGTATTTTACTACCAAATAAGTTTATTGAAATCTCGTGTGAAGTTAGGCAGTAAAAATTTATATCTATCTATCTACATATATATACTAAAAAACTAATTTACGTGCGGTTTTTTGCAAAATGATCCGCGTTGTCCGGAAAAGGGTAGGGGTAGGGATAGGGGTAGGAGCAGGAGCAATGGTAGGGGTAGAAGCAAGAACAATGGTAGGGTTAGGGTTAGGGTTAGGGTTAGGGTAAGGGTTAGGGTTAGGGTTAGGGTTTGGGTTTGGGTTTGGGTTTGGGTTTTTAGGGTTAGGGTTAGGGTTAGGGTTAGGGTTAGGTTAGGTTAGGTTAGGTTAGGGTTAGGGTTAGGGTTAGGGTTAGGGTTAGGGTTAGGGTTCGGAGTCGGGTTCGGGGTCTGGGTCTGGGTCGGGGTCGGGGTCGGGGTCGGGGTCGGGGTCGGGGTCGGGGTCGGGGTCGGGGTCGGGGTCGGGGCCACCACTGTCTACAGGAATACCACTGTCTACACGGGTTTTCAAAAAACCACCCCCATCCCCATTTTACATCCATTAAAGCAGAATTTTGGTACACTTCGATGAGATTTTGCAGACTGGACATTAAAAATAAAAGTAAAATTACTGGGTAGGGGGTAGGGGTAACACGTCACAACCTTAAACATTTCTTTTTCTAAAATATTAAGTATTTTCTTCATGTAAATCAAACCGATTATTACTATCAGATGTTAATAAATCTTATCAGATCAATATAGCGGAATACCTCCCATCTAATCTGGATTCCGATCCCGTTGTTAGTCCCTTACCTCCGCGAGATGAATCTTCTCCCTCCGCAGTCAGCACCGGCGGCATCTGTCTTGACTAATGTGTTCCATTACGACCCCACAGTACCCGGCATCCGTCAGATCGCGGATGCTGAAGCTTTATTGATGACGAGAAATAGCGCGAATATCAAAACTGTACAGACTCATCTTCAATCTATACGAGTATATTTAAAAATCAATGTAAGTTTTTTTGTTTGTTTGTCCTTGATTTTCTCGAAAATTACTTGACCGGTTTCGCTGAAAATAGCACAGTTTGTTTTTATAAGTGCCGGGAATGTTTAGAAAGTAGTTTGAATGAAATCCAATGTGTAAAACTGTTGCTATAACGTTTTAAAATGAGTATGAAAAACATTGAACCCGCCATGTTTAATTTAGGTTAGCCCATGGATATAGCACTCTGGTTAGCCATAGATTGCATATTCAAGAGAAGGTTTTTTTTGGTAGAATATTTTCAAAATGGAAAACACGAGTAGGTACCTACTTAAGAACTTAATGATTTAGATATATTTAAAAAAAATAAACGTTTGGAATGAAATAAAATATTCAAATGAATGTTTCTTTGTTTGGAGATAGTTACTTTCGCTGCCAAATCAATTATGGTACCCTATTGACAAGAAAGAATTCATAACTACATAACTTTATTCAAAAACAAAAATCTGAGCAAGGCCGGGTACACATCAGCTAGTAATAAATAAAAGTGGTCATTTTTTCTGAGCCCCGTTTAGTTACTAAAATCACCTCGAGGGCGCTTTACACCCTGTTAAATGTTGTAACCCCTTTTAAATAAATTTGTTTTTAGACTTTGCATAAAGGTTTCGAAATTGCTTTATAACCTCAAGCCGAATGGAAGGACATTTCAAGAATATCAATGTGACTTCTTGTATTCGATATTTTAGATTTTCCAATATATTGTGATGAGTTCATTCAATCACTCACTTGTGGAGTAATTTAAGCTGTGTTAAAATCTACTTTACTGGTTTGTATGTGACTAGATGTAGATGTTTTCAATATCGCCCTTGTGAAAGACCATCATTTCGAATTCAAATGTTACTTGAAATAGTCTTTGCAATGCTTGGTGACCATATCTGAACAGCCGAGCACTTTCCGATCCTCTTTTTCACAATTTCCCCTCTTCACTTGTTTCAACCTAACAATACGCCTCATAGGTTGCCATATTCCGATTAGCACTAAGTGGTGGACACTTTTGCGGTATTCAATAAAAAACTAATATGATAATATAAAAGTCGCGCATTCCTAAGTCAATTAATGACCCTTGTTTCGATAGCTCTGAAAGAATCCCAAATTCTGGACTGGCGGCGAAGTCAATCTGGACAATCGGATGAGAAAAAATAGGTGAAGGAAGGTCTGAAAGAAACACAGGACGATGCCACGGAAATTGGATAGGTCTACCTTGTTTATGGATATCCTCTTAGCATTTAAATTCATCTCACTTAACTTCACTAATGCAGAATTGGCCAGCTGCTCCGAATCGCGGCGGTGAACACTTTGTCATCGCGCGACGAGCGTTAAAGGTCGAACTGTTTTCGGCCCTTTCTTGTTCCCGTGACAATAGGAATTGGATCGTGTAGGGAGGGGTGGATAGTCAACAATTATGCATTTAAGATTCCAAAACAACTCCAATCTTTATTTCTCTCTCAAATTTTGTAAGAAATCGCGAATATCAAATCGTCATTTTCCGAAACATTAGTTACTCGGTATTCCTGCTCCTATTGGATTTTATATTGACTCAAACTCAGCAGCTTTGTCATTCCCCACCATAGGAGCCTAACTGAGTTCACATTTCTTTGCGTATTTGATTGATTTGGATACCGCACGGCCATTGCATAAACAACCCCACTCTCATAGGTCACCCCAAGTAGTTCGCCACCTTTTTGACTTAGCAGAGGTGCCCGGGTTCGAGGGGTGAGGTTTGTCCATGTCTTGGCGGCGAATGCGTCTGCTCACCAGCTGCGCATCCGCCCCTCGTACATTTTTCCTTCACTAGACTTTACCTTCTTCCCTTCCTTCAAAAGATCCCTGAAAATGTGTCATACGCCCTGATTAAAACGGCTTCATCCCTGTCAATCGAGTGTTTTCCATTTTTTGTGCATTTTAAACTCATTATCGACTTCCGTTGAAAGCTGTTCGCCTTTGCGAATCGTTTGAATTTATAAAAATCCCCTTTCACATTCAATTTGTGATGCTGTGATTTTAAATAATAATAATACCCAGAAATATCCTTAAATAAATATTATATCCTTTATATTATTTTAATAGCGCATAATAATATTTCCCACAAACCCAAAGTTGCCAGAAATTCTAACAAATTTTTCGACATTGAATTTATGTTTTTATACCTAGGTCTTCGGCATTTTAAGGGTTTTTACGGGGTTTCGCCAGAGCGATTTTTTAAATGTTTATTTTTAGAGTAAAATTAATATTTATAAGATCTTGATAGAAATGTGGTCTATACCGGTTTGGAAGAAAACTAATGTCGTCAATTTAACATATTATCAGTTTTCAAACCGATGTTGAAATCGGACGCACTGACACGCCCACAACACACTTCTATGGGTTTATCACTTCATTGATTCAACCGCTTTGTGTTTTTTGCTTGAAGTTCATCGCATGATTTTCTATTTACTGAGTTTTCGTTTGTCCGTCGTCGTTCAGCATTTTCTTCTGCTGTTGTCCTTTATTCAGCCATTTAAATATCTAGCTATGTTGTTGTTTTTTCTGGCTCGTTGCCATTCCGCAAAAAACAGTAATAATAGAACTGTGGGAACTCCAACGAATCCAGCCGAACAAAAACACAGATGGATTCACTCAACTCAATGAAAGCAAGTGCAGGTTGGGCTTTCACCGCTTCTGAGCCGGCTGTACGGCAACCAGTAGTTTGCAGTGTGTTTTTTTTTGTTTTACCTTGTTTATATGGCCGCTTAGTTTTTATTAGTTTTAACCTGAAAGGGTTGGTACGAAAAACAACCCCTTTGAGTCGGAATTCTCTGCATTCAGACCGGGGCTTGTTTTTGAAAATGTATTTTCGCCTTTCAAAGGATCTCGCTGAAAAGTTGGGGCTGCCTTGCGAATATTAAAATGCGGCAGCTAAAAGTGTTTACTTTGATGAGGAAGAGGAAAAATAATCTGTCCACTTATCCATCATCTCGATAAGTACCCAACTTAACCCAACCCGGCATGACCTGACTTAACTTAACCCAACATAATTTATTTTTTTTGCATAAAGTAAATCAAATTTAATAAGAGTACTTTATTATTTTTTATTATTGTGATCACCGTTTCGGCGTTCAAAGCCATTCAAACTCCAGTTAGGTCACATTGAGACGACTTTCTTAAATGATTTTATTTACTCCCACTCAATTTAAATTTGAATGGTGTTTTAAATGATTTAGAAAGATTTTCGTTAAAAACTGATTTACTCGGAAAATAATTCTGATGATTAAAATTCTCTATTTTGTGAGATACTTACACTTGAAATCTGTTTTCACCGCTTTTAACGGTGGTACTTTATAACTCAACTGCTATTAAGGCAATAAATTTTAATGTGTGTTGTAAACCCGTGAATTATTTTAAAGAATTATATTGTTTAGATTATGTTAAAATACTGAGAAGTGGTGAATAGATATTTTTTTCTTATTTTATGTATTAACGTTATATTAGGATCACTAGTTCGTTTATTTGTCTCTAGTTGCTCCAGTAATTTTAATCTATGACCAGTTATTTATATATGTAATGATTTAGGCTGTTTGTTGCCAGCGGAACGTGGATTATTCACTAAGAGAGATGTTCTGCGAAATTTTAAGAATTAATTAAAATTGTATGGAAATCTGCGCATTAAATACAATAACAATTAATAATTAACCTCACATACTCTCAGTGCAACTAAATACTATGTATAAGGATACATTACCTGTCCACTTATCTGTCATCTAACTACCTAAGCACCTAATTTGATTATACATGACTTTACTTAACTTCATAATCTAGTTAGTCTTCCTGCACGTGAACATCACATTGACATTTCAACTTTTGGTAGAGCTCAACCAATACAAATTGACCAAAGCGTAACATTTATTAAGGTCCAGTATTTCAGTTTCTCTTTAAGCTCGCTATTGGAGATATTTACGTTCGTCAAGTTGCTCTCTGGTAGGAGCCCTGTCAAGAAAAACCGAATAATACCATTACTAAAAATTACTTTAATTCCGGCTTTAAGGGGAACGCCTGCGCTTCCTGTTTCATACATAACTTAATTTTGAATTTGTGGCCAAAATACCCATCAAAAATGAATGATATATTTTTTTTAATTAATGGTTTAGTAAATGTCTAGTACGCATGAGAAGTATTTTATTATTTTTTAACTTTTTTTTCAAATCACCGTTAGCCCCCAAATAATTGTTAAAGGTACCTCTAAAATCGCGAAAAATCAATTCCTTTAATGGCATATATTTAACAATAACTAAAATAAATAAAATACTTCTAATCCGTACTAGATATTTACTATACTTTTTGGAAAAAAAAAGTCATTAGGTTTGGATGAGGTTTTGGAATGAAACAGGCCGCGCAGCCGTTCCTCTTAAGTATACCGCCTTTTGTGATTCTCAAAAATAACTGTTTAAATTTAATTATGTACTGAACTTACCCGTATATGCTAAATTCGTTTTCTTGTTTCCAAGTAACTTGGTTCCTTGAGTGCTCGCTGTGTTATTTTGGTGTTCTGTGTTCTATTCTTTATTAACATAGTTTACAAAGTTATATTGAGACGTATCCTCTGAATGTGTCAACGAATTAACATCAAAGCCTTACACATTATTATACCAAGTCCGTGATAAATTATATTTTAGGCTGTTCCGGGGAAGAGCGGTGGAAGTCGAAACCGGCAGCTCCGAGGCGAAACAGTTCCAGAAGAACCTGTTCTTTAAAATCACCGGCGACGAATCGCTTTTCCAAACCATTTATTTAGTTTTTTTTTAAAGATAGACTAATGTAGTGGTCTATGGACTGGTCAAATAGCGCATATCTAGGTCCAACGGCTAATAAAAACGGTTGTTTAAATAGCTCCTTAATTTTTTAACGATCTAATCAAACATCTTTTTTAATGTCATGCAAAATTCGAAATTACCCTGTGTAACTATGGAATCTTAATATGGATTAGGAATTACCACTTCATTAATAATAGCTGCGATTTTCGCATCTTCTCTAATTCAACAGACATATATTATGTTATACTGTGTTTTTCTTTTTCTGTTTCATATACAACACATGAACTAAAACTTTATTTTCTTTGTTTTCAGGTATGTTCCAAAGCCTTCTTCGAAAATGGACGATTAACAACGCTATATACGGAGTAAGGTTTTTTAAAGTACTAAGTGGATACGTTTAAAATTATATTACGCCCCAAATTATAGAACTACGTCTCTAATACCTATTGCATAACCCATTTCAAAGCTCCATAACTCATTATGGAAATTAATATTCCAGAAAGTATATTCTGCGCAATTATCATTCCAAAAAGAAAATGCAATGCACTGTTCGAAAATTTCTACTTCTTGATTTTTTTTTCTATTAGAAACACAAAGAAAATATTTACATGAAAGCATCATACATAATATATCATATATATACAATCGGCCTGTAAATATCTCTAATAAATGTGTTTATTACATGTGTGGTGTACGTAATAAAGTTTATGATTTATTTAGTTACATTTTTAATCATTGAAGAAAATAATACATTTTTAATATGGGATAAAAAATAATTATATGGGATTAAACATTGAGAATAATATTGACAAATCTTGAATTTGAGATGTGATATCGATGAAGATGGCATAAATTGAACTGATCTCATTAGCTACGTTGGTAAACCTGTTGCTCCGGAAAGGCAGAGGTCCTAGGTTCGAATCCCGGATGCGACTGAAATCTTTTTATTTTCTGTTGTTTTTTCCGGTTTCATGTTTCATTTGGGTTATGTTAATATTTTTTTCTTCAATGATTAAATATTACAATGAGGTTTTTAAATCTCAATAAAAATTCAATATTTGGTTACAAATAACAATGTTTATGTACCTATTTGCAATAACGCTATTGTTTGTTCGCGCGATGGCCAAATAAACGAAGATTTTAAAATATTGAAGTCGAAATAATGTTTAAAAAAAAAGAGTAAAAAGATTTTACTTGATTTAAATTTTGGCCTTGGCTTTTTTTATTTAGATTTTAAATGCATTTAATTTGACGTTTAGATTAAAAGGGTCTAAAAGTTAATCATAAAAAGCGTTCATGTATTTGTTAATAGCTGTGTTTTTATGATTTACATTTAGAATCTAGTGTTTAATAAATTGAGTTGAACCGCTTTTCCCCTGTGCCGCAATAGGCCCCCTGGGTATTGTAAGATTCTACAGTAGACTTATTTACTCCTACACTTCCATACACACTCCGCCTTAAATAAATAATCACTACACTGTAAGATATTTATATAAGTACATACCAACAGTGCTGGGCAAATTATTCGTCAAACTGGAATCATTATAATGGTGTAACCCTTCCTTGCCGGTGCTGTCAACTGATTCGACATGTCTCTAATTATTTCAATATATCTGTAAATGTAATATATTAAACGCAGAGTTCATATTTTAGGTATTGCTCAGCAATGTATTTATGTATTGGATAAAATATTTATTGAACGAAACAGCAAAAATGTTTTGTCGAGAAATCAGGAAAATAAATTGTTAATATGTAAATATTAACAATTTATTATTATTGCCGGGTGGTGCGATACTGAGCAAGAGGGTGTGGGGTTTCGCTCACCGTTCTACGATACGCGGCCGACTGTAGTAGTCGGTAGTCAAGGGTTTTATACGTGGCCAATGTTTTTATAAATCTTTTTCAGCACTTATACACAACTATTAATTTTTATCCAACATAAAAATTCTAAATTCTAAATGTGTAACTTGCACAGTACTGTACACTGAGTGTCCAGCACCGAAGCTCGAAAGATTTTCTAGCACAGTAAGGGAAGGGTTTTATGTTTTTTAAGGTAACTGTTATTATAATTAATAAAGTAATTAAACATTACTTTGTATTCACTACATTATTAATATATACATATCAACATGTTTCGAGAGCGATGCTTTTCAGGAATATATAGAATATTATATTTTCCCCATAAGGAAAGCATCGCTAACATTAAAAATATTGAGTTGCATCCGAGACACGAATTCGGGACCTCTTCTCCTCTATCTGGGAGGAACGTACTAACCAACTGTACCACCGTAACCAATTTACTTCATTTTTGTAAACCATTTTTTTCCCTTATTGGCAACCATATTTATAATCCTCTAATGTTTATTGTGTTTTAGTTTGTGGTAGCTAAATTTCATTATTAATTGATCAACTAAATAACTGCTCCTAACTCTTCGGATCCCGCTCAACTGGACTATGGATATTGACATATTTAGCATCAACTAAGCTGCTTTTAAACGTCTAGCTTAGGTGCTGCTAGTGTAACAAAAGATGTATTTTTTTTTTAAATTTTATATTCCGTGTTAAATCTTGCTGTATAATGTTAATTTATAATAATAAATTTATTGAAATTGAATTGAATTCTCAATTCAATTCGAAATTGGGATACATTGTGAAGCTGAAGGGAGGGGGAGGGGGAAGAGTAAGGTTAGTAAGTTAATTGTTAGTTTAAAAAAAATAAAATACTAGCTGAAGTACCCGGCGTCGTTAATGGTTTGGAGGAAAGTTTTGAGGTTGTTATGTGTTACACAAACCCCTACCCCTAGACCTACCCAAAATTTTCCTATTAATTTGTACCAAAATTCTGCTTTAAGGGGTGGGAAAGTGGAAAGGGGTGGCTTTTATAAATCTCATCTTATTTCGAAAGTCAAGTGTGCATAATTTCGTCAAACTCGAAATAAAACTGTAGATTTGTATACAAAACAAACAAACACCGCCCGCCAGGGACATTCTTATTTATATAATATTAGCTGAAGTACCCGGCGTTGCCATGGAGTCATGTACAGTTTGGAGTAAAATTTGAATGATGTATTAACCCTACCCTCTGGGGGTAGGGTCCAGTAATTTTCCTCTTATTTTAAACGTCAAGTGGTAAAAATTTCATTAACGCTTCCTTTACGTTGCCAAATTATAACGAGCTGCCCGGTGCAGGACTCCGGGTTACTCCATACAAATTCATAACAATATTGCTTTTTAAGCCAAAAATAATAATACAATCTATCAACACGTATTAATTATAGTTGATTATTCTGCAAAATAGAAAGGGGGATGGTGGTAGTTTTCGATCTCGTGTAAACGGTGACATTCCTCTTGTTTCGAAGGTCAAGTGTGCAAAATTTCATCAAGCTCGGAATAAAACTCTAGATTTGTATACGAAACAAACAAACACCGACCGCCCGGGACATTCTTCTTTATACAATAGAAGAAGAAGTTATATTCACTACGGTTTACGAACACTCATATCTAAATTTTGTTTGCTAACACGCTTATTGTGGGTTTCAGTTTGATGTTATGTCATTTACATGGGAAATGGCTTCGTTATGAAAATAAATGCCACTTGAAACTATTAGATGAATCCTTGGAGCAAGAGAATAATCTTGCGTAATTGGGAAGTATGTTGTGAAAGATGGGAAGGTTGATAAGTATATTGACTGAGAGGGGAATGTAGGAATTTGGACTGGTGGATGTCAGAAACCGGCTTTTGCTAATAACGTATTAAAGAAAGTACGGATAGAAGTCTGCAGTCCACAGTGGAGTGAGGATCTTTTCGCCCCCTTTACTGGCGCCTTATTTTAAAAGTATTATATTATATCGAAGGAAGAAATCACTTTGTGGTTTGACATTAAAATTGAAATAAAAATGTTTTTGTTTTAAGTTACATTATTTTATTTATATATATTTCTGCATTCGACCGGTTTCGGTTAGACTCAACCTTCTTCAGGAATGTACACATATAAACTGTTGTATACTTTGTATGTGTACGAACGTTGTTGTAAACGAGTATTTAGTTTGACTCTTTTTATAAATCTTATATTTTGCTTACCGCAGTCAAAATCAGGCGAAACAAACGTGGACGGCGGTGAACTAGGATTATGTCAAAAAGGGTGTCACGTGACTTTAGCCTCCAGCCGTCGAAATGGTACTTGGGGCAAGTCTATCAATTCTGACGGCAGTGGACTAGGCTGGTGTCAAAATGGGTGTCACGTGACATTAGCCTGCAGCCGTCGAAACGGTACTCGGGACAGGTCTATTAATTCTGACATCGGTGGTGCTGACCTTATATTTAGTAAAGCTGCGCACATTATTTTTATATCCGTCATAAAGTATGTTATGGTCTCTGCCACCGAGAACTCCGTCGTAACCTCTCTTTCTTTTACGTCCCTCTTTTACGATCAGGGGGGAAATGTTACAAGTTACAGCGGAGCTATCAGCGGTACGCCTGTTTATATCGGTACAAAGTATTAGGGAGAATGAACCGATTTAGCCGAAGTCTGCCGACTAAATCTAAAGTGTGATTCTCCGTCTCGAATGTGGGATTCAATCAGCGAACGCATCAATACCTAAGTGGGTGCTCAGTTATATTGCTTTAGTGATTCGCAAATTTGGTGGCAGCCATCGGGATGCTCCGGGGGGGCGCAGGGATCACGGCACAAGATAAGACACCATAAAGCTTTGGCGAATCGTGGAATAAATCACCACACGTATGAATCGGAAAACTTTTAAAAGTGATATAAAGTCATTAAAAGTACGAAAAAAAGCTGGGCCTTCAACCTAAAGTAAATTAATTTCATAAAATTAACCAAAAAAAATGTCAATTGGGTAAGATTAGATTAGGTTTTCGGACTATTTTTTTTTCTCGTTTTTTTTTAGACACATCACTTTTAAAAGTGTGCCGATTCATACATTCTTTGATTTATAATGAACCCGATTTAATAAAAACCTTATTTCAATACTTTCTTGCACTTATTTATTTAATACCGAAGCGGTTTCACCTTTCAACTGGTAGATGGTAAGGTTTTAATATCAAATTATATTCTATTGAAATTCCCCTATGAATTAACAGTTTCATAATTTAAAATATTTTAATATGTCGCTTTCCTTGTGAAGAAATATGACTTTAAATTACTTGCGAAACTCTTGAAGGATCTGGCGCTGTGAAATTTGGACAGGTTTTTCTGAATGGAATTTGTAGATCAACGAAACAATTTTCAGCCACTTTGCTATTTCCATCATACGCTACGGATCTTTGTAAAAATTCATGTGCAGAAAAAATTCCATAATAAAGGGAAAGTGAAATGATGAAATTGTCATTATTTCTTGATTCATTTTGTAATGCGTTATAAAAAGGTTCACTGTTTTTTCCTCCTCAGTACGTAACGTGTATTTATCGTCAAGTAATAGACACGAAGTGTTCTAATACTCCAATTCGCCCCGAATCTACCCGCTTTATAACATTGCCAATGTTCGTCGTGTCTCGGGGGTGTTTCTTCTGCTTTCATAATATACGTACTTGTATGGTAACTGACGGCGGGAGATATAAATAAATGATTGATTGAAGCCAGATTTCATTCTACATAAATCTAATTCGATAATTTTGAATCTGCGTTTCTCTGTCTGTGATGTATCGTGTCAAATGAAACGGCAATAATAAAAAACATCATATTTTGTCAATTAATTAATAAATTATATATTCATCGCTTCTCGGTATGTTCACGTTATCAAATCAATATAAAACATTTAAATAAATTAATTAAGAAAACGTTATCATTTAAATACGGGAAAACACATTATAAATGTAAAAACTTCACAGAATAGAGAATTTTAAATGTTTTTTAACTAAACGGATTTACCGATAAGAAATCATTATTTAAAAAAACCCGTCCAAATTAGAATGGGGTGGGGGGGGGGGGGAATTAACAAAATCATATAAATAATTTATCACAATGTGGATTAACCGCAGTTTGAAAATGACCTTGAACCAGCTGTCACAATAATGAAAACTAAAAATACTTAATAATTACACAATTAAATTTGATTTTTACATTAAATATAAATAAAAAATTATGGAGTTCTATTTGGGAGAACAGTTTACATAAAAATGAAGTATAATAAATAAGTGATATAAATTTGGCCATTTACAGGTTTCCACTTGAGAAATCAGAATTAAATTAAAAAGATAAAAAAGAAATATAATTTTTACAGTTACATTTAATTTGTTATGTTTTCATATAATTGAGTAATGAAAGGAAGGGGTAGGGGGTATACCAGACGTGACTATCAAAGTTTGTAATACCCTTCGTTTGCATAACATCAACCAGTACATAACTCAGTAGGTGGTACGACTAGATACGAAATCAACTACTGAGTTCGTGCAGTTTCGAACGAGAGACGACTCGATACGTTCTCGATCGAGCTGGCATGTAGTACTGGTCAGGCTCATAACAGACGACCTGACCACAAACGAGAGAGAGAGAGAGAAGCGACTAGATACGCGTCTCTGTCTTGTTTGTTTGTCTGCACAAATAATTAATTGTGCAACGCCCGACTTTAATTTTAACCTGATAGAAGCGACTAGATACGCATCCCTATCTTGTTATGTTTGCACAAAAAGAGGATTTGTGCAAACGCCCCATTTCAGTACATATTGGCTTTCGACAAGCGTAGTTCCGGGGTTTTAGAAGAAGTGATGATAAGAGTGCACGTTGTCGTTTTCTTTTTCCTACGCCTCTGAACCTCGTTTTCGTCCCGAGACGCTACTGGGTGCTAACGGGACATTTCTCCGACCCCCGCCACCCCTACGGTCGCTCCCGGCGACGGTCCCGAAACAGAGCGGGCTCTCATTGGTCGAGCCCCTCTGATCCACAAAAACCTTTCAAAATTATTGTTCTACCAAAATTGTCTGTCTTTGTAAGCGATTCCTGCGGCCGCGGTGACTGATCTAAATAAACGATCTTTTCTGATCTGTTCATTAGCGCCCGCGTAATCGAGTAAACTTACTTATTTTATGTTTGTACAATGCATTTTTTTGTAATCTGACGGCAAAGTATTACCTGTCCTACTTTGACCCCCATGACATACCTTGTAATAATTTTGGTTGCTTTAATAAAAAATAGGTGAAGATTGCAATAGGCTCAATTCAAGCAGAAGGTCGTGATTGACATCCTAATTTTTTGATCAAGTCGATCCAAGGTTGACAGAGTCTACGGCAGCTCGCGAAATATTCACGAGTTCAAACTGCCCGATTCGCCGCACGGTATCGCACCGAAGTACTTGAACGACGAGTGCATTTCTAAAATTCAGAGTATTCTCACGGATTCAACACGCCTTCTACCTACTTCGCCTGCATCTTCACCCGGCCTGAAAACCGACCGTGACTTTCTCTTCGCCCTCACCACCTCCTTGCAAGAAATCGTTTGCCTTTTTCAAGGCATCTTCCCCTTCCTTCCTACCCTGCTCTGAAGCGTCGAAGTGGCCAGCCTGATCTTCTTCTTCTAAAACGTGCGGCAAGATTTTACAGGTCTTGTCCCGTACAGGGGGTGTGGGTCGATCTAGTTAAATTTATGTGAGTGATTTTATATTAATAAAATAACAAGAAAAATACTGCATATGTATAAAGAAGAAAGTTAATAGACTGGTGGTAGTATGGGATGAGTAGGTATCTGAAGTTATAAAGGCGCGATACGACTTTATGGAGTGTGGTGTAGAGTTAAAGATGTTAAATTGTGAGCAGTGCGTGTTAAAAATGCGTGATGGCCGATAGATTGAGGAGTTTTGCTTAGAATTGGTATTGCATCGAGGAAGGCTAAACATTTGGTGAGGGAAATAATTTCCCTTAAGGCCTATATTATTTTGGGGACGCTGTGTGGAGGGTTTTTTAGAGGATAGGAAGGAGTGAACTTGGGTCTTGAAGAGACCCGTGTTGTACGATGGAGAAAACACAAAGGCCGGCAGATCATTCCCCAGCCGAGCTGTTGAACACAAGAACGAATCATACAAGCGACCCGTTATCATGTGACAAATGTCAACCGTGTGCAAATGTTGGGCATACCGGTATTTTCAATCTTCCATTGAAATACCGGTAGAACAAGGATAGCATTCCCGTCTGACGTCTGTGCTCCACATCGGTGTACTCCAGAGAGGCGAATCTATCAAACGGACCGCCCGTTTCTGCACAGTCAAAGGTTTTTTTTTAAGATATTTCGGAGCTCCCGACCAGAGCTGGCTGCCAAATTCTACGGTGGGACGCACTTGCGATTTGTACTAGGTCAACAGTTGTGTACTATTGAAGTATCTGCGGGTTCTGTACAATACGCCCAGCTTCTGAGAGACTAACTTGACTCTGGCTTCGATGGAGCCCCCATACCTGAGCTGGTCACTTAAGGTTACACCAAGCATCTCAATGGAGGGTTTGTTAGGAAGAGTGCTTCCATTAAAGGAGACTTGATTAACATTTTAATAATTTATACTTTTATTACATGATTTTAACGTTCCTAGGTAAATGATAGAGTCGAATGAACCCGAGTCTCTAAGTCGCCCGTTCTTCGAAACACTTTTTTTTTTGCAATCCTATAAATTGATCCTCCCCATTCTCGTTGCCTGTGCCTTCTCTGCCGGAGTCGGAATGAACGCAGTAACTGTACTACAAACGACACTCATTCACGTTAATGTGCCTTTTATGGCCCTTTTTATAATGCGCCTATCTGTATCGCGAGGAGGGAATGAGCCGTGCCTTTTTACGTACAAATTACAAGTGCCTATAACAATTTCATTCGCCACATTGAACATTTTCCTTTAAGTTCCTAACTGTAAATATATTTCCACCATTGATATAGCCCACTAATTGGCATCTTCCGAACTTCATCCGCATTGCAAACAATTTAATATTACACTTTTATGATTTCTAGAACAAAACATACGATTTGTAAATTATAAATCCAATTTTCAAAAATATAGCATTATGGAAGAGAAGTTTTATATTATTCACAAATTAAGTTAACCCGTCTGGTCAAGTAGTGCCGTTTTCGTCACGACACGTCAATAGCCGTTGAGTCACAGTGTGTCATATGTGGCACCAAATAACACGTCCTCACACAACTCATTATATTTCCTTTTCTATTATGGTCAGACGTATGATCTAAACCGTTTTATTAAGAGAGAATACCAAGCTTTCTTTTAAAATAAAGTTTACCATACGTATTAAATAAATTTCTAACCTACCTAGTATTTCAGTACGTATACTGAATGTTACCAGATGAATTAGATTGTCGGGGTTCCTACCGGAGAGCGACTTGACGAACGTAAAAAGCAACTGATATACCGACCTATAGTTTTCAACCTTGTCGGGGTTGACGTCTGGGCGGTATCTATGACATCAGAGCCGTAGAATTTAAATATGTTGCACTTTTGAAAATCAATTCATTAATTATACAAATAACACTATGTATTTTTGAATCGATATTTGCTGTTCTATATGAATATTTTTCATTGGAATTCCTAATTTACCTGTCACCTTTTATACCTACGTAGTACATAGGTCTGCCATGATCGATAGTCGATATTATGGTCTTACCACTGAAAGCTCTGTTGTTACTTTTCTATTTGAAGAAGGGAGTTTTTTTTCCGATTCTTAAATCGTGTAGATATCAGCTGCATGCCTCTATTCTCCTCACGGTTACTGTAAACTGTATACTGACGATATCAATCTGTCAGAAATGCCAACGTTATATTAGACAATTTAGTAACTAACCTTCTTATACCCCCCATCTCCTTGAAGAATGACTATGCCATAGTCTCACTGGCTACTGGCAGCTGAATCTGTGAAACGTAAAAGAAAATATTTCGAGAAAATTTAATGAGCGGGCTCAATTCGTCGCCCTCATCTCATATTTAACAAATTTCCAGGAGAGCCAAAAAACTATTTTTTGGGCGGATTCTTATACTCGTACATGCTATTACATGTTACATTTGTCGGGGTTTTATAACGCATCTTTTTACCCTATTATCGAAACATATATAATGAAATATTCAAGAATCTGGCACAAAATCAGTTTTTTGGCTCTCCTTGAAAATTGGCGAAGAATTCTATGATTATTATTTGTGCGAGGGAAAATCTAATTTACTTTGAATCAATGGTTTCAGCGTACTTTCTTAAATTTGTTTTTATTTCTGGTTTTTTTTGTAATTTGCAAGTACGTAAAATTTTGCATAAATTTTACATTATTTGATGAAATGATAAAATATTTTCCAGAGCCCGATTCCATGCCCGTATTATACAGCCTTGGAAAAGTCTGGCAGCCCAAAGTATGCGGTAATGCAAAATAATCGTAATAATTTTTATTTCGTACATATGTAAATACACATACATAAACCAAACACATTGTGGAAGATACTCTCAGTATCGCCGTAGTTAAAGACGACTATTTAGAATCGGAATGTTGCTTGAAATAGTTTTTGCCGTGTTTAATAATCAGATCTGAATTGTCAGATACTTTCCCACCTTCTTCCCCACATCTCTTCCTCTCCCTACTTCATTGAGCCTCACGAAATACCCCAATTGGGGATTCTGTAATCCGACTGGCTCCAGACCGTTAAAAACAGAACTCTCGTGCAGTATTCATTGACTTATAATAAAAATATCCCCTTTTTTCGAAAAAAAATCTCGAAAATGGCCACTGCTGTCCGTCAAAATAAAATTTCAAATCAATTTTTTACATTTTTGTAGTTGAAAAAATAAAACAGATGTATTTAAAATTATCTTCATTTTCTTCTGATGCCTCTTCCATCTGAGGTTGACCATCTTTAGAAGCAATCTTACCCCTTCTATTACTAGAATTTCTAGTAGGTAACTTTCACAAAGTTGAAGAAACTGTCAATATCGTCTTGGTGAGAATTAAAGCGTTTTCGCTTAAAATGACTGAAGCTATGTTAAGTGATTCTTCTTCTTTAGTCGTTTCCTTACTGCTGAGGATCGTAACTCGTGACCCCCACTCCAATCTCCCTCGTGTACAAGGCTTCTCCACACCTCGCGATTCTGCGATGCGTGAAAAGCTGCGGACACCGACGTTCCGGATACCTGCGAAATTTGGTTACTCCAACGCATCGGTAACCCTCCTCTGCTTCTCCTGCCTTTTACTTTGCCAGTAACCATGTGCATCTCCAGGTTGGTGTTCTCGGTTTGTCGAGCAACATTTTCAAAGAATCTGAGAACACGCTGTAGGCAGACAGTTAATAGCCTATTGTGGATTCCAAGCTCTTCCAGAATTGATATATTTACGCTTCTTTTCGCTGGCTCTGAGTCTCCATTTTCCCACACCGTAAGTGATAAGATGTTGATATTCAATACTTCTCATCCGTCGCTTACCTCTTCTTTTTCCATTTCTTCACTTCCTTCAGCCTCACGAAATCCCTTTCTTCTTCTACGTATGGTGGAGGAGGGTTGGCGGAGGTCATAGTGGGATGCTGGGGTTATCCAGCCAGTCAACGGCATCAGGAGTCACTTGTTTCAGCACAAATATACCATGGGGGAACTGGTAAAGTTCTACATCCTTCTACGATATGTTCTGTTATTTGAATATGTTCACTTTCGCACAATTCAGAATCTTTTATTTCCCATTTGTGCATCATATACTCTGTGACCGTGACTGAACCGGATGCGTATACTACATTTAAGTAAAACTCATCGATAATCCATATTTTATCAGTAAAGCCAGTTTCGAAGCAATTTATCAATTAAATAACATCGACATTACAGCATCGTTAACAAAAACAACATAGTTGTGCAACAAAATAAATAATGTTGTATCTCAAATTCAAATAAAACAGTCCGTTTCTACAGGTTGATGAATTCAGTCTTTTGAGTTTTTGAAGTTTTAATTCAGCGAAGTTTGCGTCGGAAAATTCACTCAATCTCCTTCCTGCGGGCTGCAGCCCGGAACAATTCGTACCAGTCGCCTAGTCGGTTTCGAAGACATGAGGTGCTACGTCTTCCTTTATCTATGATCTTTTTAATCAATCTTTCCCTATCTTATCAGCTGGGTTATCATGTTTTAGTGGCTGTTAGTAGCTAGCAACAACGGGTTTAATATTTGTATCGTACTTAGTCCAACTATGATGTTCACCATCCAAGTAGACTTTGTTCAGGAGAAAAACAGTCTCTAAACTGCATGATCCAGTTAGGTCTTATAGATTATCAGTCCATGTCGTTGCTTCTGCTAATTGTCAGGTATATGGTATATTGAGGTATTACGGGTATACCTTATTCATTATCCCTCGATTTACGATAATGACCTGCATCTACTTAACTTGTGTAACTAAATGTACACTCCTTCTTGCTTCTAAGCTATTACAGTTGAGCATTATTAACGGCCTTCCACCCTGGCAGCTAAATTCTTGTATACAGTATTACTACGAATTCTGAGATTCGTTCTAAGATCTCGGCTATAAATCGCAAGAAATGAAAATGCGGCTCTGCTACGCGAACGTAAATACGTTATTTTTGATTTCTAATTTATAGGTATTCGTTCAATTCTTTTTAATACTTACATGAAAAAAATTCTTGTTTAAATCCACTTTATTGAATTTAACATATTTGATTTGGTATTAATAACTCTATGACTACTTCTATAAGATTGTATCTGATATATGACCTCTGTCTATCACCGAATTGTAAAACGATGGTCAGTAAATGTACATTTAATTTTCAAGTGCGTTTCTATTTAACGCCACAATACAACATGGTGTCAGATGGTTCAAGATACCGCAGGAATAGGAAACAGACAGATTAGAATAGACACGTCAGAAATCATCATCGTCGCATAATGGTAAAAGTTCATCGAAGGAAGATGTACGTTTTGAAAATAATTTCTATATGAAGTAAATAATCACGTCCCGCTTGACAACAACAAACCTAAATCCTCACATACAGAAAAAAATGGTCTTAGATTAAATTTACTTCAACAATTAGAAATTAATAAACGAACTAATGATCGTAATATAACATTAATTAATAAAGTAAGGAAAATTATATATTCACCGCTTCTCAGTATGTTCACGTTATCAAAACAATACAACACATTTAAATAAATCAATTAAGAAAACATTATCTTTTAAATACAAGGAAACACATTATAAATGTGAAAACCTCACAGAATTCATAATTTTAATTGTTTTCTAACTAAATTGGTTTTGCCGATAATAAATCATTATTATTTTTAAAAAACCCGTCCGAATTAGAATGGGATGGGAGTATGGTAAATAAAATCATAGAAATAAGTCGTCACAATGTGGATTAACCGCAGTTGGCCTTAAACGCCGAAATAGCTGTCACAATAATAATAAACTAAAAATACTTGCAGAACTTAACAATAACATTATTAAATTTAAAAAAAAATGAATAATGTATTTTTAATAAATTTTTTGTTTATTAGGAGAAGAGAGATGTTGGTATTATATATTATAGTAACTCTATGACTACTTCTATAAGATTATCTCTGATGTACCTCTGATGTACCTTTCTGATGTATGTTGACATATTTTCAAGCTACAATATAAACAACATATAAAGTTTACATATTTTCAAGCTACAATATAAACAACATATAAAGTTGACATATTTTCAAACTACAATATAAACATTATATAAAGTTGACATATTTTCAAGCTACAATATAAACAACATATAAAGTTTACATATTTTCAAGCTACAATATAAACAACATATAAAGTTGACATATTTTCAAACTACAATATAAACATTATATAAAGTTGACATATTTTCAAGCTACAATATAAACAACATATAAAGTTGACATATTTTCAAACTACAATATAAACATTATATAAAGTTGATATATTGTCAAGCTACAATATAAACAACATATAAAGTTTACATATTTTCAAGCTACAATATAAACAACATATAAAGTTGACATATTTTCAAACTACAATATAAACATTATATAAAGTTGACATATTTTCAAGCTACCATATAAACATCATAAAAAGCTTACATATTTTCAAGCAACAACAAGTTGCTTTCTTCGATAAATTTTAATATTTCGAAACCTCCTATTTGAAGTATTTTTGTATATGAATACCGCACAAGAGTCCCAACTGCTCCCAACCGTCTGGAGCCAATGAGACCATCGCATCCCCAATTGGGGAATATTGTGAGGCTGAAGGTATTGGGGAGGGAAATGAGAAGCTTAAGATAAAGATTGGGAAATTCCTGGCCATTCATATCTGGTCACCAAACACGGCTAAAGGCCATTTAAAGCGACGTTTCAATTCTGAATGGTCATCTTTCACCAGGACCATACTGAGAGGATCTTCGACTCTGGAACGTGCGCAAATATACTATATATTATTTTTAAATAATTAATAATAAAACAGCACAAAAAATTTAATTAAAATTTACTTGCGCACGCCGGGATTTGAACCCGCGACATAATTCATCGCTTTCTATTAATGAATTATGTTTTATTTTTATCCAAGGGGTTCGACGTCTTCCTGGAAATGACGTTGCAAGCTAAAAATAATATTGCATTTACCTATAAATTCCAGACAGAAAGTGCTGTGCGAATTTCATAATGCCAGAGTTCGCCCTTTCAGAATTTTAGTTATATTAATGGTTCTGTTGATAAAATAACCGATATTAACTCAGAAATTAATAACAGCGTTGGTAATAAAAATAAAACATTCATCATTTAGGTACTCATAGAAATAATATAAACAGATCGTCTGTAGTGACTTCACAACAGTTTGATCATGTCTTCGGAAGGCGAAACAGCTGTCACGCGTAATAATAATAACTATAAGCAGAACATTTTTTTATATATTAAAACGTTTTTTTTTTAAATTCATTAATAATAAATTAATTAAAAATTACTTTGTATACAACACGTTCCTGATGAAGAAAGCATCGCTTTCTAATCATATTGATATGTATATATTAATAAAGTGGCGAATACAAAGTAATTTTTAATTAATTTCCTCCACAAAGTGAATTCCAATCTTTTGAAAAAATTATATCAATAATAATAGTTAATAATAATTGAAAATACACTTTGTATATACCATTTTACTTAAAATATATAAATATTTCTACATGTTTCGATAGCAATGCTATCATCTTCAGGAAAATTATATAATTAATAATGATGCCACAAAGTTATCAATCATTTGAAGAAATTAATAATAATAGATATTATTAATTTTTAACACTTAGAAAAATAACATTTTTTATTTAATTTAAAATGTTAGTTTTCTATATTGAAAGAACGATCAGTTTCTTGCGTAAATTGTGATTTTCGTATTTATAACAATTTTTTATAATCTGCAATATTACATTCATTAGCCACAGACGGTTTAATGAATCTTCAAATTGTATATTGTTGATAGGTCGATAGTTTCTAGTGCAGTGATATGATAAAAGGGAAAAATATTTAATAATTTTGGAAAAGACCAACATAGGTTTTATAGATGAGGGTTTTTTTTTCTTCTTTTTTTTTAATCTCCATTTGAACTTCCAATGAGATAAACCACGAACCGCCACTGATGCAACTGATTTTCAACTTTTGTTAAAGTATCTACTTTACATTAATCACCCCGTCTGTCAAGGGCATTTTGAGAAACCATCTATTAGTACACATTTCAAGAGATCAACAAACTCGAAGAAATAATTTCTCATTTGACAGATTGTTCAATTTCGCGTTCAAATTGGCTGGCTCATATAAATTGGGCATTAGAAGAGCTGGTTACGAGAGTGGGACAAAACGAATTCCTTTTCTCATAAATAAACAAAATATTTGGCCGAGTTTTATAATTTCTCGTACCTAATCCTGGTTTTAATGATCGCGTTTTATATTCATTGAAAAAATATTGTCCGCATTTGCATAGAATAAATTGTACTCCAGATACTAATGCTGCTGAATTTACCACGAAAAGAAAAATAGAATGAACGAGTGCTACTTAAAGCGGCCAAATTCTTTGTGAAGAAAAAAAAAAAAAATGTAAAAAACTTTTATCGATAGATGGTGGAGGAGTGAGATCCTTCCGTGACTACGTTTGAATTCCGTAGTTGAATTACCAGATCTGAACAGCCAGGTACTTAAACATCTTCCTCTGCCCCATCTCTTTCCCCTGCCCATACCCGTCAGCCTCACTGGTTCCGGTTAACATGGAGCAGTTGGGATTCTTACAACAAATAAATGCTGCAAATATTTTTGAACGTCCAAAATACCTTGTCAAAATCTTAGTTTGCGATTCAAAAAAAAAAAATCCCAAAATTTATGGAGCAAATATTTCAATTAAAAAATTCTCGGAAAGCAATTCCAAGCAAATGAATTCCAAAAGGAAATATACGAATGATTAACAAGTCCTTATTTTTGTTTTAGCGTTATCGTTAACGAGGGGGTTTATTTTGGCTTTGCGCCCTACTTGGGTTTAATTATGACCACCAAAGAATAATACCCAAATGCCACCCCTAAATTCTTATCACTTTACAGGGTGTCTTGATATCACAATGTAAAAATAATGAAATAGGTAGTTTGTGAAAATTACTATTTTAAAAGCAGTCGAGTTTTCCAGGAAAACGCATGTGCATATTGTACGGGACAAGACCCGCATATGAAAAATAGTGTATGTCGAGGTATCCAAGGGAGGAGATCGGCTCCACGGCTGAAGTGGTAAAGAGAGCACATACCTCTGTGCGTACGCTATTTATAAGGGGCGCTGCGGGGCCGAATATTATGTGCACGTGTTGTGAAATCTCGGCTCAGTATTGCAATTTCTTCAATTTATGGATATGATTGTATGAAAAGAAGTTTTAAGTTTAGTTCTGAATTCTGTCGATTCTTTGATAATTCTTAAGTACTGCGGCAGTTCATTCCAGGCTTTAGGTCCTGATACTCCGAAAGCACGATCACCGAACTTGGTTTTAGGTTTGAGCTTTGGTTCATTGAACCTCCCGATAGCTGATGACGCTGCTGACCTAAGGGTGGACTGCCGTGAGTTGGTATTTTCAGGAATACACAATTCTGATAAGTAAGCCGGAGCCATTTCGTTAAGTGACTTAAATATCATCCAGCACAGCTTGAACTGGATTTTTTCAGGACATTTGAACCAGTGGAGATTTTTGAGATTCTCTGAAATGTAAGAATATTTAGATACGCCGGTGATAAGGCTTGCTGCAGCGTTGAATACTGATTGCAATTTGTCAATTTGGTATTTGGGGAGACTTGCATATATACCGTTGCAGTAATCTAGGCGTGATACAACGTACGAATTGACAAGCAGTTTAGTTGCCTCTGTTGGCAGTTTTCTCCGTACTGCTTTGATTTGCCACAATTGAATAAACCCTGTACTTACAGTTCTGCTTACTTGACTTTGGCTCGGTGTTGTAAAATGCCAGCTCTTGGCTTGGTTATTGCATGTGTTGTACAATAATCTGTATTTGGTTTTAAAGAAATATGATTTATCTGTTTAAATTAATCCACTCTGTAGACATGTTCGATACACTTATTATGAAAATTGAAATTAGCGAAAAGATTATTTTTTTCGTTGTTCACGTTGGGCGTTAGATAGGTCTTGGCGTCTTTTTATCGTCTTATGGAGACTCCGAATGTAAACAAATTATTGTGATAAAACATTTTCTAGGTCAACTCGCATCATAATTTTCATCATAGGTTTTTTACTCCTATTTTATCCACATTCAAAATAGAGTTTTGTTACATGGGCGAAACCGGTTATTAACTACAAATTTATTATGTAATATTAAAATTTAAAAGATACCCTTATCCCACAACTACAAAGATACTCGTAGCCGGGTAAAACCCATCTGCTTAGAAATAAGTTGGTTGGAGTTTTTTTTTTAATATTTTCTGTAAATTTCCGCCGTGAATCACCAACTTAAAAACGTTTTGAAAGTACTCACTACCTACTTTAAAATAATTATAATTATTTATCACATCGACTACCGTGCGCCCTGTACGTATCCTTTTCCCCAGATTTTATTTTCGTTGTTATTCTTCTGTTTGGCTCATGAATGTCAAATCAGTAATTTAAAAAATGCCATCAAAATATACACACAAATAAGACACCAGCATTGTCAGAAGGCTTTCCACACAAAAAATAGCCAGCGATTTTTATAATACCCACACTTTCCCATGTTTAATTTAGAGGAAACAGTGCCCAGGGGAAAGAGGATATGGGACCAAAAAAAGCAATATTTCTAAAGGTTTAACAAATCCTACTACCAACACATTTATCACTTCAAGCGAGGTTCTCCGTGTACTCGTATATATTTACATTTCCTAGTTACGAATAACCTGACAATATTTGAAAATCTCCTATACCATCACACTAAACGGAAAATGTTGCTTGTGTCGTAACGGAGGACTTGGCCAGCCGAGGAATAGAACTCACGACGCGTGGGTAGAACCCAGACGCTATGCCAACTCAGACACTAACCGATATGTAATTATATGTACGTTGATTGTATTGTTTTTTTTTTTGTTTTTAATTTAATCTAAACCAAATGCTATTTCTGCATTCAAGGCCATTTTCAAACTATTTGAAATTTTAAAAATGTTTGTTTTACATTAATTAAATTTAAAAAGAATTAATATAGTACTACGAATTAAAGAAAAAACAATTAATAATTTATTGTATTGTATTTTAGTCATATTTTGTGGCGAAATCGAATATATAGGTAACTAACTACCAAGGCTTCTTTTTTCCCATCTCATTCCCATTCTCACTTCCTTTAGCATTACAAACCCCCAGAAAGGAAATATCCATATATTTATTTTAATGTGATAACCTCTATGGTCGAGGGGTAAGGCTCTCGACTACGAATCCGAAGGTCGCGGGTTCAAATTCGCAAGTAAATTTTATTTATTTAATTTGTGTTGTTTCGTAATTAATTAATTAAAAATAATATATAGTATATTTGCGCACGTTCCAAAGAGGAAGATTCTTTCAGTATCGCCCTGGTGAAAGACCACCTTTCAGAATTGAAACGTTGCTTGAAATGGCTTTTAGCCGTGTTTGGTGACCAGATCTGAATAGCCACGTATTTCCCACCTTTCAACATTCCCCAATTGGGGATGCCATAGTCTCACTGGCTCCATACGGTTGGGAGCAGTTGGGACTCTTGTGCGGTATTCATATTAAAAAAAAACCGCGCAAGAGTCCCAACTTCCCGTACCCAGTTGAACTATGGCATCCCCATTTTTGGGTTTTGTAGGACCGAAGGGGGTGCGAAGATCGGTTCAGATCTGATCACGAAACACGGTTGAAACTTGAAGAAACTAATACGTTTCTATTCTGAACGGTAATGAGAGAATCTACCACTGATATATTTAGGTACTTGTTCACTAACCAAATGAAAATACTCGGATACATCCCGACCTTCCTCTTTCACTTCTCGTACGGGGCATAAATATGATTTTTCATTATTATTTGCTCACGGCGGTTTTCGAACCCGCAAATTCTGGGACCGGAGTCAAGAATATTGTCACAGAGGCCGTAGTACGTTCTTAATAATGCCATTCATACACTTTAAACTAATCTTGCTGATATCATGAAACTTTATAAGGAAATAAATACACGTTTTTTTCTCTAAAGCTTCGTTCTTCGTTCTTTGTTAACCCCAGTTCATCGTTTTTTGATCGTTAGATTAACCTATCGGAACTTTAAAAACAAATTCCACTGTATATCTCCCATATCACAGTCCCCACGCAACGAAATATCAGTAGCGCCAATCGCATTTTCGATATAATTTTTTTTTATCTGTCCCCTGATCATTATGCCCCCAATCTTGCAAGAAAACCTACTTGAATACACGCTTCTTATCGAATATTGTGCGTTTTCTCCCGAAACGCCGGGAATTTCTTTAAATTTTTAAGGCAGTAAGTAGACTCCGCTGTATCCACTATAATACGCCGCCACTGAAGGGATACGAGGAGAAGTGTTTCATGGGCGTGTCCGTGTGCGCGAAGTTAATCTTACTTGTGAAATTGACCGAACATTTTTGAATTTTATTTTTTTAATCTTATTTTCCTCAACTATAACATAAATACAATTAACACCTCATAAAATACTCGCAATACTATAACGAGACATTAAAATCAACTGCAAATATCTAAAGCGAACACTACAGATACCAGGCTATTAAAAGATTTACAATTCACTTCCTACACAATTCAAGACACCTAGGCTTGGACAATACAAAATATAGATATGGAACTGGCTGCAATCCTCGCAATCCTCCTTAAATTAAACCTTTTTTTCGTTTTTGTAAAAAAAAAAACAAATTTTGTTTTTAATTTATTTTTAATAACTTATTGAAGTTTATAAACCTCATTATAATAGAAATTTGTAATCGTCATAAGATAGCCGCCAATAATATGGGATTTAAAATGGAGGATAATATTGACAAGTCTTGATTTTGAGGTATGATATCGATGAAGATGACCTAAATTGAACTGGTCTCATTAGCTTAGTCGGTAAAGCGGTTGTCCCGGTAAGACAGAGGTCCTGGGTTCTAGTCCCAGCTGCGACTTGTATCTTTTATATTTTCTGTTTTTTTTTCGGTTTCGTGTTTCATTTAGGATGTGTTATGTTCTTCAATGATTTAATATTTCGTTTTATTTGGGTTGAAATGTGTGTACGTATACTATTTTGCTACAAGAACCGATGGAAGCAGGAAAACACTCTTCAAGTACCTCGGGTAGGGGTTTGTAATGAGACAATATTTCATTTATGATAAATGGCAACCGCTTCTCTCTGGTACTATACCATTACTTGTCTCTTTTCCAAATATTTCTGGCGAACCTTCCGGGTTCTTTTCTAAAACGCTACTAACTACCAAACCTTCTTGGTTCCTCTCTTAACTCCCCAAAGAAAAGAGAGGACGGATTATTTTGCTAATTTGCAATTGTTGAATTCTTCCACTGGACTAAATTAATTTTCCATAGAAAAATGTCCTCCACGACACAAGTGAACTCCAAGCCTAGAAGACAACGTACTTTCCCCTTTAATAAAAAAAAGTGTTTAGTCAAATAATAATAAATAAAAAATATATCGTACAAGTGCACCTAACAACTTTGTAGAGCCACGAATGATGATGGCATCCCCAATTGTGGTACTTTAAGTGGCTGAAGGAATAGGGAAGGGAAGGAGAAGGGGGATTTTTTCTATACAGAATGGTGGTCTGGTATCAGGACGAAAGTTCTTTCTTACAAATCGGTACAGTTCACACTTCTAGGTATCGTCTGTTCAGTGTGCGCAGCCGTCTTATCTGCCTACAAGTGGCGTTTCGTGACTTTCCTTACAATTTTCTTGATTTTCCGTACCAAAAAGTTTATATGTACGTGGAATTTTTTAAGTTGTTTTGTTTTTTATGATCGACGAAAAATTTCTTTGAAATTTTGTTGTTTGAGCAAGAAGATTTACATTGAAATTGACAAACTCCGTGGCAGAGCTGAGACTCCTTGGCTTCGAAACCTGGTATGAGTGATCAAATTTTATTTAATTAATCTGTCTTCCAAAAATCGTGTATATTTGCCCCTCGTTCCAGAGGTAGATCTCCTCGGTCACATCCGCTTCATATATTCTACCCACACTTTATCTCTTATCTTTTTTTTCTCTTTTCTCCCTGGGGACAGACCACTATTCAAAATCGGTACTTTGCTTTAAATGACTTTAATAATTGTAATGTGTATGATAGATAGATGCGTGCAAGAGAGAAGGTATGCTTGCAGTGATATATAAAAGAGTGTGCGTGTGCTTGGTTAGTTTGTCCTCCCTTTGTTATTCGCCTCCCCACACAATAAACGTTGTAACAGTGATACTCTCTTGATATCGTTCCGGGACACTTTCCAACCTTCCTTTTTCCGATCTCTTCTCTATCAGCACTTCCTCCAGCCTCCAGTCTCACAACATTCCTCAGTTGCGGATGTCATGGTACCAATAGTTCCGGTCAGTTTTTAACACTTGTGTGGTTTTCCCATTTAAAAAAAAAATGCCTGTTCTCATAGTCTCCCAGGCATTTGTTACATTGTGCTGTAATCGTATTTTAAAATGAATTGGATTTAAAAATATATGTATTTTATGTCCTGTAAAAATTATAAGTCAAATTATTATATTTAATGGAAAATGCGAAAATCGGTATAAAAAATGTCACGCCACGCCACTTTCGTGTATGTGAATTTTTCATATCTGGAAATATGCTTCACAAAGGTGCGATCTAATAGGGATTGTTATGAAACAGTGTATCTTTTTTATTGTTACGACACAAGGGTTCCAATTGCCCCGAGCCACTGAGACTGTGGCGCTCTTAATTTTACGGAATTCCCCATGACTGTAGAAAATAGGGGATAGGAAATGTAATTATTTGGAAAGGTTAGAAGAACTTGTTTTCAATAAAGATTTTTAGAAACTAATATAAATTTAAGAATAGGGTTCTTATGAACGCGACGATTTCATTTCATTTACCTTTTCCTAGTAGGAAACAAATTGTTTCCACAAGACGACTCTAGACATTCCTGTCTTACGCTACTTCAGTGGCCTCGGCCGATTGAATAATGTTTATTTGAATATGTATAAATTTCTATTCGTCATAGATAAACCTAAGATAAGATTCTTTGAAAAGATAATTCTATTTTCTATTCGTATTTGTGAAAACGGAGAGCTTTGTACGTTGTATTTCAATAATATTTCTGGTTCCATGACAATTCAACACACGTATGAAATCAGAATTTTTTTAAAAGTCATATTATATTGTCATTAAAAGCACAAAAAAAATCTGAAAACTGAAAACCTAATCTAACCTAATTAGACATTATTTTTTTTAATGGTTCACTAGGTTAGGTTTTCACACTTTTAATGACTTTATATCCCTTTTTAAAAGTGTGCCGATTCATATGAGTGTTGAATTATCCGGTCACCAATATTCTTATGCATATATTCACTGATACTTAATATTGTATGTGTATTATTGCTTATTACTATTTACTGATTATTATTTACTTATTATTATTTATTTATTATTATTTACTTATTAACATATACTTATTTTTATTCATGTACTATTATTTACTTATTACTATTTACTGATTATTATTTACTTATTATTTTTACCTATTATTATTTACTCACTACTTCTTGTTAACAAAAATATGGTCACCCTATGATTGTGGCTATTTGGAACGCACGTACCTTATGATAGATCTATAAATGTACAGCACAACGTAAAGATTTACTGTAGATTTTATAGTGGTTTATAGTCTGAATAACTTTGGTTTTATATAAAAAAAAGTATATAATATATAGTTTCACTAAAATTGTAAAGCCGCTCTTCTCAACGCAAGGCTGTTCTATTGAGATGAGTGGATAATGTTTTTGTTGATTAAATTTAAAAATAAATAAATACATACACGCGTTCAAAGAGACTTTGATATATCTAGGGCCTAGGCAATCTACATTATAACTCCAGAGTAGGACTCTTTCTTTTACATTATTAGATGCAAAGTTTCTTGCATAGTATTCATAATTCTCATAGAGTCAGAAATTTCATAGTGTGCACTTATCTTATTTGTCGAACTAAAAGTTTAACAAGCATTATAATTTGATATACATAAAACGCCTTTGAGAAATTAAATTTAATTGGAATTCATTTTGTGAAAACATCGCTTTGACGAAATCAGTAGATTTGTTTTGAACATTATCACATTCTTTTTTAGCGGTGTTATGAATGTTATTATTAATATCATTTCTTACGCTTGTTTTTCCATCGATTCGTTTACACCTGATGAGCCATACACGTTTCTAATATTTGTTTAAGACTCGATTCACTGTGGAGATATAAACATTATTACGATTCGGTAATATTTTGTGCAAAGATTTTTAAGCAGCTGGTGCAGCACTCCCACACTTCTGACTTTACAAAAAAGCTGTTTTATCTTGTTTTGTGGTTAGCTATGTAGTAGTTAGTAGAAACTTGTTAAATATTTCTGTACAGCCTGGATCAAAAAACAAGGTATATGTTATTCAAAACATGATAAAACCAAACCAAATATAACCCAAATAAATAAAATACTATACTTAATTGATAGTCCCTTCTCTCTTTTTTCCGTGAAATATGCTTTAATATTATCATACTTAGTCGAAAGTATCTTTAATTACTTGTTTATTATTTTTTAAAGGATTTGCCTACTGTAACCAAAAAACAACAAGAAATGTGTTTATCTTCAAATTCTACCTAATTTTTGTAGCAAAACTAAAACATTTAAACAAAACTAATCAATACACATCAATACTTTTAAGTACCACATTTAAGACATCCACGTGAATACCTCAGCACAGGTTCTCCTAGTGAGGTGAGGTACCTTACACTATACTTTAATAAAAAATTATGTAATATTTTACTGTATAACATACAGATTTAAATGAATAAAATAAATAAATTTGACTTAAAATACCACACACATTCAGTCGAAAAAGTTATGAACTTTGGATTTTAAATTGGATTTTAAATCACATTTATTAGTTTAATCATTGAAGAAGATAATATTAACACATCCCAAAATGAACCACGAATCCGAAAAAACAACAGAAATTAAAAAGATTTCAGTCGCATCTGGGACTCGAACCCAGGACCTCTACCTATCCGGGGTAACCGCTTAACCAACTAAGCTAATGAGACCAGTTCAATTTACTTACGTCAAGTTCAAGACTTGTTAATATTATCCTCCATTTTTATAAATCCCATATTATTGGCTGCTATCCTTTTTTTTTTTTTTTTTACATTAATACCGCACAAGAGTCTCAACTGCTCCCAACCATCTGGAGCCAGTGAGACTATGGCATCCCCAATTGGGGAATGTTTTGAGACTGAAGGTATTGGGGAGGGGAAGGAGAAGGGGTAGAGGAAGGTGGGGAAATACCTGGCTATTCAGATCTGGTCACCAAACACGGCTAAAGCCATTTTAAGCAACGTTTCAATTCTGAATGGTGGTCTTTCACCAGGGCGATACTGAAAGTATCTTCCACTCTGGAACGTGCGCAAATATACTATATATTATTTTTTAATGTTAAAATTGTGAAAAAGCACAAATTAATTAAATAAAATTTACTTGCGCACGCCGGGATTTGAACCCGCGACCTTCGGATTCGTAGTCGAGAGGCTTACCCCTCGACCATGGAGGCCGTCGAATGATGATTGCAAAGTTTCATCCCGAACTCAATTTTAATTTCTGTTGTTTTTTCGGATTCGTGGTTCATTTTGGGATGTGTTAATATTATCTTCTTCAATTAATAAATATTACAATGAAGTTTACAAACTTCAATAAGTTATAAAAAATAAATTGAACATTTGTTAGTGTTATTAAGTTCTGCAAGTGTTTTATTGTGACTGTGGTTAGTCCACATAGCGAGGACTTACTTATATGGTTTTATATACTCCCACCCAATAAGGAACTCCAGTCCAATTTTTATTTTATTTTTTAACATTAATGACGTTCAAACTTAAATACCAGTATATTTCGTTTTTTTTTCTAAAAGTTAGTTTTCGTAGTTAAAATAATTTTCAAAGTTTCAATTTTTCAAAGCCCGCCAAAATGCTCCAAATCTATGGCTGGTCGGTTTTGATCAGTTTTCCGGCTAGAATGTCAAATGTCATAACAAGGATGAGCTTTACCGTACATAATTTTATACTGTATTCATATTAAATCATAACTAAACATAATTAATAAAAGTGTGTACCTTTTTAGAAACTTTAACTCAAAGAATAAAAATAGTATTGAGCATTAATATTATCATAACATCTGTATTGATAATTGGTTTGCTCATGAATACTCAAATTTTAATCTTTACTAGATATTTGCTATTCCTTTTGGTGATTCGGTTTAGGTTATTTGAGTATTTTGGCCCCAAATCCAAAAATTAAGTTTTGTATGAGACAGGCCGCGCAGTCGTTCCTCTCAATAGCACTGCGGCTGAAGAATTCCCTAAGTTTATTTTAAGGCCTACACATCTTGTACTACTTGTTATCCGATTTCCCAAATCTGTTTCAACCCCCAACCGAAGGGAGTTGCATTTTACTTGATAAGGGTACTTCAAAAATAAGTAAAGCTTTATTACATGTTTTGATCTAGAATATTTTGGATAAAAATACATAAGTGAAATGAAGCCCTGATATTTTTAGTTCTATATCGCTTGTTGATATATTTGTCGCCTGCCAGTTTCGTTTTTAAAGCAAAACGAAACATGAGACGCACTCATAGATAGCGCTAATTTCAATAATTTACAAGAAAAAGGTTAATATTTCCAGTTGGGACTCGGTAGAAAATTCAAAATTAAAAAAAATACTCTAAGATTCATAAAAATAAATAAAAACATTTACTTATGCGGAAATACCAGAAAATCAAAGTATTTCTTTACGTCTTTTAGTCAAAACTCGTAAATATTGAGATAGAGGTGATTCCGCCATGTTGAATTTTTAAAATATGACATTAGGCAATAGTTGCGTACAAAGTGACAACTGTAAATATTAAATGTTCTAAATAGTTTGTTAGGTTCTTAGTATGGGTGTTAAAAAACTGAAACTAAGAACCTAACTTAGTAAACCGAAACTAAACATCAGTCATAAAATATGTCTTTTGCAGTCCCTAAAATCCAAAATATTTATGATAAGAATGTTTTGATCAAATATTTAAAAAAAAAAACAGGGAAACCGAATTTTCACAACACAAGAGCAAACCAAAATGACATTATGAACAGAATAAAATTTAAAACTGCTTTTGGTTCGTTTTACAGGTTCTTAGTATGGGTGTTATAAAACTGAAACTAAGAGCCTAACTACCTGTTTTTTTTTTAATCCATTTAATGCAGTTGGCACTTACGGAAAATGTCATATCAATTAACAACATTAAATATGGCGTCAATTCTCCTTCAATATTTACGCGATTTATTTTTATGAATCCAAAAGTGTTTTACTTTTTTTTCTTCTAAATTATGAGTTTTTCAACTGAGTTCCAACTGGAAAAAATTACCAAAAATCGCTTTTAGCGCGCAATAAATTTAAATATTAAAATTAATTGTTTGTTGGCGGGTGTACACACGGAATATGAAATTGAATAAATTGTTTCTCTAGATTTATAGCTCAAGTCATTAAATAAACTTATAAAAATACAATATGCTAATGTAAACCTAGCATAAACAGTACTTTTTGTAAGTTTCTTGAACGACTTGAGTTTTAAACTTGCAACCGCAGATACTTTAATAGTAGTACATAACTGCTAACCCTGTACAGATGACTCCATGAATTTGATTTTAAAGTTTAATTTGGCTGCCACCTCTGGTCTGAAGTCCCAAAATACCAAAAAACCCCATCACTGTGCAGAAACAAGCGATCCGTTTGATAGATTCGCTCATCTTAACAAACGGTATACAATCTTTGAAGCACAGACGTCAGGGGGAATGCTGCCCTTGTTCTACCAGTATTTCAATGGAAGACGCTCTGAGGAACTAGCCTCATTAATCATTCGACCCCGGTTCACAGTCGGGAAACACGCCAAACGCGTCATGAACGAATGAGAATGAATCGTTTCTACGACTCGTTCTTCAGATAGCCCGGCTGTGGATCGATTTTCTGGCCTCTGTGTTTTCTCTCTCGTAAAACATGTTCACTCCCTAGGAACCTCTCAAAAAAGACCCTCAACACATCATCCTCAAAGATGACATAGGCTCTGATGAAATTATTTTCTTCAGGGTCTCCCGTGTAAGGTTGAAGTAAAAAAAAAAGTATTCGATTAAATTTGAATCGATTATATCGAAACGTATATTTCGAGTAATTATGCCCATCTCTAGTAAACTGACGCATATATTATTAGGTGTATATTGGCACAATGCCTTAACCACAGTTCTACGGGCCATTTCTTAGATCAAAGTTAATCCTCTTCGTACCTTCAACTTTGTGAACCGACACACGTAACTGCCTTCAAAGACGAGCTTTCTCTGTACAACTTCCACATAGGAGAAATATCTCGATTTCTAATATACTCGTATCATCATAATACTTGAGACGCTCACAAACAGGTGAATATTTCAAATATGCCAAATTTCATTTAAGAGGAACGGCTGTGCGCCCTGTTTCACACAAAACTTAATTTTGGATTTGTGGCCAAAATACCCACCGAAACTAAATGACCTTTCCAGCAACTAAAAGGTATGGTAAATGTCTAGTACAGGTTGGAAGTATTTTATTTATTTTTGTTTTAAATTATGAGATTATAGGCCACAAAAGTAAACAATTTATTCTTGATAAATAAAGTTAAATATATACTTAGTATTCATTGATATCTACGTGTTTCGATACTATAATATGTATTCATACATTCCTGACGATGAAAGCATCCCTTTCGAAACATGTAGATATCAATGAATACTCAGTATGTTTTTATATTTATTTATTAATTTGTGTTGTTTCACAATTAATTAATATGAAAATAATATATAGTATATTTGCGCATGTTCCAGAGTGGAAGCTACTCTCAGTATCGCCCTGGTGAAATACTACCATTCAGAATTGAAACGTTGCTTGAAATTGCTTTTAGTCGTGTTTAGTGACCAGGTCTGAATAGCCAGTTATTTCCCCACCTTCCTCTTCCCCTTTTCCTTCCCCTCGCCAATACCTTCAGCCTCACAACATTCCCTAATTGGGGATGCCATAGTCTCACTGGCTACAGACGGTTGGGAGCAATTGAGACTCCTGTGCGGTATTCATGTAATTTTTTTTTTTTATAATGACGCCACAAAGTGAATACCAATCATTTGAAGAAATTGTAATTTTTCCTGATTTTAGAGGCAACTTTGACTATTATTTGCGGGTTTGTGGTATTTTTTTTAGTATATCATTTATTTTGTAAATATAATTACATGAAATAAAATAAAATAATTAAAACAACTTGAAAAAAAAAAACGTTTTTTCGATATATATTTTAAATCATGTACGGTAAATTTATGTTCCAACCTAAATCCGTCGTTTTTATCGAAATTTAAGTCAATCATAATGCTTATTTATCTTAACACTTTAATTTTTTGTTTTTCAGTTTATATTTTATTATATTTTCCTAATAGAAGGAGCAAAACTTTTTTTTAAATCACCATTAAACCCCAAATGATTGTTAAATTTGCCTCTGAAATCGTGAAAATTCGATTTCTGCAATGGCCTTTACTTTGTAAATTCAACATTTAAAAAAATAAGTTCTAATCAGTACTCGATATTTGCTATACCTTTTAATGTAAATAAACATCATTAGGTTTAGGTGAGTATTTTACAAAATTAAGTTTTGTATGAAGGAGGCCGCGCAGCCGTTCCTCGTAAGTTCGTGGTTAAAAGTTCGATGAATCAATTATTTGATTTATAATGAAAAAATATATCGAGTAAATTACAACAGGTCCATTTTAAATTGAATATTAAAAATACCTTTGCTTTAAAACTTATTCAGCGAACAAGACGGAGATCACAGAAAAAAAAAATGAAACTGTTTCAAATAAAGCTGGCACAATAGACATTCGGTACATTAAAAAAAATCCGTAGATTCAGTACACCGACACAATGTAATTCGTCTTCCAAAAGGTTTACCAACCCGAATTCGAACATAATTGTAAAGTCGTTCCATCGGCAATAAAAAAAAACTCAATCATAAAAGTGCAATATTAGAAAGAGCAATATTATTATTATTTTGATGCTTTTTTTCATCCAGTTTCCACGTGGGCCTTTTTTCTATAAAATTTGCCATAGAAAAAGACAAAGCATATGGAATCTGGATGAAAAAAGGTCTAAATCTAGCTTCACTCCTGACATAAGTAATATATATATATATATATAGTTCATACGAAATGGTTCATTGTAGGAAGGTCTGTTGGTTCACTAACATGTAATATGAATTTTATGGTTAAAAAAAACTATATCATTTTCTTCCAATTCAGGACGGACATATATATAAATTAATTAAAACTAAGTCTATGGTAAATATATATATATATATATATATATATATATATTTACCATAGACTTAGTTTTAATTAATTTATATATATGTCCGTCCTGAATTGGAAGAAAATGATATAGTTTTTTTTAACCATAAAATTCATATTACATGTTAGTGAACCAACAGACCTTCCTACAATGAACCATTTCGTATGAACTAACTTCTTCAATATTCAATCGGAATTATTTCATGTTCTGCATTGTATCTCCGGCGTTCTGTTGAATCGCTTTAGCCGCAGACCACTGAGCTTGCCCCGAGTTCGACAGAAGTAATAAGGTCGGAAGCAGCCGATATTTTAGTTGGTAACCCGATATTGCATATTATGGATGAGTTCTCTGTAACTTCTGCTATAGAGCGTGCCCTTTGTACTGAAAACCCGCTGCGGGTTTGTTTGACATTGCATATTTTCGATTTTATAGCATAAAATCAATTTTTTGTCTTTATATTTGTTTTCCTGGAGTTAAATATGAGTTAAATCGTATACGAATACGACTGTCCTGGATGCTCACGCCTAATGACATCGACTATACATCGCTGGCTTCCTCTTCAGGGACCTTTGGATAAGGATTTGCAAATGAAACAGTGATTTCACGAAAGTCTTCTGACAACTGGCCGGTTGAACAAGCCGACCCAGCCGTGTTCATATTTATAGGGATAAATTGTACAGTTTATACGCGTGTTTATTATCAGAAATTATTATTTTCTCTACAGGAATGCACGGGATAATAAAAGCACAAAGAATCATATTTGCAAATGTGTCGTAGGGTCCAAAATTAATTACTTGTAATAGTAATTCAATCATGAGAGCTATACAGACACGTGTAGCGAGATTTCAGGTAAACAAAAGCAAACAAAAAACCTTATCAAATATTGGTGACGTAAAAATATGTGAGAGCTATAAATGTAATTTTTTTTCAAATGTAATATTTTGGGTAATAAGTCTATAAATAAATAAATTCAAAATTTTTTTGAGAATTCTTTGTTTTAATCAGTGGCGGTTTTCTCTAAAGTGCGTTTGTGCAGTGGACTCCCAAAAAGATAATATAATAAAGCTTACCTGTATTACAATTTTACCACACTTTAAAACAGCACGCTTTTTAAACTCTGTGTTAAAATTATTTCGTACTTCCAGAGAGCGAGTACGAAATGAATCCCATGCGTGCGTTTTGAATTCACCGTCTATTGGAATTTCTGTTCTAAGTAATAGTTCATACAATCCCATACTAATAATCCCATTCCATAGTGGTGGTTCAATAGCAAACCGTGGAAGCGTGGAAACCTTTAAGAATCTTTTAGCCACCTGGGTGTGTAACGACTATGTGATTTGTTTCTCATTTCGGCAGCTTGGACACTAGATCGTACTTCCTCATTCTTCACCCTGATTTGGTAACCAATATGTAAGTGGGGTCACTTCTTCTTCTTCGTATGGAGGAGAGTTGGTGGAGGTCATAGTGGGATTCTGAGGTTATTCAGCCAGTCAACGGCATCGGGAGTCACTTGGTTTAGCACAGATGTGCCATAGGGAAACTGAATAGGGGACATTCTTCTACGATATGTTCGGGGGGCCACCGAAAAGATAATTCACACTAGAAACTTGAATTGCTTTCCATGTAGATTTGAATATAAACCGATGTCGCCACTGACTTAGTTCATTTTGGTTCCAGCCCAATTCCAGATCTATCTCTCTTACACTACCTTACATCGTATATCGCCATTACATTTGATCGAAATGAAAATTTCACGATAGTGATGAAACGGATTTCTATATTAGAAATTTAAGCAAAGAATGGTCAGACTTTTGGATCACGACAACACACGCCATCACATTTCTTGTGGTCTTCTTTATTCTGTGGGTGGGGCAATACAATGTTCTATACATTGATTCGTATTTATTTTATTCTATCAAATTTGATAAACTCTTATTCATGTAAAACCGATACTAATGTACACTTTTCATAATAAATATTTTACAAAGCTTCGTTTGAAAATTTAGCAAATTGTACTTCTTTTGTTTCACGCTGAATGACGTCACGATCTCTTTCGGAATCGAATCTCGGCGTTCAGTTGTTTCATCCACTTTTTCTTCTTCTTACTCAAAATTCAAATCCGTTTCTACATTATTCTGTTTTATGTCATTGATGAAAAATTCTGTTGGGTGTGTTACATTGATTAACAAAACTCAATCCATTGGACTATAATTATTTTCATTAGACATTTCTTTCCCACTAATAAATTCATCCAGTCGGATTCACATAGAGCATAAAGCAGTGTTTCCCAACCTGGGGCGCACTCCGCCGGGAGGCAATTTGAGTGTTTAGTAATGCCATTAAATTAACCGAATTAACGAAATTACAGTATTACTAAAGTACCTTTCATTAAATTAAAAAAATATATATAATAAACTACACGTGTTAAGTATGTGTGATACATCTATAATATTTAATAATTCTGTGATAATTAAACCACTACCTCCCTTAAAAATGTATTGTCTTTGACATGGAATCATAATCGCAATTAAGCAAAATGTCTTTAACCCCAAGAATATCTTTAACCCCATGGTCTCACTTACTCTGGCAGTTGAAACTCTTATGCGGTAATGTCGTCAAGTAAAATTATAATAAAATTACACTAATAACTGTATTTATAATATAAATATTAATTTTTTTTTTTAATTCGTAGAACTCCATTTAATTTTATGTAAATCAAATTTTAAAATGCTGTTTTTAAAATGGCCTTGAACGCCGAAACAGTTGTCACAATAATAAAAACTAAAAATACTTAATAATTTCATTATTAAATCTGATTTACATTAAATTTTTAACATAAATTTTAATGACAAGAACTGTTATTTTTTGTGCCTTGCTGTTATCTTAATTTCATTTATACTAACAATAAAAATTATTGCTTTATTAAATTACCGGTATAAATTTTTGCATTTAATGTTTTATTATATAACATTTTTAATTAATTACTTACTTACTTTCGTCACATATTTTTAATTTTTGTTTATGTTTGTAATTTGTTCTGTTGGCTTATTATTTTTCTATACGTCATTATTTTTAGTATATTGTTTATCCTGATGAGGGGGGCTTTGCCTCTGAAACATGTAGATATTTACGTATTAAAAACAATGGTTTAAACAAAGTAATTGTTATTAATTTATTAAAATTATAATACACTAGCTGATTTGCACCCGGCCTTGCTCGGGATGATTTATTTTTGTTGGAATAAAATTATGAAGTTGTGAATTCTCGCTTGTCGTTTGGGTGCAATAATTGATTTGACAGCGAAAGTAATGTCTTGTGATGACTATTACTATCTCTAAACAAAGAACAAATTATTTTTTCAAAACTCATTTAAATAATAAAGTTCTTAAGTAGGTACACGTACTTGTGTTTTCCATTTTGAAAATATTCTACCCAAACAAACCTTCTTCTTTTGAATATGTAATCTGTGGCTAACCAGAGTGGTATGTACTCGTATATAAGCTAACCTCAATACAACATGGCGGTTTCAATGTTTTTCATACTAATTTTAAAACGTTATAGCAACAGGTTTTCATATTGGATTTCATTCAAACTACTCTCTAAACCTTCCCGGCAAAACTAAGAACAAACTGTGCTATTTTCACGAAATCGTAAGTAATTTTCGAGAAAATTGACGACAGACAGACAAACATTCATTTTTATATATAGGTTGGTTAAATTTTAAGTTATAAATTATTACGATATTACGACATCCTTTTTCTTATTCCGTGACGCACTAACTCGCCTTACGATGTCTCAAAAAGACTATTATGTTCATAGTTACGCTGGTTCTACAGTTCATAATCTTTGTACATAGTAATATAATCTATTCGTCTATTGTAAAGTTTCACGTACTTATTATTAAATTCGTTAAGTTAAAATTGTTCCGTCAATAAAACAATATAAATGAATTACTTTCTGAAATTTAGTTTGCTTAAGTTATAACTAAGTTTAAAGGTTTTTGGGAGTTGTTGAAATTCAATTTGGCACGCAGACTTCAAAATTATACTTACCTACTACTGGTTCTTTAGAAGGAATAATAAAAGCTCGTAGGCTGAGAAAATATGAACATTGTTAGTTATAGGACGAATGAATTTGGCATTTAACAGTCAGCACCCAAAAAATATGCACTTCGCCGGTTGCTAACTCAAGAAATACCACAAACGATTTTTCTGTTATTTCTATCCGGGTGATTAGTAAAATGTATAAGGTTTCAAAAGACAATAATCCTCAAACTGTAAGTTGTTTATAAAAATACGTACTTTAATTTCAGGTAAAACGTTTAAAATTGCTTTCACTGTTTTTCAAACTGCATCTCTTTATAAACATTTTCTGACATATTTGATAGAATTTAAGTATACAGTTTAAGGATTTTTGTCCTTTTAAACCTTACACATTTTCCTAACTACCCGTATTGAATTTACAGATAAATTATTTATAGTATTCATCAAGCAACCCGTAATGTGATCTTTAAAGCCATTTTTGAGTGCTGGTCCTTAATTCCGGCTATAGATACAGATCTAATACACTTTCTTAACCTTGCTTTTCCCCACTGTCTTCCCCAAGCGCCTAAAATGATACCCTGTATATTGGATATGACCATTTTCTCAGGGCGGTTGGAACTCTTGTGCAGTATTAGCACGAAGAAAGGTCATATTAATATAATGAATAATTCATTGAAATCAGTTTCGCCTTTTTTGTATGTTTTTATCATAATTAACTAACTAACTAACTAACTAACCATCACGCTGTTTCTCATCAGGGATATGCAGAGAGGACGGACCGTCAAAGAACTCGGTCTTGGCACACACTCCTTGCTTCATTCATATTCATACATCCTATCATACACACTCTTCTGTTATCCTAACTCTTAACATGATCCGACTCAAGTATTTCCCCGACTTCTTCTACCATTCACATTCATGTCATATTTTCTCCTTACACTACTTCTTTCGCTCATTCGCTCTACATGCCCAAACCATCTAAGTGTCCCTTTCTTAATCTTACTCATTACACTTACATCATCCTTGCCTTCCTTGCGAATCTCAACCTCTTTTACACGGTCATACAAGGTTTAACCACATATACGTCTCAGGGATCTCCTTCCTACAGCATTCAGTCGATTTTTTATCATAATTATCATAACATGACAACACCCAGATCGAAAATATGTTTACGTTGTTATTTTTTTGTCTTAACTATAAAAGATAAATTTGTTTGTTTTTTTCTGAAACAGAAAATACTGAACGAACGGTGAGCTCCGACGTCTTGAAATTAGCACAGCTCTGTAATTTCTATGTTAAAACTACTATTTTCTGTTACTTCTGTGATGCTAATAAGCTACGAAATTTATTACGGAAATATCCATTAAAAAAAATTAGACGAGACGTCATTTTGTGACCTATTTTCAGCCCGAAACGTCATTTTCTTAGTAAACTATTATAAAAATTATCCGTTGAACCGTCAAAAAATCAGATTGTTTGCTGAACATAATTTTTTTTAATTTGTCAAATATTTTTTTTTAAACTAACAAATTGTGTTCTGACAGTAATCTATCTACTGGTTAGTAACTTGATAAAATCAAATTTTACTAATATTTTATCGTCACATTATGAATTGGTATATTCTATAAGTTCATATTTCTATAAAATCCTACCCAGTAACATACGTAATCCTACACAGTAACGCCCCGGTTCCGTGAGCCGCAGTCCGAGTAATACGGGTTTTCAATATCCCATTGCCATAAATCCCTTTATTGAAGCACCCTTGTTCTGGGAGGTTGTATTTCGCATTGTTGTAAGCTGAACAAGTAGGCGATAGCGAAATGGCGAGCACTGCATCGGCCGGAAGGGCAGAGGTGTCTATTTGCTCATTGTCCGCGGGAAGTTTATCTTCCGGGGAGGCGCTATGGCGGCAGGCTCAATGACTGCAGCGAAATGGCGAATATTATGTAATATTTATGTATAAATAAATTGTGGCAAATATGATTGAAAATAACGACTGTTTTAAATGTGTCATTGTAATGTTATTTTTTGTGGTTGCGCCCAACCGCAGAGTCCGAACTCTCAGAATCAATATATTTTAGTCATTTTATGTTGTGGGACTGGCATTAGTGGGAAGGTGAAAAGGGAAGTGTTTAAAGTTCCTGGCTATTCAGATCAACTTACTAAACATGACTAATGACATTTAAATCAACGTTCCATTCTAATGGTGGTTTTTACTGATTCTGACGGAGTGTCTATTAGGTACCTACTAAGGGAGCACAGCTTATTATTTTTATTTATACTGGATTTTTATAGATGTTCACACATACGTGAGAACAATTCAGTTATAAAAAACTCAGTTAATACACACAAATTACAAATAATCAGAAAAAAGGATACACTAAACATAAAATTACAAAAACTCACTCAATGATAAATAATACAATAGAAACAATACATACAAAGAGAGACCCAAGTGATACATAATATAATTAACCCAATCATTGTTGCATATTTTTGAGTAATAACTGGATATTTATTTCTGAAACTGTACAGACTATCGACAAAAATGTCTACATTAGCACACTCTATCTTTTTATATAGTCGACACATTTGAGGCAGAGAACTAAAGTAGGCAATATTATTTCTCAAAATATTCAGGTGGAATGTGCTATGGCGTCTTAAACAACAGGAATTAGGTACATTTATTTCAATACTGCTAAGACATAATGTAGTATCTAGATGACCGCGAATTATTTTGTTTAAACATATGGTTTAATAGCCATCCCAATGCTAAGAATGACCACGGCTCAGCACCACTATTTGTATTTAGGTATAAGATGGTTCAATATATTATTATCTAAAAACAAAATTAGTATAACCGACACTTTGAAATATGAACAATCTAAAAATAAAATTAATTCCCTGAACTTAGATAATGATATATTGTACCCCTAATAATGTACTATCTAGCGTATAAATTACTATTTGGTTAATTATTATTATTAGTCTAAAAGTGTTTTGTTGATTTACGTTTGTATTTATTTAATAAGTTTTTAATTTTAATTTCATATCACCTACTCTAACTATGTATTCATTTTATTTTATGTTTGTAAATACTCCTCCCATAACCACGAGCTACTGGAGCTCAACTTATGGAGAGTAGAATAATAATTATATTTTTTTAAAATTAATTTTATTTAAATCATGTATATGATGTATTATGTTATAATTTTGTAATTTTTTTGTGATAAAAAAAATATATTAAATCAATCTAATTTTAATTGTATTAATGTTAAAGTATTCAAGACGTACATCTTATGATCTAAGATGGTCATGTAAACAACATTTTAAAGATAATATTCTTTGTTTTTTTTTTAACATATTCAACAATGTTTTCCTATTTGTAGTAATGAATATTCCAGTTTCCTTCTAATTAAGGCACTGTAAAGGGTTAGAATTGATTGTGGTTTCTTGATTGGTGTACATATTCTGTGAATAAATCCCAGCATTTTGAATGATTTACACTTAATGTCGTTAATGTGTATGTCGAATATGAATTTAGAATGTAGAATGATTCCTAGATCTCTTATGAAAGATACTTTTTTAAGAGTAGTATTATTAATAACGTGGGAAAAGTTATTTATAATTCTATTTGGAGTAATGTTTAAAGTGTGACATTTATCAACACTTAAGTGCATATCATTGACAATACGCCATGTATTGAGTGTATAGAGGTCATTTTGAAGCAGTTGATGACCAGAAATAGACTTAATTATACGAAAAATCATTTATATATTAAAAAAAGCAAGGGGCCAAGATTTGATCCCTTTGGCACACCATACGTTACAACTATAGGGGATGATTTGTATCCATTAATAAGCACTATTTGTCTTGTGATATGCAAATATGGTTTAACCCAGCGAAATAGGCCTCCATGTATTCCTATTTGATCAAGCTCATTTAGTAAGTGGAGTGGTTAACTTAGTCAAATGCTTTTTGGAAATTTAAATTTTAAAACTATTATTATAAAATAAGTTATAATAATAATTAGATAATTTGTTTATGGGCGCTGTACATACATTACTTACTAGGCTTTACCTTATTATGTTCAAATTATATTTTAAAGTTTTAGCCTGGGAAGATACGATTTTGCATGCACAGACTCAATATTAAAAACACTGCACACTGCATGATATTACGGTTAATTTTTTATCCTTCTTTATTATTTATTACCGAGGTTATTGCCAAAAGAAGAGTTAGGTGGTATTTATTTTTAATATTTACGTTATTATTATCCGAATTTATTTTTATTTTTATTTAAGGAAGTTGAGGGTAATTCTAATAATTTTGGAAGTGATGTTATCGGGGAATTTTGATCGATTATGACTTTCCAAGTGTCGGGAATTCTAATTGAGTCATTTCTAGTATTCATATTGTTTTTATGTTTATGAATTTCGATGGCTTCGCGGTAAATTCTTCTTGTTTCATTGAAAAGGCTGGCTATTGTCGTGGTATTATCAAAATCTATTTTATGACTTTCATTAAGGACGTGTTGTACTAAGGATGACGTTAAGCGTTTATTGGTGACATCTACTTTATGTTCTGCGATTCTATTCTGATTTCTTCTGATTCTATTCTGCGATTTTGGATTGAACGGACACGCTCAAGCGATCAGTTCAAAACAAAACTCAAGACATAAGGCCTCTGAAGATGGACAATGTGATTTGTCCGAAACGTCAGGAGTTAAAAAGTCCTTCTAAGGACTACATTACGCGGGTAAACCGAGAAAAATTATTCTACATCTTACACCCGTGAAAATTCAACCATAACATATATATATATATTTACTATATATATATATATATATATATATATATATATATATATATATATATATAAATATGTGCTCTGTCGGGCTACGCGTTGTGATGTCGATTGTACAGTAGCTTAGTTCGATGGACCCCTACAACAATGGCTCTTCAGCTGTCATTATAAACATTGATGAAGTCATAAATATAACTAAGTTGGATAGAATTTCGTGGTTTACCCGATACTTGTACAGGTTTACAGACCATACCCGGACACGATGAACTTCCCCGACTTGCTAATAGAATTCCACGGCGAATATTGCTATTACCTGTGGAATTCTCCCAACATTCCTTTGTCCTGTCTCCGTCCTCTCTCCCCGTGTAACAATTTCCCGCAACTTGACAACTTGACTAGGTGACAGAGCTCCGCAGTATGGTGAATTGTCTTTAAAAATAATATATTGCTCTGCAGAATTCCCATGAGTAAAGTACTACAGTAAAGAACTACAGTGAAAAACATTATGTCATATTCGTAAAAAGCATTCACTTTGTGATTTGTCATAACTTTAATATAAACACATACATTTGTTATAAACCACTTCAATTCAATATAGTCCTGACGAAGTAGTGATAATTCGGAAACCGGTCAATCATTGAATTGATCTGGTTAAAAATAAATTAATATTTTTTTATGTTATATGTGTAGATTTATAGATGAATAAACACCATTTCTGAATAATACGTTTTATTATAAATAATATAATTACATACATTTATAAATCGTTAATTACAGGTGAATAAAACGTCATCTCACCAATACGCCCTGTTTCGTTGGTATCGACGTCATGCGGCTGTTTGGGCGTAAAATCTTTTTGTATACATTAATTTCGTGTGACCGTGTGAAGCTTTTGTGACGTCAGGCACCCCTTCGCCACTTCCGCTCGGATTCCGGCCGTTTCGGTGGGTTTATAAAAATCAAACATCCAACAACATCGATTCAATTTAACTGTGAAAAATAATTTTGATAACAAACTTTATAAAATAAAAAAATACTGGTATTAAAAAGTCAACTTAGATTTAAAAAATCGACTATAATTCCTAAATATACAGAACTCCGTATCTTCTCACCTTTTTATTATTACTGTCCAGCAGTGGCGAGCATTACCCTATGGTCAAATTTAGGCTGTGTGCAATTTGAGTATGGACGTGCAGTGCATTGAATATTTGAACATTATAATTTTGTATTCACATTCCGCTGATTGTTGTGGTCAACTGAATAAATGAGTGCAAAAGTTTCTTAACAAAGCCATGGTAAAAAGATACTTTTGGTTCGAAATATGTTCCATTTTTTTTCTTATGGTTTGTTTTTCTTAGGGTAAGCACAGCTTTTTAGCCTTTATGGACTGCACGCCACTAAGTAAGAACTCTAACATTTATACTTTTTTATGTACGCGTTCTTACAATACTTAATATCAGGTTAGAAAATGTATAGTAACTAATTAATTACACCCTCATTGCTTATTTATAATTTTGAAACTAATTCATGGTGGAATTCCGTATATATATATATATATTTTTTTTATTAATTTTGATGAAAAGTTAAAAATTCGTTCCCTTATTGGTTGTTATCATAATTCCCTTACATAAAAAAATTATCAATTAAAACTTTTCGCACCACCTTTGTATTCATATGTTTATTTTATTTAAAAATGTGTCAAAATTTAAAAAAAATATATTCCTACAAGCTGTGTGTCTTATATCACCAGGAATGTGTGTAAAAGGCATAAAAATCGTTTGGCAAGTGAAGTATAGAAATGATTTTTGTAAGAGCAAAAAGTAGTTTTAATTTTTTTTGTGAAGAATTTTGTAATAAAAAAATAAAATAATAATCAAGGGAATCTTTCACAAGAAATCTCAGCTTTTGTTTGTCCTCGATGTTCTCGAAAATTACTCTACCGGTTTCACTGAAAATAGCACAGTTTGTTTTTATTAGTGCCGGGAAGGTTTAGAAAGTGATTTGAATGAAATCCAATATGTAAAACTGTCGCTATAACGTTTTAAAATTAGTATGAAAAACATTGAACCCGCCATGTTTTATTTAGGCTAACCCATAGATATAACACTCTGGTTAGCCACAGATTGGATATTCAAAAGAAGACAGTTTTTTGGGTAGAATATTTTCAAAATGGAAAACACCAGTAGGTACCTACTAAACGACTTTTGGAATGTAATAAAATATTCAAATGAATGTTTTTTATTTGGAGATAGTTACTTTCGCTGTCAAATCAATTATGGCACCCTAATGACAAGCAAGAATTCACAACTTAATAATTTAATTCCAAAAAAAAAAAATCCCAGCAAGACCGGGAATTCCTAGTACGAGCACATATTAATCGAAATAGTGATTTTACTGATAGCTTCGCTTCAAGTAAAAAAAAAAATAATGCTGTCAAATCAACGTCAGAATGAATTACATCAACAATAAATTATTTTCATACTAATGTGAATTAATATCAGTTTTACATTAAAAGCTATGACGTACAATAACATCAATAAAATATATTACAAATACCAAAATTAAATTTGTTTCCTAATTTCCAATACATTTTGTATGAATGTTTCAACTGACTAAATCGATTATTTTAATAACCGTAACGAATGTACGCCTCGATTATGTTAACAATCGAAATGATTAGATTTCTCGATTAAGTCCATTACTACCGGACAAGCACTGCGAATAATTGTTTATGTCGTCGTTTTGAACTGTAGACAGTGCGGGCCAAAATAATCAGACACAAGTTTTGTTTCCAACTCATTGGCATTTCAAATCCTAACTTCCATTTCTATGTCCAGTACTTTACTGCTATTGTATGTATGTAGTAAACACTGAAGAGCTAAATTTGTAGAAGTGTGTTGAGGGTGTATCCGTGTGCCTAAATTAAGCTCAATTTTTCCTTACTTCTGCTAAAATTTTCTTACGTCGAAATTATTTTTGAACACATATATAATTTCATTGACCTGTCTGGGGCCTGTGGGGCTGTGTGAGAAATACCAACTGCAGTTTTCTTCCAAATCGGTGTTCTACATCATACTTCTGTTTATTTTGTGTTCTGTGGTTGTACCGAATTGTCACAAAGTTGTATGGCTGTTGTTATTATTGTCACCATCTATTGTCGCTGGCACAATCCATTGTAACAGTTACAGTTCGCAAATGTAGTAGCGCTTCAAAACTACAAATGAAGGTCCCTTTGTCTAGAAGTAATGGAGAACCATTTCATTTGTAAGATTGAAAATATAAATCAAAGTTTCTACATTGGACTCCCTGTTAAATGGTTTAGTATGTTGATGACTGCATTTTATCCGGCAGCATATCCAGAACAAAATCTATATTTTTCATTGTGTTATTTATAAATTTCAAACGAAAATAGTTACCCTTTTTGTTTCTTTGTGTGGCGTTGAACGAAGTGGCAAACATACTATGTTTGTCATTCATTATATTTAGTCTAAGTTATAAATCATGTTCAGAGTGTTTCGATTTAAAATCAATATTTTTTCGATGTTTTAATTGGTCTTATTTGCATCCCTTACTGTACACTCTGTACATGCTTATCGAAAATATTTTTATCGCATAATCTCATCTCCATCCCTGTATCGGACGTGTCTACAGAGTGGATCAATTTAAACAGATAAATCATATTTCTTTATAACCAAATATAAATTGTTGCATAACATGTTCAAATAACTAATTCAAAATTGCACCACAAAATGCAATACCAAGCTAGCCAAAAGCCTATATTTCACCGTAAACAAGTCAAAATTATACCACAAAATGCAATGATTTCACACCTGCAAATAATGTTGCCGGTGCCCTATAAAAATCGTACGCATAGAGGTACGTGTTCTCTTTTCACTTCAACCGCAGAATGGACATCATGTCCTCGCTTGGACACCCCCATCTGCCGCTGCCAGATAAGAAAAATCTTCTAGTCGCTCGGAGCGACGACATCTCCATTGGGAAACTACCAAACACCTTTCAGAAGAGGATTCACAAGTCACAATAGTCGTGCGTCCTTGTGTGCCGGTGCCTAAATATTTACACTATTTTTCTTGTACGCGCCTTACACGTCTCTTACAATCCCCTTGTTCTATTCGGTTCCTCCTGTCTGTCTCTGTCCGTTGCCATATTTTATTTTATATCTCTTTTTTCCTATATATTATTAATCTATTTTGTATAAGATATCTTTAAACTGAGTTTGAAAATTGGATTGATATCGCTCACTTGTGAACCCTCCAAAAATAAATCCCAAGATAATAAATAAATCAATTGTTGAAAAACTAGTCGTCGATCTTGGAGGATTCACCCAACATACTATTTGAAGAAGACCCTTGGTTGCCAATCTGGTTGGCTTATGACCTCGCTTCTTCAGGATAGTAAAAAAATATTCCTAATATTTTACGTTAACTGGACCCATAAAATCATTATTTAAAATATAAAACCCAACGTTTTTTTACAGTTAACATAAATTATTTCTCCTTATGTAGCGTATACTCGTATATGATAATAGACTCCAGTTCATTTTATTTTATTTTTTTGTTATCAAGTTGACCCTCTAATTTAAACCAGTATTAAAAAAAGTTAAAGTTTTTAAATTAATTCTCAAAGTATTTTTTTTTTAAACCTGCTAAAACGGCTGGAATCCGAGTGGCAAGTGGCTGGGGGCGCGTGAAGTCACACGGTCACATGGAATGCATTTAAACAGGAAGATTTTAAGTGTTAAATTTCTAACTGCGTGACATCGATCCAATGGTGCCAACCAAATAGGGCGTTTTGATGAGATGAAGTTTTATTTAAACATTTTTACTAAAAACTCAATTTATTCAGAATATATGTTTTTTGATCTATTTTTTTTTTATTTCATCATGTTTAATTCAATTTTTATGTATTTTTAAAATTTTTATTTCTTACTTGTTTATTTCATTTTATAAGCATATATATAATGGTGTCAATATTTTGAAATAACTATTTTTAAATAATGTCCGTTAATCAGTGAGCGCACTGTAACACAGGTCAGAGTTCGCGTGCATGACTAGAATGGATATGCGACTTACAACAGAACTGTCTATCGATTTTTAGATACAAGAACCTCCCGGTTTATCTAAATGTGATCGAATTGAATTATGTGCCTGCACTGATATACAGGGTGCTAGAGCGGCGGTTTTGATGATAATTAAGTGATCCCAAATCGATAAATCCGGCATGCTGAATGCTGTGAGTGACACATTGCGTTCCGCCAACCGTATAGTGCCGATGTCAAGTAACTGTCAACACAACATCATCTGAACATACAACGTTCGAAGTACTAAACGAAATAAGGTATAATCCAAGGCCGAAATCGAACCTAGAATTTAAGGCGGAGCAAAAGTTTTTCTTTTGACGCTCAGGCACAAATTTTCAAATGTTTGCGATCATGATTTAAAGAGATAAATTAAATTGTGGGTACACCACATGCCACACTATACTGCCGTCGTAAGTAAAAACACAGTATCTTCCTTGAGACTCCTAAGGAAGATAATGTGTTTTTACTTACCACGGCAGTATACAATGAAATCAAATTCGAAAAATGGTTCGTAAGTTGGAAATTAGGCACTTCAAAGCATTTCTGCGGCACATTTTTTGGAGGCTTATTGAAGAACTCGAAAGAAAGAAAATGCTGGGTTTAAAGTAAAGGTTCCGTTCTACTCAAAGTAGAAGAATTGAAGAATCTAGAATAATTCTAGGTGAACGGATTTTCCCATCTGAATCGCCTTAATTTTTTTTTGTGGCGAACTCTGTGGCAGAACTGTCCATTTCTCTAGGCCAAAAGGTCGCAGATTCAAAATATAACACAGACTCGAATAGGTCTCTCATATAAATAAAAATCAGATAGGTATATCCGAGACACTATCTAGATTGCTATTGTGTTCGGGAAGAACTTTGTAATCATCATAGCAGCCAATAATTTGGGAATTAAAATGGAGGATAATATTGACAAGTCTTGAACTTGAGGTATGATATCGATGAAGATGACGTAAAGTAAACTGGTCTGATTAGCTCAGTTTGTAGAGCGGTTGTCCCGGTAAGTCAGAGGTCCTGGGCTCAATTCCCAGATACGACTGATACTTCTTTTTATTTTATGTGGTCTTTTTCGGTTTCGTGTTTCATTTAGGATGGAGTGAACCCGGGTCTTAAAGAAACCCATGTTGTAGGAGAGAGGAAACACAGAGGCCGGTAGATCATTCCATAGTCGAGTTGTTGAACACAAGAACGAGTTGTAGAAGCTACCCGTTTGACAAATGTCAACCGTGTGCAAATGTTGGGCGTACGTTTGGCATGTTTCCCGACTATGCACCTGTGCCTAGGGATCAATGAAGCTAGTTCCTCAGAGTATCTTCCATTAAAATACCGGTAGAACAAATACAGCATTCCCACCTGACATCTGTGCTACAAGACTGTATATGACTGAAAGGGAGATTTTTATGATTGTTAAGTGTGTCTTCATTATTCTTTACGGATTTTAAAATTTCTAATACTAAGTTGTCTAATCTAGTGATTCCGAAACCGGTAGGAAAAATGCTCAAAATAAAATGGTGTTATTCTAAGTGAATTTATTTTATTTATTTATTTGATGTTACGCCCATCTGGACTCTTACATGGATTTCAGAACATAATATAAAGAGCTATCCAAAATTACAAGTACATACAGATAAACCATAAAGTAACAAACGACTTTTTAAAACTTTTAACAGTAAAATGAAATAGAAAACTAAAACAATATTATTACACAAATGGTATAGATGGTGCTCTACTGTATAAATGGAGTCAGCAAACATATCAACAATACCTCCAAACTTGTTGCCCAGATCATGCACCCTGTTGGTTAGTAAGTGAGATGACTGATAGTTGGATGTGTACGTTGCAGAATAATTTTACAATTTTTCTTGTGTTCCTCGTAGATTAATAATATTTTTATAATGAATAACCACAATATTTCAAGTATAATTATATAAATATTTCAGTTATTTAATTATCATAATGAGGTGGTCTTCTACAATGATATTACATGTAATTTACAAAAACGTATCATATTAATTAGAGCATGCTGAGGACAAAACTTTTAGAATTTTTGGAAATTCCGAATAGTACAGAAGGAGAATCTCGCCTTCCGACAATCGTGTGACGTCACGGTACATAAAATGACTGGCGCAGCAGTACGCGTTAATGCCATTCGAATTGTGAATTGTATCCCTAGACGCCTCGGGTATTTGTTTTATTGAAAAACTAATTTTATTGCCATTAACTCTTTAATTATAATAAATATCGCCCTGGTGAAAGACCACCATTCAGAATTGAAACGTTGCTTGAAATGGCTTTTAGACGTGTTTGGTGACTAGATCTGAATAGCCAGGTATTTCTCCTTTTCCCCACCTTCCTCTCTCCCATCTCCTTCCCCTCCCCAATACCTTCAGCCTCACAACATTCCCCAATTGGGAATGCCATAGTCTCACTGGCTCCGGACGGTTGGGAGCAGTTTGGGACTCTTGTGCGGTATTCATATAAAAAAAATAAAAAATTTCATTATGAGTTGAATTAATAAGTCATGGGAGTGCAGCAACGTTGCACGTATTATTTGAAATAAATAAATTATAAGACAACCTTATTGCAATGCCCTGCAGAAACGTTGCTTTGAATGGATTGAGGTATGTTTAGTGTACAGATTAAAATAATCAACTTATCTTTTCCGCTTCCACTCCCTCAATTCCTTCAGCTTTTATTCAGGGAAGGGCCGTTGAGATTCTTATACAGTATAACATAAAAAAACGATTTTTTCGACAAGCATAACTTTAATAAATTCTCTCTTGCTGTAGGGCGCACCTGGTTTTTATAGGTATTTCGTCCCATGGCATGAGCAAGTAAAAATTTATAGCGCATTTATCGATATCTAGTAGGTAGCAACCATCTCATTTTACGATATTGAACATCAATTTTATTAACGACTGTCAATTTCGTAAAGTCCATCAAACTTAACATTCAACATCTTAACAATATTCTTCATAAAATTGGGAAGAATCATGTTATTATATTATGAACAGTAAAAGTCGATATACTGTAAACAGGAGGAAAAACATGTCAATATATTATAAACAGTAAAAGTGAATACTCGTATACTATAAATAGTAGGAAAAACATGTCAACAGTAAAGGTTAATATACTATAAACAGCAGGAAAAATATGTCAATATATTATAAACAGTAAAAGTGAATCCTCGTATACTATAAATAGTAGGAAAAACATGTCAACAGTAAAGGTTAATATACTATAAACAGGAGGAAAAACATGCCAATATATTATAAACAGTAAAAGTGAATACTCGTATACTATAAATAGTAGGAAAATCATGTCAACAGTAAAGGTTAATATACTATAAACAGGAGGAAAAACATGTCAATATATTATAAACAGTAAAAGTGAATACTCGTATACTATAAATAGTAGGAAAAACATGTCAACAGTAAAGGTTAATATACTATAAACAGGACGAAAAACATGTAAATATTTTATAAACAGTAAAAAAAATTAAATACAACATTGTAAAAAGAACCGTCAGTATTTTTAAAATTGTTTTTTTTTTCTCTCCGTTGGAGGTACCATAACCCCACTGGCTCCGACCACACAAACATCTGTAAAGCAACTTATTTATTTCTCTTGTGACCTCTCCTATCGGAGGTTGACTGTCATCAGGGCAATTTTCACCCTGCAGACATCAGCCCGGAACTACACTCGTACTAGTCACAATTTTCGGGATTTCGTTATTGGACAGCCGTAGAAATTCCGCACACTTACTGTTTTTTTACAAAAAATAGCCATTTCTGTGATAGATTGCCCTGAGTTACTTGAACGAATTTAATTAAGAGTGCCCAACAGACAAACCAGACAAACCCACATTCTAAGCCTCCCTCAGTACAATACTAATTCAAAACAAAATACGTTTATTCACAGCGCTTCACACATTTTTAACACTTCATACACTGAGTTCGACTTATTTAATTCAGCCCCTTAAAATTTCAAACCTAAAATCAATAAATAATATTAAAAAAATACATATTACTCCACACAGACTAGATCCTTTCTCTTCCCCTCCCTCCCACCATTATAACCCCCCTAGGCTAACCTTGTAACTTTCCCCTTTTGATTGAATAATCTAAATACTTAAATGAAACCGTATAGTTCACTTTTTACATATATTTATCATACTCAATAATTATTGTATAATTTTAGTTTTTAGTTTTCCAAATAAAATATGTGTAGCAAGAGAACACTCCAACACGAACATTGGAGCTAGCTATCGGCGACGCGTCAACCAATGAAAATGAACCTTTTTGAATTCGCTATCAACACCGACCCGATCCAGTGGCAGGAGCTTCCTTGAGTCCTTTCTGGTTGCTGCTGATTTAAAATCTCAAATAGTGCTCCCGTGTTCGCTTCCACATTCGTGTTTAAATATTATAATTCATTCAATGTAGCATTAATATTACTATAAATGAAACCTGTGACAGAACCATTGTTATTTATCGATCTGACATCAATACCTACAAATGGTGACCCCAACGTGGACCATATATATATTTTTTTTATTTTTTATTATGTATAATAAAAAAACGCGTTAATCAACGGAATCGAACCAGCGTTGAAAATAATCTCTAAAATTAATAAACAAAGAAACTGAATGATTTTATTGCATGAATTTATTAAATATGAGTTATTACTTTTTTTTCCAATTTTAAGGGTCTGTCTCTCCTTATGATTGTGATTATAAGACCCTATACATGTGATTATAAGACCCTATACATTAATACCCATACATTGTATATGATTTGTATGGAGGTCCCCACACAGGAGTGAGCCTTCCATACATATTACACGAGTATAGAAAATTATTTTTCTTGGCTGTTTTTCATGTCGGCGGAGGTTTTTCTCATATTTGGAAAACGTGTGAAAGTATTTTCTGAATAAATATTAATTCTACGTCCTATGGGGATCGGCAACTACTAACCATATGAAACAATTGTCTAAAACCCAAAAGGGTATTATAAAGATCATTTTACAAGTCCCCAGAAAACGCAAAAAAAAAGAAATTTCAAATCTCTTCGCTACCTAACATCCAAAATATCTATGCTAAGAATGTTTTAATCAAACATTTCAAAAGTTAAAAAAAAAACCGAAGAAACTTATTTTCATAACACAAGAGAGAACCAAAATGACATTATGAATATTACTAAATTTAAAACTGATTTTGGACACATGCATTGTAAATATCTCTCCACAAAGCTATATAATTCACTTTGACCGGCCATAAAAAAATCAGAAAATGCAAATGGTTTCAAAAATCAAATCAAAACCTGACTCGATATTTTAAATTATGTACGACAAATTTGTGTTCCAACGTAAATATGAAAAGGATATATTTTTTTTTAATTAACGTTATCCCCCAAATAATTGTTAAAGGTGCTTCTAAAATCAATTCCAGTTTTTAAATAAAACCTAGTTTTCCTCAGCACGGGAACCCCTAGTGAGAAGGACTAAGAAAAACATCAAAATTTGCCTTATTAGCTTTGTAAAATTTTATTAATTAAATGAAAAAAATATGTGTATTGAAACCATTTTTTTAAAATAATCTGCAATGTCTAAACCGTTATTGTCACAGTGTAGTATTTTGGATGACATGTGGAGAGACCGGACAACCGTGCATTACCTACAGTCGTCTCGCTTTAATGCCGTCTCTCTCATACAAGACCCCAGTCGCACGTTCATTACACAATCAAATCAAAATATCTATATTGGGGTATGTATTTCAAACTAGCTTAAGTTTCGGGATTCTATAGAAGGCCGGGTAAATCTGGCTTCCAAGAAACTGGGCGTCTTATAGACGTACAATCAGATTCTTTAATAGTAACCAAGTGCTAACCCTATAATATCTCAAGTACGCCCAACAGTTGAATTTGTAAGCAACCTCAGGCCTGATTATCCTGTTTGATTTTATACAGAAGGCTGTTCGTCTGAATGATAATCCGTTGTTAACAGGTCGATTGCCATCTCTAATGCACAGACGCAATGTAGGTATGCTGAGTTTGTTCTACAGATATTTCAATCTAGCAGCGTTGATCTCCTCCGCGCGATGTGCGTGACTCGACGGACACGAGCAGAACACCCGTTCACAGTTGATGTTGGCTTCATGAGAACGGGTCGTTTCACCGACTTGTTTTTTATGTCAGTCTGCTCGTACAGCCTAGTCCTTGATCTGCCTCACAATGTTGCCCAACCGGGTCGCGATATAGTTTTCCTGTTTGTACCCCGTACAGACAGGGGCGCTCGTATGAGGTGTAACAAAAAAAAAGGAAAACTCGTTTGCTTACGCTGATGGTCGATTTTTCGGTCATAAAGTGTGGTTACGTTTACTTGTGTGTACATTTGGTTGACTTTGTTCGGTTTGTATTATTTTTTTTTTAAATTACTTTAAAGTAATTTCCAATATCGCAGACTATGAAAAGAGTTTAGATTTGTGGGATAAAAGTCAAAAAGATAAATTTAAAAACAAAGAAGATCTTCATGTTGCGCGATGAACGGTAAATATTTGTCGGTATAATAACAAAGAAAATGCTGGTCCAACTTTTGTCTGTAGATTTTGGCGTAAACAAGAAGCTGGAGAAGGGCCAAGTACCCAATGAAAATGCTACCTTATTTATTTTTACAACGTTAACCGTCTGGTGAAAATGCATTATATTTGTAAAATCGATGCTTGTAGCCGAGTGGCCCACATCTGTGGGTTCTCACCCGGGCATTTCAGCTTCAATCCTCAGCTTGCTAAGTTCTCCATCATTGTACAAACATATTTTTTTACAATAGGTAAAATTATTTTTTTCTTATTTGACGAGAAAGCTGCATTTTTCAACCCTAAGAAAAAATCTTCATAATGACTAAAAGAAAATGTGTAGCCCATACTAAACACAGCACATGTAAGCCGAGACTGGGAGGGTGTGGGAGGTTTACACAGTACACAAAAAGACACAAATACACACCATATAAGTACACAGTCTTAGCGCCTAGCAGCTTAGCCTTTTGATAACACCTCCCTTTGTGGCCTTGCTCATAATTAAAAATATATCTTTTCATTATTTTAATTACGACGCCCTCACAGGTATGAATTATTTTCCGCTCCTTGGGTTTTGCGTTGAATGTAAGGAAATTTGCACCGGTTTTAATGGGCAGGCTTTCGCCTTTAATGTGTTTTTTTTTTGCTTTCTATTTGGGGTCTGCGTTCCGTGAACTAATTTAGGTTTATCAGGTTCCGAAAGCGATAACACTACACACAATTAATTTGTTCATAAAGATACTAATTATGGGGTTTTTAATGTGACTCCAAATAGTTTTACTGCCCGGAGCCAGTGGGAATATAATATACCACTCACTACTATTATTGTTACGAAACGTTTGTGATGAATTACAACAGAGTTGAAAAAAATGGGTTAGGTTAGGTTAGGTTTAAGTTCGCCTTTTTGTATATGGGGCAACTGTTATCAACCGAACCTTAGCGGATGTAAAGTTAAATAAAAATTTACATTACAATAAATCTTAGCAAAAGAAAATATAAAGATGGCAACCGGTTTTTACTATTACTTTGTTAAGCACCCTTTATTTTTACGTTAACAGCAAAAATGAGTTTGGAAATGATTTATTTTACTTACTTGCTCAAACATTATTAAACAATGTAATTACGGATAAACATTCAATAATATTTATGCCGCCCGTCTTACAATAGTCGTTGGTGTAAAGTGGTCATCATAGTTGCTTTCCAAGCAGTTCGATTCTCGGACGTGGCAATATATACAATTTTTTTTAAACTTTTTTTTTACGTTTTTTTTTATTTACTTTATTTTATTTTATTAAAATATGTTGGTTTTAAATGAAATTTAACTCAGTTGACAGCATGGACCGGATGACACACATAATTTTACGTAATACAACAGCAACAATTCTACGTTTTCTCAGCAAAAAGGGTTAACTAATAAACATCTTCAATAACAAACAAGTTTCTCTAAAACTCGTCTCAAAACATGTCTCCGATGTTCTAAAACGGCTTGAACAATCATCAACATTTAATGCTTCGAAGTTATTATTGTTTTCAGTGTTCTGACGCGCCGCCTACCTCCCGTTAAAACCGATATTCTTGTATTGATCCATCCCTTCCATTATCAATAAATCTTCAATCCCACTATCCATAATTAATAATCCGTAAGTATTACAATCACTGTCTCCGAAATACAAAACTACGTAGACGACACTTTGACAGTAGTACAAAGTTCCAACAATGTAATCCATGCAAAGGGTTCAGATATCGGAAGGTTGAAGGAACCAAAGCTCACAACAGATACTAAGTTTTGAGTGTCAGGTCCTAAAGCCTGGAATAAACTCTCACATGATCCAAGAATGATATATGAGCCGACAAAATGAGGAACTTCGGTATTTTTGTTTCGTGAATTTGATTGCTAGTCGTTAACGCACGTTACCGTAACCACACACTGCATTTTTTTTTTATCGTTTTCACATTAAAACTGTGTCAAACTTATCTTCAGCATATCATGTAACATTTTACTTTTGAATTAGGGTGTGTCCCCTTTTCAATCAATAATGTATTACAATTTTTAACGTGTTTTTTTTGTTTTGTTTCAGGTATGTTCCATGGCCCTATTTCTACCCCTCGAAAATGTCGACAACCCTTAAGATGTAGGTAAGTGCGTAAACATTCAAAATATCGTATTCAGATTATATAAAAGCTTTTTAACCTGTCCGGTTTTACCCTGATACAAAGTTGAAAGCTACCAGTGTTTTTAAAATTGTAACATTGTAATAGAATTCCATCAAACATTACGAGGAACATCCTGCACGGCCTGTTTTACACAACACTTCATTTTGGATTTGAGCCCAAAATACTCACCTGAATCTGATTTTTTTCGTCAAAATATTTAATATGGATTAAAAGTAATTTATTTATTTTTGTTTTACATTATGAAATATAGGCCACTAAAGGGATTATTTTTTACGATTTTAGAGGCACCTTTAACAATTATTTGGGAGTTACCGGTGAATTAAAAAAAAATACCCCATCTGCTTCGAAAATACAATGAAATATAATATTAATAATATACTAAAATAAGCATTATGGTGGACTTTAAATTAAATTAAAAACGACCAATTTATATCGGAACACAAATTTGCCGTACATAATTTAAAATATCTATTTAAAAATGTTTCTTTTTTGTTTTGTTTTGTTTTTATATTTTTATTTACATAATGATAGGAAATAAGAAATATGATAATTTAAAAAAAAAGTGCAGTAAACCCACAAAATTTTTCGTAAATTTTTTTCTTGGCATATAATAATTTAAAACAAAAACAAATAAAATACTTCTCGCCCGTACTAGATATTTACTAAACCTTTAACTAAAAAGAATATATCAATCAGTTAGGATGGGTATTAAGTTTTGTATGAAACAGACAGCGCAGCCATTGCTCTTTTCATTGTTTCATTGATTAACATTTTATAATTTTAAATGTACGACCGGAAATTCGACGTGTGTTGAGTGTTTTCTATTGACATGTTTGTCGAAATCAGACGCCAAACTGTTATTATACACGCAATACACGAACACGTATTATTTTGTGAATAGGGAGGTATTTAATACACCCGAATATATTTAAATTATGTTATGTTCACCTCGTTTACTGTGTGAACAATACATTTAGGGTAGGTACACCATTGACACTTTTAAAAAAAAATTTCAATGTAACGCCTCCTGAATATCTTTTACTATATGAGAAATATTTACAGTTTGTTCGCATAGTACGTATACATTATTATACCCTTTGAACAGAAACTATTAAAAGGAGTACCTTTTTGTATGATTTCGTTAAAATGCATTTTTAAAAATAGCCAACATCATTTATTTACAAGAAAATCAAAATTATTTCTAATTTTGAAACTGTCAATTCATGGTTGAATTCCACATTAAACTGAATTTCTTTGATTTCCACTTATTTATTTTCGACCGGAACGGTTTCACCCTATCACGAGGATCGTCAGATTGGCACAATTAAGACTAAATCTATAGTATATATAGCATCGATGTCAGGAGTCCCCTTGCTTTCTATTTTATTTATGACTTAAAATTTATTTTATTGCTGACAGTACGTTTACTATAATGTTTTTAAAAACTGCTTTCGGGTTGGTTTATTACCCTCTGGAAGACGGATTACATTGTGTTTGTTTACTGAATCTATGAGTTTTAAAAAAATTATATAAAGCTTTTATTTGAACAGATGGTTATTTCTGGTTTTGTTTTGTTCCTTGTGATTTCCGTCTTGTTAGCTAAATTGATTTTTAAATCAGTTTTTGTCCTCTAGTTCATGAACTTCGGGTAAGCAGGTACATTTTAATGGGTCTTTAAAATAATTTACTATGTTATAATATGTACACATCGGGGTAATATCCTTCTCAGAGTTCGCCTTGGATGTCTGCGACAAAATTCCCAGCTACATTTTGATATCAAAATTGTCATCCTTTGGATGTGGAGATTTAAGTCAATATTTTTTCACCAAAGTGCTGTATTCGCTTTTCGTTTTTAGTGTGTTATTTATTCAATTCTTTCATAAATGCATCGCTTCCCCCATAACCCCCAGAGAATGAAAAAATCATCTAGGTATTTCTTCCCCTTCTCACGTCTGGTGAAATGCCTGTGATTGTAATTTTTATTAGCTGAATTAAATGTAAATTTAGTACATCAAATTTAATAATGCTGTTATTGAGTTTTGCAACTATTTTTAGTTTTTATTATTGTGACAGCTGTTTCGGTGTTCAAGGCCATTTTCAAACTGCGGTTAATCCACATTGTGACGAATTATTTATATGATTTTATTCACTGACGGGAAGGGCTTTCTCAACTAGATTCAAAGAATATATACGATGTTATAAAAATAAAAGCACTTCTTCAAAATTCGCAGAACATCTCTTAGTGAATAATCACGTCCCGCTTGACAACAGCGAGCCTAAAACCTTACATATAGAAAGAAAGGGTCTTAGATTAAATTTATTTGAACAATTAGAAATTAATAAACGAACGAATGATTCTAATATAACATTAATTAACAAAGTAACTAAACTTATATATTCACCTCTTTTCAGTATGTTCACATTATCAAAGCAAACACTGTAAAAACCTCTCAGAATTCAGAATTTTGATTTTTTTAACTAAATCGGTTTTACCAATAATAAATTATTATTTTTAAAAATCCGTCCAAATTAGAATGGGGTGGGAGTGAATAAAATCATAGAAATAAGTAGTCACAATGTGGATGAACCGTAGTTTTTAAATGACCTTGAACGCCGAAACAGCTGTCACAATAATACAAATTAAAAATACTTGCAGAAATTAATAATAACATTATAAGATCTAATATACATTAAATTTTTAAAAGAATGGAGTTCTACGAATTAAGCACAAAAATAGTTAATAATTAATTGTTATTTTTGTTTATGTTAATAATTATTTTATTTTTTCTCGGATGCATTGTAACCTAATGAGGAAACCATTGGTTTAGAAACCTTTAGAGATTTTTTTATTAAATAGTGGTTCAAACAAAATTATTTAAAATATTGCCGCAGAGTGAATTTTGCTTTTATTGAATCAACGAATTTAAAATTGCCTACTTCTCCATCTTGACAACTGTTTGCTTTTCCCTATTCCGAGGAATGACGGCATCGTCGTGCCGATCGCCAGCTATCTACCTAGGTAGGCAGTTAGCCACCAGCGCCTATCCATTATTGCTTTCTTCACCATGGCAACACACAACAGGTGTATGGGAAATCGATATTTTTCCACTCCTACTAAATGAACTTCTGCGTTTCTGTAAATGTGGGTGTTTGAGTTTATACCAACTATCTGATCCCGGTTTTAACCTCCCACCGAAAGGTCGATTGTAGGTACACTCACCATTAGAATTTAATGGAAACCTGTAAATATTTTTTATGGTTGCCGATATCTTGTTTATTATTGGTATTACCTATTATTTATTGGAGGTATAAATGCCATCAGTGAGTGGCACTATCTAAGATTAAACTCAGTTTTAATCTTGCTTTTATTTCGATTAAACTCTGTTTTAATGTTGTATAGTGATGGATACTTGGCATCGGTATCATTCGCACATTTTTAACACTTCATACAGCGAGTTCGACTTATTCAACTTAGCCACTTATAATATCAAACCTAAAATCAATAAATAACATTCACACAATACATTTTACTCTACACAGACTAGATCCTTCCCCTCCCTCCCATCATTCTAGGCTAACCTTGTAACTTTTCTTTTTTAATTGATTAATTTAAATGCTTCAGTGAAAACCTAGTATTAGTTCATTTCTTATATATATTTACCATACATAATAATTATTGTAAATTGTTGTTTTCCAAATAAAATAAAATAAAACAAAAATTAAAATAGCATCATCATTATCATGACCGGTCAGTGGCTGAGCCGGCATCACGTCTGGGTCTCACCCAGGCATCGTGAGTTGAATTCCTCGGCTGGTCAAGTCCTCTATCACGACATAAGGGACATCTTCAGCTTACTGTTATGGTAGTAGGAGATTTTCAAATATTGTTAGGGTATTCGTAACCCGGGATTGATTATCTTTCTTTTAAAAAACATTAAATTAAATTAAAATTAATAAATTAATTAATTACTTTGTTATCACCACTTTATTAATATATACATATCAGCATGTTTCGAAAGCGAAGCTTTCTTCGTCAGGAATATATATAATGCTAAAAAATTATAATGTCGAGTATAGACAAATGATAAACATAGAACACAATAATGTAACAATAGACAAATTATAAACATAAACAAAAACGGATTAATGTAGTACTTACCTAAAATTAATTAAAATTGTAGATGAAAAATTATTATAAAATATTGAATAACAAATTTATATTAGAAATTAAAAAAGAAATAATTTTTATTATTAATATTAATATGAAAATAAATTCTAGAGGTAGCTATTTAAAAAAAAATGATTATTAATTATATTTAATAGACTATTAACGCTTTTTCTGATTTCTAAAATGTTGATATTTATATATAAATAAGGTGGTGATTATAAAGTAATTTTTAATTAATTTTTTAATAATAATTTTACGAAGTGAATACCAATCTTTTGAAGAAATTATAAATTTAAATTAATTATATGCTACAAATGAAAATCCAGGGATGTTTTTTTTAATTTTTCTTTTTAAAAACAAACATTCTTGCATTTCTACAATCCTGACAATATTTGATAAACTACTACTACCATTATTATAAGCGGAAAATGTTGCTTTTCCAATGATGGAGAACAAGCAAACAGAATAATTGAACCCGAGACGCCTAGATGGGAATCCGACGGATTTGTCTACTCGGTTACTAACCTACACTGCAACTAGATATATTTTTTTATAGTAACTCCACACAGGAGACCCTGAGGGAAATAATTTCCCTGAAGGCCTATATCATCTTTGGGGATGCTGTGTGGAGGGTCTTTTAGAGGATAGGATGGAGTGAACTTGGGTCTTGAAAGAGACCCAAGTTGTAGTATGGAGGAAACACAGAGGCCGGCAGATCATTCCACAGCCGAACATAAGAACGAGTCGTAGAAGCGACCCGTTCCCATGTGAGAAATGTCAACCGTGTGCAAATGTTGGGCACGCATTTGGCGTGTTTCCCGAATATGCACCGGTACCGAAGGGATCAATGACACTAGTTCCTCGGAGCATCTTCCATTAAAATACCGGTAGAACAAGGACAGCATTCCCACCTGACGTCTGTGCTCCAAAGATTGCAGACCGTTTGTTAAGATAGGCGAATCTATCAAACGGACCACCCGTTTCTGCAGAGTCAAGATTGATTGAATACTCTACAGGAAGTCTCCAGTTCCTTATGACTCTGAAATTTACATGGCACTCGTCTAGGATTAGAAATTCTTATGTTTTATTTTATATTTATTATTATAGAAACAAAACTGTAAATTGGTTACAGTGAGAAACGTTTTCCAGAATTTAAAATTACACGTGTAGTGTACGATATATTTGAATGTGTGTGCTAGTGTGTTTGTAGGTGTGAGAAGTGGTGATCTACACGTTTTAGAAATGTCTTCATATTTTGCTCATATAATATTTGATTTATATTAATAATTTGATGTATTATCCTATATCAGTGGTTCTTAACCTCTTTGAGGTCATGGTGCATTTCTGATCATAAGTAAAGTTTGCGGAGCACTGAAATCAAAAAGTCAGAAAACAAACAAAAACATTCACACTAAACTTTTATTACGAAATCAAACAGCTTGCACAACAGTTAAAAAAAGGTAAATCATTTAATGTTATACCTGAGTTTGTAGATTTAAGTGATACAAAATAAATGATTTCAGAAAATTAAAATAATAATAATAATTTCAGATGACAGAAAATAAAAAGATTTCAGTCGCATCTGGGACAAGAACCCCGTACCTCTGCCTATCCGGTGCAACCACTTAACCGACTTAGCTAATGAGACCAGTTCAATTTATGTCGTCTTTATCGATTTCATATCTCAAATTCAAGATTTGTCAATATTATTCTCCATTTTTTATGTCCTAGATTCGACTGAAATCTTTTTATTTTCTAACGTTTTTTTTCCGTTTTCATGTTTCATTTAGGTTATGTTAATATTATTTTCTACGATGATTAAATATTAAAATGAGGTTTTTGAATCTCAATAAAAATAATTAATAATTCAAAATGGGATTTTTATTTATTAATTTGAGTTTTAGTGCCCTTATTAACAGAGCTGGGTATTCGTCCTGAACAAAAATATTTTTAAAAAAACCTGAAGTTATTTCAGGGAATTTACTTTTTCCAGTGTGATACTTTGACAAGGAAATTCTTCTTCTTCTTGGTACGAAAATTCAATGTATCAGTCGTGGAAAAGGGTTTTCGTATCCAGTCACAATTATCTACATTTGTGAAGAATAGTAAAATTCAATCTTAACTTCCCATAACTTAAATGTTCTGGTATTGCTGAAATAATAACAAATACAGAAATAACATAGTGTAGTACCATTCTAAGTAATTAGCTACAGAGGCGAATATTCAAAACACCCTCACATTTAGCGGACCACTTGCAACAAACTCCGGAGCACCGATTAAGGACCACTGTTCTATATTGTTAAATGCTGGGCAATATCCTTGTCATATCGTGAGATCAGGGGACGATTAATGGAAGATGTGGTAGGGAAGATAATGCATCTCATTGGTACGAGTGCAGTTCCGCTGAATAGTTCCGAACTTCAGTATGCAGGGTGAAGATTTCACTAATGATAGCACACTTCCAGTAGAGGCCAGCAGAAGGAGAATGTAAGAACAATATAATGTTAATAATTTATTCGATGGTAAGAACCATGTAAAAGGACGTTCACTTATGGTATTTGCTAATTTCTGAACAAAAATGTACTTTCTAGACTACGAATGCATAAACTTCAACATTTCTCTGAATGATTCTTAAATTAATTTCGGTTTAATACCTCAATATTTATATCAGCATGCACTTGACTGGAGAGGATGCATCGTTTGAAAGCATTATTTAATCATCGCATCCTTTTCGAAAGATAAATTGATGTGATCGCTCAAAAATATAGCCTCGCGATAAGGGTGCCATTTGTCACTAGGGTTGACCATTATATAGGAAGGGAATCAGGGAGGTGTAAAATACGTCCTAATTGAAAATATTAAAGGTCGGCAGGCATTACGGTTGCTATTAATAAAAAATCAGAAATTATGTTGAAAACATTCTTGGTAACGTTTGATTACCTTTTATGCGTTGCTATCAGTTTGATAATACATTATAATACATCTATTGCAAAGTTCTCTGAACTTCAACTCCGTCAATTGTTACGGCAGTCCAACTCAAAACGTAGCTTTAAGAGAAACGCCTGCGCTGCCTGTTTCATACATAACTTAATTTTGAATAATACTCATCCAACTGAATAATGTTTTTTTTTTAATTAAAGGTTTAGTAAATATCTAGTACGCGTGTGAAGCATTTTATTTATTTTTGTTTTAAATTATGAAGTATATATACGTCATGAAAAAAAATTCATAATTTTAGAGGCAACTGAGAAAACTGTTTGCGGGAATATCGAATTTAAAAAAAATTATCATATTTGCTATGTAAATATGATAACGTAAATAAAAATGTAAAAAACAAAACATTAAGAAAAAAACATTTTTCGGGTCTATATTTTAAATTATGTACGGCAAATTTGTGTTCCAACATAAATTGGTCGTTTTTAATTTAATTTAACGTCCACCATAATGCTTACTTTAATTTTTAATTTTGGTATATTTTCAAAGTAGACGGAGTGAATTTTTTTTTTTAATCGCCAAAAATTCCTTTAATGGCCTTTATTTCATAATGTAAAACAAAAATAAATAAAGTACTTCGAATCCGTACTAGATATTTACTATACTTTTTGATGAAAAAAAAACATCATTAGGTTTAGGTCAGTATTTTGGCCTCAAATCCAAAATTAAGTTTTGTATGAAACAGGACGCGCAGCCGTTCCTCTTAAGCCCATCTCGATGCAATGAAAATTCTAAACAAAACTCGCTTTTTTCCCGCGTAATAATCTTGACATGTTTAATACACAGATGATTATGAATCACATGCTATTAATGGTTTTTACTGCCAATCTAACCTCTGTTCCTCAAAGATATCTAAAATCATGGACTCTACTAAAACCAGGTTCAGGCTTTGACTTGAATGTTCTCTCAAATGCATATTTTTGTCATTGCTTCATTCTTGTATTATGTATGTGCTGTTATTTTTCTATAGCTCTTGTTTATCTCATTTCGTGTTATGCATTTTGTATAATTAGACATTGGTCCGTATATAAATAAATAAATCAATAAATAAATAAAGCCTCGTACATAAAAACAGCTAAATTCATTAAAGTATATTTCCGGCGTACTAGGTACTCGTACATTCCATTTCTTTTGATTTTATTCCCATTTTTACTATTCTCAGTCTCCTTCCCATCCAACTCCTTTCAGTCTTTAAAGCATACCCCAATTGGTTACAACATAGTTCCACTGGCTTTGCTCAGTTAACATTCTTGTTTACTGTTTTCACATTTAAAAAAAATCCCATTGATCTCCAAGATAAATAAAAAAAAACTATTGGAGATGATTTTGATTAAAATGTATCTCCTTTGACCTTGCTAGTAGAATTCAAAGACCTCAGATTTAAGATAGCCGTCACTATCCTCCTATGTGGGGAGGTATTACTTTGATTTCGGGCGCCGGGATTGGACTCGAAATTCTGAAGCGTCGGCATCGACGTCGGCAACCCTACCTCCCTACCCCTGCCTGTCAGTCAAGGCTTTCAAGTGCCCACAAAATAATGGCCGCCGGAAATGCGTGATTCAGGTATCAAGCGAACGCAACGCTTTCATCAGACACAATAAGGAAATCCAATGAAAAAATACCTAAAAATATTATATGGTTTGTTGTATTATTTATCTGAATAATGAGAACGACTTAAAAATGACAATGATATTATTTATTAGACCGGTCGGTCCGACTGTCGGTTTACAAGTAACAAGTGTTGGGAAGTGGTAACTTTTACACAGACAATATAAACAAGTAATAACATTGACCATGTAGACTAGATAATCAACTTATGGACATTATTACCAACATAGAGCGCCCTTTCTTATCGAAGGTTGGCTATCATCGGGGTCATCGCCTTGCGGACTACAATTCGACTTAAATCGGGTACTTCTCAGTCTCCTTCTATTACGTCTCCTCCCCTTCCTCACTTTCAGTCTCACAACAGAGTCTATCAACTTAATTTTGAAAGTTAGTAAAATTAACTAAAAACTCTATCACTATAACAACACCGATTATGATACTATGTTTTCTTCAGAATCTGATAAGTTGACCGAACGGAAAAAATGGCAATTGAAAAATGATTTCAAAAATTAAAAAAATATACATCTCGGTAAGTATTAAAAATTAAGGTATCCGAAAATTTTATTTCCTCAAAGCATGATGTAGAATCATCCCTTTTCAGTAATTACCACTAATTTCTGAACATCATTTGATATTGAAGTGAAAAATATTTACTTGAAGCTTGAAGCCCGGAATGAACTGCCGCATGACTTAAGAATGATCAAAGACTCGACAGAATTCAGAACTAAACTTAAAACTCATCTTTTCAGACAATCATATCCATAAATTGAAGAAATGCACCCGTAAAATTGCTTAGCTAGGCTAGCCGGTTAGTGCTTACTTAACAAAAGGTTAAAATTTCTCTCATCGGTGCGCAAATGCGTCCACAGCCCGGAACACTGTAAATAACTGAAAGTGTAAAAATAAATAAAAAATGTTAATATCTATTAAAAGCTTCTTACGCTTTTTAAGGTCATTTTATAAATATTTTCTTTTGAGCTTTTTTAAAGTTTCATCATTTTTCTTTTCATCCATCTTGGTTTTTGCAATTAGCGTTTAAACGTTCGCAGCGCCCTTCATTTTTGCCTACATTATTTTTCCAACCCACACTCCAGCTGGCGATGCCATAGTATCTATCACTGCTCCCTGAAGTATGACTTTTGTGCCGTATGCACTCGTACCAGTTGCGTGAGTCTCAAAGTCATTGGGACCGGGGTCTTTCTCTTCCGCATCTACCACAAATCTTTCTCTGGATTATCAGTTGGGTAATCTTGTATCTGTCACCTCTCATGATGCAAACAAAATATTGAACTTGTCTTCTTTTCGAAATACATAATCATTTTGAATTTTTGCACTTCGTTTTTTTTTTATTTTACGCCTTGTCAATTTAATTTTACTTACACCTTGTCCATTATCACATAAGGAATACTGGCTTTGGGAATAGCAACGAATATAGCATTTGTTGAAAAATTATAAAAAGCGAAAGTAATTTTTAAAAAATTTTAAATTTAATTAAAAGAACACATTGTCATTCAAGTACGGGGAAAACACATTATAAATGTAAGTACCTCACAGAATGTAGAATTTTAATTATTTGTTACCAGTAATTAATAAATTTAAACACCTTCCAAATTAGAAATGGGTGCTAGTAAATAAAATCATATAAGTAAGTCGTCGCAATATGGATTAATGACAGATTGAAAATGGCCTTGAACGCCGAAATAGCTGTCACAGTAATAAAAACTAAAACGCTTGCAGAACTTACTAATAACATTGTTAAATTTGATTTTCATTAAAATTTAATGGAGTTCTACGAATTACACCCAAAAACAATTAATTAATTAATTAAGTTCATACTTCAAGTAACCTTCTACAGACTCAATAGAAAATTTCAAAACACTAGATATCATGTGAATAAAACAACTTTATGCCAAATCTGTATTACGACACCTCTTCCAACACAAACTTCACATTATATAACTCAAGCTCATAAAACATTAAAAACCAGGTCCCCAACAAATAAAACACGGAATATCCCAATTACACACACTTCATGGGGGCTAAGGCACTTTTATTACTATGAAATTAAAATCTGTAATTGCATGCCCATATCTGAAACGACTACCAACTATAAATACAATATCTAAAATTATATCTTCAAATTACACATCACCGCCTGTATCAGAAATAACATATTTACACAATTAAAAACATTGTAAAAACAAACCAAACATACACATAAAATAATGTACTCACTTAACAGTCCCTTCCCTTTCTTTTCACGTAATATATATATTTTATTTTTTTATCAAACCTACTCGATAGTATATATTATAGCAATTGTCTTCTACTTCTATATAATATATTAAAATTAAACTAACCAATACACATCAATGCTTGTATCACACTTACACTTAAACGTGTACACCTCAGCGCAGGCTCTTCTAGTAATGTGTTTAAGAAACATGTACTTTTAATTTATTCAGTAAATTTGTAATTATTTTGCGGCGTCATTATTAATAAATTAACAAAAATTACTTTGTGTTTTTGAGGTTTCGACACATACGTGTCATTCACTTGTACAATAAAGTGTCTGCAAATTGTTACATAGTTAATACCCAAGAAATACAACAACAAAAAACACGTTGTTTACACACACCACTGTTTTTAATATATAAATATTAACATATTTCGACAGCGAAACTTTATTCGTCAGGATACACAGTATACCGTATATCATATATACTATATATATATATCCTGATGAGGAAAGCTTCTTTTTGGTAACATGTTGATAGTATTTTTTTTTTTTTTTAATATTGACGCTACAAAGCGTATACCAATTGTTTGAAGAAATTGTAACGAAATTTTTAATAATTATCATTTTTTTTTATTTGTATGTACTTGTCATTATTTTTAGTAGGTAAATTGATTATCCTGAAGAGGGAAGCTTCGCTCTTGAAACATGTACATATTTAAATATTAAATACGGTGCTTTTAAACAAATTAATTATGATTGATTTAATAAAGTAATTCTTATTAATTAATTCACAGTGTCACATTCTTAAATCCACCTTACACGCCACGTCATAAAGAACACTATTAAAAACAACGTTATTCTTTAAAACTATTTTGTAATGATACTGTATAATGTATAGAAATAAGTAAATTGAAATATCGATTTCTGAACGCTTATGCGGCTGTGCCGTAACCTTTTGCCGTGTTCGTATATACACACATATACGCATATGAAACGTTAACAAAGTTACAGAATTTATTTTAATTCAACTTTTTCTCAAACCTGTTGAGAAACGCTGAATCATAGCATATAAGCATGGAGTAGGAGAACCTAAGTTCGAACCGTCATTAGCTCCATACGTATTTCCTTTGTTCGGACTTTTGGTTTGCTCGGTTCTCCCATCGGCAGGTCGACTTCAAATAATAATAATAATAGTGATGCTAACTCACCCACAACTATCGATTGAAAGCTGTAATATTACGGCTGGCTTTTTCCGCACCCGTACACCTTCCTCTTTGTTTGGGGCAGACCACCTTAGCGTGTGTTTTATAATATTACGTATTTTATGTGAATGAGTAAATCGAGATACTTATACTTAGTTGCAGGCGCAGTTTTGACGTAGTACCATGCGGGAATGCCATCGGGTGAAACGCGGGGGACTATGAAGCCAATGGGTTGTTTTAAGGGGGAAGGAAAATGGTCGAGGAAAAGAGGAATGTCGATGGAAAGACATTAGAGAAAACCTCCTTGTAGCCAAAACCAACAGATCTGTCGTCAAGAGGGGAAATCATTCATGTGTGAAATCTTACCTACTAAGTAAAAAATCCGTTTGTCTGTTGAACTCACGAACGTTGAACTCCCGTGCCATCATATTTTCACAATTTTTTTTTTAAATTTTCTATCCGTGTAGGTGAAATACGTTTTTAGTAACGCGTTAAAATTTATTATTAACTAGGTGATGTGTTGCTAGTTATTTATAAAATTTATTATTAAATAGGTGATGTGTTGCTAGTTATTTATAAAATTTATTATTAACTAGGTGATGTGTTGCTAGTTATTTATAAATTTTAAATGCCTTGTTAGGAATATACGAGGTGTGTTCAAAAGAAAAGGTGAATTTTAAATTTTCGCGGGCTGTGTACATTCGATTATCGATATTTTTTTGGTTATGTTGGTACACATATGTTTATCATATGTTAGCATTATCAGCTATTTTGGATCAGTGGTTTGTTTTTGACAACTGGAAAGGTTAGTCACGTTTTTGGGTGTTCTTCGATTTTTTGAAGAAATGCTGATAAGGACATAGAATTAGCGTAGGTGGTAAATCCCTGATTCCGGATAGAACGAGAGGTCTTGGGTTCGAGTTCCATATGCGACCATTACCGTTTTTTTATTACCTGTGGCTTTTCATATTTCATCTCATATTTCATTAGAGATTATTTGTTAACATTATCTTCAAATGTATATTTATAATCAATGTTTATTCCGGTATGTGGGGAGGTTAGTGCAGTCCCACACATTGCATACAAAATAAACACAATAATTATATAAAAATATACAAAATATGTACAAAAGTTTAAAAAAATAAAATAATGATAAGATATATGACATTAGATTATTATTATTTTTTTTTAAATAAATATAAGTTCATGAAAATGAAGCCTTTATGGTGCTGCGGCATTTAAATTGTGTATTTCAACAGTATGCGTCGATGTTATAAATTTAAAAATATTATTTATTCTTCAATATTGATGGATTAACTTAAACGTAAATTACGCTCAGCCGCCCTTAAAGTCGCCAAGTTTCATTCATTCTTCCGCCAATCGCTGTTTGATTGTCGAAAGCCAATATAATTCTCATTAAATCAATAGATTATCTAACTTACTTCTCCTACGACATTTTGAGTTGGAACCAAAATTTGAACTAAGCTTTCGTTTGATTTGATTAGTGAAAGCGGCCGTCGAGCCATTGTTTGTTTTTAAGGGTGTATCCCTTGTTCCCTACACCGATGCATGTGTTCGAACCACGCACGGGCAGACCGCATCCCCCACCTACCGATACATCAATCCGCAGTCAAATATTTTCCGTGGAATTTTCCCCCTCAGGTAGCGGGCGAGAATTCCACCAAACGCTCCGGCAGAATTCCACTAACCGAGTTTGGTCGGAGCCGATAAATTCACATCCCGGCATAATAGCCCGAATATACATGGATTCGGAACGTGACTCATTATCCTGCCGGGATTCGGAATGGAGGGATTCTCATTGGATCACCGAAGGGAGATACCTGTAGAGGTGTCCTAAAATGGATAATTCTTCCTAGTCGTACAGTCAAAACATTTTATTTTGTATGTCTAATATGCTTTCTGTACTAAATAAATAAATAAAAATAATAAAATACTGCGGGCGTGTTCGTGTGCTCGAATAAGCTTATCTTTTCTTACTTCTGGTGAAATCGATCAATGATTTACCGGTATCGATATTCTTTCTTGAAGAAAAAATCAAGTGAATATCAACTGCGCAGAGGCAGTGGGACTATGGCCTTACAATTGTGGTATATTGTGAGGTTGAAGGGGAGATGGGAAGAGGAAGGTCGGCAAGTAGCTGGAATTTTAGGTAAAGCGTTCAAAATTGCCTACACTGGTTTTCAAACTGCAGCCTTTTCTTGCATTTTGGTATGTATTCATCAAATTTAAACGATTACAGTTTGAGGATTTTTCTCTTTTGAAACCTTAAGCATTTTCCCATTTGTAGTACTGATTGAGTTCGAAAACTACGACGTGATGTTCAGGGCCATTTTTGAGTACTGGCCCTTAATTAATTTTGAAATATAACATACTAATTAATGACCTCTTATTTCGTAGTCTAGTAGTCGATAGGTGTTATGCAAACTGGCGACAGCCATTCTCTTTCAAGCCAGTGTAGATCACAGTTCTAGAGGTTATGTGTTCAGTGCATTAGATGTATTAGCTCCGGATTCTCATTGGAATTGAACGGCCTAGTGTTGGATCGTGTTGAATCGCGGCTGTTATTTTTTTTTTCACTTTCTGCGCTGTACCCCTTTTCCTTGAGATTGAAGGCGTTCGCTTTGATTTGTACCCCGAAGGCAGGGGCGTGCCGTGCCTATTCCTGATTTTGGTGAATATTTGTTATTGCTTTTCTAACATGCGTCGACAGCGACTTGGATTGACACAATATATTTTATATATTGTTATTGTGTTTCGTAAAAATTCTTTTATAAAATATATTGTACGTATTGTTTCACATTTTACATAATTTAGTGCACGATACAGAAAGGAAAAAAGAGTTTTTAAATAGTAACTAACTAACTAGCCATCACGCTGTTTCCCCCCGCAGGGGTAGGCAGAGAGAACGGGCCGCCAAACAACTCGATCTTGACATACCCTTATTGCTTCATTCACATTCATACATCGTCTCATACATTCTCTTTAGTTATTCTGACTTCTGACATGGCCCGACTCAAGTATTTGATTCACTCGATCGTGCCACGTATTCCTAGGGCGTCTCTGACTTCTTCCATTCACATTAGCGTCATGTATTCTCTTTTCACTCCTTTCTTCGTTCATTAGCTCTACTTACCCAAACCATCTAAGCATCCCCTTCTTAATCTTATTCCTCACGATTTGAATTCTTTGCGAATCTCAATATTCTTCACAGGATTATAAATAGTTTTACCACACATTCGCCTCAGAGATCTCATTACTACAGCATTCAGTCTACTAATGTAATCCTTCCTTTGCCAGTCCCATGCCTCACTGCCATGCATAATAGTAGGTATCAGTATTCTATTATGGACTGCTAATTTCGCTTCTTTAGATAATTTTTTGTTAGTGCCAACCGCGTTCAGTCCTAGGTTAATGAAGTTTCCCACATTTATCCTTCTTTATCCTGTTAACTTACGGATTTGGCGGGGAACTGCGGGAATGCGGGAGAAGGAGAGGAGGAAGGTTTGGAAGGTGAATTTACGGGGAGAGTGTGTGTGTGTGTGCTTACCCTGAGAGAGGTTTCTTCCAGGGTGCTCGGCTCGGGACCTACGACTAGCTCAGAATCGGCAGGCCTCGGAGCTCTTCTGCAGGGTCGTGAATCGACGGGCAGTCTTATAGTTGGGAATTGTGACTCGAGACTTTATCAATTAAAACACTCAGATGCTTTCAAAACTCAGTAGTTTACTCGGTAAAAGGGCACAGACATAGTAAGATTACACAAGGGGAACAGGCTAACCTAAATATCACAAATAATGTTACGGGTAAATTCTCTGATTCTCTCTGGAATATTCTCTTCGAACGGGCATAGTTAAATGTGACTTGAAATAGAATTACAACACAATGAAATGGGAATAACCAAGATACAGCTCACGGTTGGGGATGATGCGGGTCGAACATGGTGAAGGCGATCGCCGATCGTGTGTCCGGGTAGGAATCCATGGCCAGGTCCACGGTGAATGGTGCGTAACGGGCCAGCACCGCGGGGAGGATGTTTTCAAGGCCAGGTCCACAGAGAGAATGATGCGTCCAAGGCCAGATCCGCGGGGGGAATGGCGGAGTGCAGCGAGCGTGGGGGAACCGGAACTCGAGTACGAGTGGTGTTTATTCTTGTCGCTAGGGGTGCTAATCTAACGAGCGGCTAGTATTTATGGGATATTTGCGTTATGTAACAATCCCTATCAGCATTTCCATCTCTCGTAAACATATTTGGCAAATATACAAACTCATCGATCTCTCCAAGTATTAATAATAATAATAATAATAATCGGATTTAGCGCCGTTTTTGTGAAAAACCACTTCAAAGGCGCTGAACAAATATTACCTCTTATTCTTTATCTATTTATCTACAAACAGATACAGAAAAAACACACTTACCTGGCAGGTCGCTTCTGATGAACACAGTTTTATTATTATTAGTACATGAACAAGTAGTAGATAACTAAAAAATGAACATGATTCATAGTACGCACATAAGTGTGTAACACATTGAGATTATATACTCGTACATGTGCATGACATAAAGAAAATAAAAAAGCAAAGAGTTTTTAATTGCAGATAACGTAATAAAGTGTATAATTCATAAAATTTCTGTGCATTATCATATCAGAGAAATAATAAAAGAGGAACTAGTTTTCGGATTGTAGATAGTTAAAAAGGTTATTAAAATGTCTACAATACCCTCTTTTAGTATATTTAATATCAACATCACTAAATTAAATTTATTTTTAAATAAAATTACCTGAACGTTATTTTAACTTAGCAATGTTTTAGTAAATAAGTAAATACTCCCAGAACTTACAATAGTGAATTTACCTTAATAAAACGAAAATCACAGTCGAAAAAAAAAAGTGCTGGCATAACAGATAGTAACGAAGTCAAGCTTTGTTTTCTTAATGAAATAAACCATAAACTTCTTCATTTTTCTTTTCTCTCTTTGTGAATGAACTTATTTTGAATATTTTACTGAGTAATCTTTTTCTATGTTTTTCTTTTCTTTTTTTCTTCGTCTTGTTTAACTTATATATTGTTTTTTTTTCTGCTTGTATCATTATCACTTATGGAACGTATTGCTTTGCACTACCCCCGCATACCTTCTGGAATAAAGAACCATTATCATTATTATTAACGAACATTTTAAATGAATTACGTTAAAATAGTAATTCCAGATAACAAAAAAAATAATAACAAAAAAATGCTTCGAGACATTCATAAGCATGTCATAAATTCAACGTTACTATTTCGACTTAATCAAGCCGTAGCAATCCGTATGTAAATGTATTGTAAATTCTCCTGATCGGAACACCATGGAAGAATCAATATTTTTATGTTACATACTCGTACATCACATTTTACGAAAAGTCCGTGGAAAAGTCCTCGCACTCCCCTGCTACAGGGAGCTCTTGTAAAGTTCAGACAGCCTACCTGTAGGTTTACTTAACTCGTTTTAAGTGTAATTCTTCGTACAGTAAAAATTGTGACAGATATATATTATTCACAGTCATGAATACAAAATACGGTGAAATCTACCTATACGCTTGTAGAAATGTATCGCTTTGAAACGAATAGGGAAAAAACCCTTTGTGATTTTGGAAAAGTGACTCCTTTTCTTGAATTGGCACCGTATTGATTATTTTTGTGACTTGGCGGCTTTTGGCTTTCACCCCTTAATTGATTTTCCAGTAAATTTGTTCAGAGAATCGAGAGCACAATTAAAAACTTTTCTTTGTATCGCGTTTATTTTTCTTCTTATTCCGTTTATTTATCTTTGAATCCCTCTCTTATGGGCGTTTAGATCCTACCTATCTATCAATAAACTGAAAATCTGCAATTTCATTCGTATTGTATTGTGTTGTGTCTGATTCGTTTTATAGTAATAATGCTTTTTAAACACTTGGGACACGTTTTACATACAATTTTTTTTTAAAGTAAATCAAATGTAGCTGTTTCGGCTTTAAAAACCATTTTCAAAGCGCGGTTGGGTCACACTGAGACGATTTACTTATGTGATTTTATTTACTCCCCACCCAATTTTTATTTTTACTGTGTTTAAAATGGTTTATTATTTTTTTTCGGCATAAACCGATTTACTTAGAAAATAGTTGTGACAATAAAAAAAAATTACTTAGAAATAAATAAAAAAATCAATTGAGTTCTACGAATTAAATATTTTCCTGTTGATCAACAAACGCCGTTTCTGAATATTACATAAATTTTATTAATTACACATAGAATTTATAAATCGTTATTGCAAGTGAATATAAAACCCTCTCCTCAAAACACCCTGTCCTGCTGGTAACATTACATTCTCGACATCTGCAGTTTTCTGAAATGAAATCTGAAAGTATGTCGAATGTGTACTATATTTTAAATATCATCTTTTGACAACTTGATTTGGATGACTTAAGCCCTATAATTGTTATTCAAAATAAAAAAAATAAAAATTATAATAATAATAAAATATATATATAATAAATAAATAAAATATATATATAATAAATAAATAAAATAATAAAAAAACATTTTTATTAAAAGGACTCAGATATTCCTGGCAAATCGGAAATTATCACAATGTTATTTCATTTATTTGAATAACATAATAAAGCTTTTCCTTAGGGTTAAAAACTTCTAGCCTATTCTTGATCCCAGCTATCATTAGTCTTAACAAAAGAAAAACTCAATATTGTCTTAGGTATTGACTTGAGTAATTTGTCGCATTAATAATTCTATTAAGCGAACCGAATTAACTTATTTGAGAGCATCTCCTGTCCCGATCCTATCTTCCTCTTCCTCTCCCCCCTTCCTTCTTATTTTGTTTTTTTCTTGTTAGCTTCATAAATAAAACATCTGCAATTAACCATTGTTAGCACAAGAAACTTTGTTGGCTTACTTTTTGTTAAACTTCCTTTGTATGTATATTTGTATTAAAAGCTGCTTGTTTCTTACAAATAAATTAACATGGTTCACACCTTCCTATCCTCTAAAAGATCCTGCACACAGCATCCTCAAAGATGATATAGGCCTCGAGGGAAATTATTTCCCTCAGGGCCTTCTATCTGGAGTTACTGTAAAAAAATACTTTCTTCCTGATATGTCATTAAATTAAATATTTCTATCTATATATTATACAGAACCGTTTTACACATCGTAAGTATGTTATTTTCCTAACGTTCTCTATCCGTACTTATTAATATGTTTCTGAAGAAATATTACCCAATATCGAGTAGGTACCACAGTTCCAATTTCCCCGGAAATTACAAACGTGGTACGGTTATTACGTAATAATTAAAGCACCAATAATGTATTATTTACTTACATCGAGTACCGAATAATACAAGATTGGGTAGATACTAGTTTACAAGTAAACCACTTTACATTATCTTCTTCCGACACGTCTAACACTCCCACTCTCCTATCTCCCAACATTATTATATTTTAGAGCGGTAGATAGATCGGTATAACGGATAAGGTATAGAATGGGAGACGGTAATAATATCGAATCTCGGCATGGGAAATTGTGACAGGTTCTGCCCGCGGGCGGAACGATACTTCTCCAACTTGAAAACAAAAAGATTGAAAAACCCTCTCGGATTCTGTATGCAAAAGATTTAACGGATCTTCTCAAACTGTTGCTAACACAAAATAAACGAATAATAAATACACATAAATTTGTTGTAGACCACTTTTATTTTATTAAAACTCTACCGGTTTCGGAAGCTCCTTTCCTTTATCAGGAGAATATTAAAACTAACTTATGATATAGAATATTGACAAGACATATAAATTTTAGTGTTGTTGTGGGGGGGGGTTGGAGTTCGTTTTAATATTCTCCTGATGAAGGAGGGGTGCTTCCGAAACCGGTAGTTTTAATAAAATAAAAGTGGTCTACGACAAATTTATGTGTTTTTTATTATAAATTATGGCGAGCCACAAAGTTAATGCTTTTTACAAATACAAAATAAGTGCTTTATTTTATCGAAGAAAGCCATCACTTTGTAGCTGGACATTATAATTTAAATGAAAGATTTTTGTTGTTGTTGTTTTAAGCCACTTTATTTTATTTATATTTATGCATTATCGACCGGTTTCGGTTGAACTCAACCTTCATCAGTAACGTACACATAAAAACTAAATTTTATTCATAGTAGACAGTTGATACCTACGGTCGAATATCCTCTCTGCTTACCCCTTTGTGGACAATCAGTTATATTATATGCAATTGGGAACCTATAGCACGTTTTCCCAAAGCCGACTGCATATTTAAGTATGTCGTATTTTCTTTTTAGGCCGTATATCCTCACTGCATTCTCCTTAGGGGACACGCCTTTTTTGTTGGAAAAAATATTTTATGTAGCGGATTTCCACTCAAGACACCTGCAGATATGAGTATGTCGACTTTTGTTACACGGCCGCATACCTATCTGCATACTTACTTTACAAATGTGAAAGTACAGCATAATAATCCTTTAGGGGATCAACTGTCGGGGGACCAACTATCGGGGGATCAACTGTAATGGAACCATTAATAATATAAGACGACAATATATAAAAAAAACTCACAGAACTAAAAAATTATTATTTCATATTAATTTTCATTATTAGCAACCCTGGAGTTTATTGACATTAAGTATGATACGGGTGCATGTACGTTGCCAGCCTCACTAGACGATGTCTGTTCTGAGACGGGTAGCAATAATCGTTAGAATTTAAAAAAATCTTTTAATTGCATCAAATATAAATACTAAAATTAGAATTACTCAAAAATATATGTACAAAAAATTAAATCCCACTTTTTTAATATATGCCTATCAATATATTTCTAAAACCAAGCTTTCCTCATCAGGACATACATAACACTAAAAAATAATAATGTCAAGTATAGACAAATAACGAACATAGAACACAATAATTTAAGAATAGACAAATTATAAACATTAACAAATATTGATTAAAGTAGGTAAGTAATTAATCAAAAATATTAATAAAAAAATAATATGAAACATAATAAAAAATTAAAAAATTAAAGGATAGCTATTTTTAATAAATATTTGATTTTTAATTATATTTAATGGAATATTTCAAAATACATTAGACGTACATAAAGAATACACACATTAAAAAATGCATAAAACTATGAATAGTGTATAAAAAGTACAATAAAAACAATGAAAAGGACCCTTATAAATCTACGTCCAATACCAAAATGATTTATATGGGTGTAGCTTATAAAAAATCAAAATATTTTAAAACTAATGTACGTGCATATTCTATGATAAATAAAGCTAACAAAAAATACAGTTGACCTAAAAGATGAGCAAAAATGATGGGATGCCTGTAAGTGTGAAGTGTGATAATAAATGTTTACTGTAAAAATATTACATTACAAATTGATAAATAACCTTGTACATATCAGTTTAAACATAAACCATGTAATATGAACTAACTTAAGGGGTAAGGCTCTCGACTACGAATACGAAGGTCACGGGTTCAAATCCCGGCGTGCGCAAGTAAATTTTATTTAATTAATTTGTGCTGTTCCACAATTAATTCATTTAAAATAATATGTAGTATATTTGCGCACGTTCCAGAGTGGAAGATACTCTCAGTATCGCCCTGTTGAAAGACCACCATTCAGAATTGAAACGTTACTTGAAATGGCTTTTAGCCGTGTTTGGTGACCAGATCTGAATATCCAGGTATTTCCCCACCCATATTACAGGTATGATTTAAACAAAATTAAAAATTAAGAAAATTATTTTATTTTATTTTTATTTCATTTTATTATTTTTATATTACTTTTTATTTAACAGGCAATATGCCCAAAACATACATACATGAATGTTTAAAAATCAATAATAATTATTAAGTATAATGAACAACAATTATTATCTGGCAAAAATGATACTAAAGCAAATGACTAACAAGTGAAAGATCGAAAACATATTATAAGTAGGTTTATAAACTAACTCCTTATCATCCATCCATCATCACCTGTGCTGATTATACACTGTTTTGGTACTCAATAAAGGGCATCATCACGTTATCAGTTTGATATTAATGATAAAACTTTTTTTAAATTGATTAATTGTGTCATTAAAAATGTCTATTTCATTATTAGAGCAGTATAATTTCGAATATATTAATTGTAATTTCTTAGTATCCGCGGTAAAGGATAGAAATATCCCGTATTTCCATGATAGTTTTTAATATAAGGAATGTCTTTTATCCCGCTTGTTGATTTTCTTGTTGGTGTATTAATTTTGTTTTGCGATAAAGTGTTTGGTGTATCAATTGATGCATGCATAATTTTGTACAAAAGGAATACATCAGAAAGTTTACGTCTGACTGACAGAGATTGCAGTTAGTGTGCAATTCGATCATTATACTCGTACGTTAAAAATTGATCAGATAAACCTTCACGATATCCAATCGCACGGGTTAATTTTTTTTTGCGTGGATTCGATTCTGTAATTATGAATCTCGTAATTAGGAGACAAATAGTGGATGCGTATTCCAAAATACTTCGCACAATCGATTTATGTAATTTTGTTCTTAATTCTGCACTTTTAGAACAATTTGTGATTCGTAGAGTTAATCCTAATATTTGTGATGCACTTTTTAAAATAGTTTCTATATGTTTATTGAAATTAAGTGACGCGTCAAATGTCACGCCCGAGTCTTTGGTTGAAGTTGTGTTCAATAAAGCGACGTATCGATGAAGTCAGAATGTTATGACCATCGAGAAATTTTAATACGAATAAAAGTTTTATCGTTTTTTCGTATGTCGGTATTGGTAAATATTACTAGATTTGTTTATCTACGATATGTAATATTCATGAATATTTTTCTGTCTAAACAATAAAAGACAATATAAACGAAGCAAACAAAGCAGGGTAGTAAAACATGTTCTATTGACCCGCGCGATGAACATTGTGCGGACCGAGGTCCAACTTTCCATTGGAGAGTTTGAGAAGCCCACGCTTTAGTTTCCCTGGAAGGAAGTCCTGTAATTTTTCGCAGCCCCGGGGCATTTCCATGGCGGAGTTTTAGTTTCGGGACCGCGTCCGCCGCTTGGTTTGTCCTGGCTACACTGGGCCCGTAGCCCGCAGGGCTTAACCGTACCCTTCCGCCTCCCACCCCCCAATACCGGGTGGTTAAATATAGTTTTTATTTTATTGTACAGGGTGTAACAATATTTGAGGGGTTAACCGGAAACATGACTTTTACAGACCTTTTTGATGAAAAATGTGTTTTTCAGGATGATTTTTTGCTTTCGGGCAGTACTACCCTTTCAATGTCAACCCCGCCTTTTTATTGCTTTTTGGTGGGTATTTTGAGTTCAAATGGTCAGGTTTACGTAAATCGTTGTCATCATATTATTTTATTTTCTTTGATCCTAAAATATTGTATTCTGCGCAAGAGTTCCACCTATCCGGAGCAAGTGGGACTACGTCATCTCCATTTGGGTACGTTATGGAGCTGAAGGAAGTCAGGGAGAAGAGGAAGGTTGGAAAGTACCTGGCTCTTCAGATCTGGTCGCCAAACACGGTTAATGCCATTTTAAGCAATGCACGTTTAGATTTAGAATGATGGCCTTTCATCAGGGCGATACTGTGAGTATCTACCACTCTGGAATGTGCCGCATATAGATAGTGTGTATATTTTTTTATTAATTAAATGTCAAATAATAAATTGGTTGATTAAATAAAAATTGTGTGCGTACGCCGGGATTCGAACCCGCAACGTCTTTCCATTTTGATTTATTCGCTGAGGGAAACTCACGCTTAACCGCTTTCATGACAGGATTTTATGCATTTGAACCTTAATAAGCTTAAGTTTTGGTTTTTTAAAGCTCAAAATTATTTCATTTTCTGCCAATTTACTTCTCAATCAATCCCTAGTAGTTAGTTCTTTACGTAGCTACAACAATACGTACAAATACCAAATACTATAGAATAGATAATAGATCCAGCTTCCGATATTTTCCATACATTGAGATGTCAACAAATGACTTACTGCCATCTAGCGGCGGAGGTTGTACGGGTTGTTTTTTTTACATTTTCAAGGATATTATGCGAAATTATGTTATTTATTTTTATGTTATTCGTTGACGTAAAGAATTTATTGAATTCAAAAATTCGTGACAAAAATATTAGGTAACCTGCATAACTACTGCTTTTGCTCATACATAAAAATATTAAAGAGTTAAAGTTTGAAGCTATTAGGTTTGTATTAAAATTTACAAGCCTCGCCACTCGCCGCTCGCGCTCTGTTTATGATGGTTTAGAATGGAAAAAAATACTAAGAAATTTTCTTGTTTCTGGACACAATTATTTATATGTGATTTTTAATGGGGACATTTAAATATTTATAAAATAAATAATTAATAACAGTCATTGCAAACATCGGGCATATTTTATTTCATATTAAAATTTAACATTCATCTAATCTTAACTTTTTTGTGTGTTTAATTCGTAGAACCCCATTTAATTTTTAATTTAATTTAATCTAAGTCATTTATTATCGCTAAAACCGATTTAGTTAGAAAATAATTAAAGATTCTCTATTCTGTGAGGTACTTACATTTATAATGCGTTTTCCCCGCGTTACTTGCCACTTACTACACATGTTTTTATTTATTACAGGAGTGTGTATATTGTCCTCCATGCTAAGAGTTCACCTGTGTTGTGAAGGACATTTTTCAATAGTAAATTAATTTAGCCCAGTGAAAGTTTTTAATATTTAAAATTATAAATATTAAATTATTTTAAACAATCTTAACATAAAATTTACTTACAAAATAATATTTTAAAAAATAACAAGGAGAAAATAATTTATTGTTTATATTGATTTATTTTAGGAGGAATGTAGCCAGTTACATGTATTTATGTATGGCATTGTGCAGCAGCCTGTCTTGAATTGTGCAGGAATTGAATTATAAAGCTTAATAGTTTAACAGTCGTAATTATCATATAATCATCAATATCGAGAAATATCTCAAAGAAAATATTACAAACTTGTGAGAAATGAAAATCAATTCATAACACCTAATTTTAAAACAACACAAATGCAAAACCATTATATTTATCAAGCCATAAAAAAACTATAATAACCTCCCCATTGAAATTAATGTTGTATTAATGACCAATTGAATAAAATTAAACTATTCTTAAAAAAAATTTACGTACGTATTTCATACAAAACATTTTATAAATAGAATTATTTTTTTTTAAATTTAATCTAAATCAAATTTAATAATGTTATTATTAAGTTTGTCAAACTGGCAGTTTGAAAATGGCCTTAAGCGCCGAAAGCTGCCACAATTATAAAAACTAAAAATACTTGCAGAACTTAATAATAACATTATTAAATTTGATTTATTAAATAAAAAATAAAAAAATCAAATGGAGTTCTACGAATTAAACACAAAAACAATTAATAAGAAGTAAATTAACTACCAAATTAATAATCGTGGCTCCCTTATCAGACACAAGAACTCCTCTTTTCTGAGAAGTTATACACGACCAAGAATACCCTTTAATTAAATATGTTTTGTAAATTACTTGTAATGCAACTTAAAAGAAATAAATAAAATTAAAAATATATTTTCTGTATTTTTTATGAATTTAATTATTTCCCGCAGACCAGAAACGCTACAACCCGGGCCGCTAGAGGCGCTAGTGTAGCGTGTTGTTAGTATTTTGACGACGCCGTTGTGCGTGTTAGTATGTTATAGTATTTGTTAATACACACCTAGAAGTTTTAAAGTACTGGGTGGCTCAGTATTTAAATGCGTATTTAGTTTATGGGATATTGTACGGTACAGTGTGTGCCTACAGATATGCCCGTGGGAGCGATAGGCGGAAGCCCGAGTACACGGTGGTGCAAAGTATGAATTATTGTGGGAAATGTTGGAACAGACATGGTTTTACACTTACGATCTCGGCTTAAATGTATACCCGCGCTTCGGGTTAGATTTCTGTGAAAAAGTATTTCTAGTTGTAGATCTAAGTGTTGAGTGCACGTCTTTGTATCGGCCTACCGCTGATCGCTCCGGTGTTACCTCTCCTTCTTTCTTATGAACTATGCATGTTGCAGAAAATAGAGGTTACAACAGAGCTCTCAGGGGCAGGATCCCGCTTTCGTTTGTTCCTAGAGTTTTAAGGAGTAACAAAACTATTTCGATTACAAATCCACAGGTTGTGGGTTCGAATCTCGGCTTGTGCAAATAAATTTTCTACAATAATATGTATCGTTTCACATTTAATTCATGTAAATTTTGCAGAACGTTCTAGAGTGGTAGATTCTCTCTTTTGGGGGACCACCGTTCAGAATCGAAAAGTTGCTTGAAATGGCATCAGTTTTGTTAAGTCACCAGATCTGAACAGCCTGGTACTTTCCAACCTTACTCTTCCCCTCATCAGGATGACATAGTACCACTGGCTTTGGGCAGACAACGACATAAAACGAAAATACTAGCCTTAAATATTACTACAAGCTTATATCACCACGAATATAGGTAATACGCATTCGAACCGCTTGGCAAGTCTAGAAATGTTTTGTGAATAATTTTGCAAGAAATAAAAAGTTCATTAAGGGAAACTGTCACAGATAATCTTAGCTATATGGTAGTACTTAAAAAAACTTGTTTAATACACGCGTTAATATTTTTCTAATGAAAAAACTTAGTTTTTTTGTAGTTTACAGTTATATTTTTTATGACGTAATTAACAAGTTTATTTTAATTCTAATCAAACGAAACTATAGGAAATGCTTAAACTGTTTTTGAAAGCCTATTTCTATTTTACATAATGTAAAGTGATTCGTAGTAAAGTTGAATCGAATTAGTGATTTCACTGATAGATTCGCCTTAATTGAGACTCCCTTTGCCATAATCAAATTAAAAAAGAAACCGTAGCTTTCTGTTATTATCATGTTGCACACGGTGAGTGGAACACCTCCCTCTACCCCTCTACAATGGCTCCCTGTCCTCTCAAACATCGCACCCCCACTGTACTACGAGAGACAGCAACCCTCAGGGAATACACAAAGGCCATGAATGGTAACATTCCATTACGAGATGTCCTTGCAAACCTCCCAGCCAGCCGCCTGACGTCCAGGAAACCTTTTTGGACTGAATATGAAAGACTGCTTCTATCACGGTACTCCCCTGAAGAGTCGTGGCGAACTCAGTAGCTCTGACGTGAAAAAAAGCACCTTGTTGTACACCCTACTATTGAATTGCCAGGGTTCTCTCTCCCTCGGAAGACGTGGATCTCATTAAACCGCATCCGGCACAGTCACAGCCGTTAGGCGTATATGATGCATAAATGTGACCTAAACGAATTCCGAACTTTGTGAATGTGGACATATTCAAACAACAGAACACATCGTAGAAGAATGTCTCCTTCATCAGTTTCCTTATGACACATCTGTGCTGAACCAAGTGACTCCCGATACCCTCGACTGTCTGAATAACCTCAGCATCCCACTATGACCTCCACCAACTCTCCTCCACCGTACGAAGAAGAAGAAGATTATCGTGTTGAAGGTCTCTTTATCTTTTTAGTTTTTCCCCCATTTACCCCATTCATTTGCCGATTAAATTCGTATTAAATTAAATTTACATTATTTTTTCATTCATCCTTCGGAGTACCCTGTAGTTGGGTATAAATTGATTGGGAATGGGAACCCGAAGGACAGTGGAATGATAGATGGACTTGTTGGGAACTTTGAGAAGTACTAAATCAATTTGAGAACACTTTTTATCTACACAACTGTCGATTATGTCCGCAATTGTTTTCCAACTACCGTCCCTACCCCCACTCGGTAGAATCTAAATATCTGTCGTATTTTTTAATGCAGTATCCCTTGAATACTTATCTTAACCTACCCATGCTTTTTTATCTAACTCACATCGTCCTAGACTTATTGTAATGTTATGTATCTATGTAAAAGAAGTTTCTAAAGTATCTATATTTTATAGACTTGGGGTAGTGTCCTTGGTTATATCCGTCTGCCTTCTTATCTGAAATGCTGTGTATTAGTAGCCTTGCTGGTAATGGCTTATAACCTCTTGTTCGGTCACATCAGCAATCTACAGATTTTTATTTTTGATTCTGATTTGATTGGTATACAGAATCCCTAAACTAAAAGTTTTCTGACTCTAGCATAATTAAAAATGATTATCTAATGATTCTTTGCTTTTGAATTTTTGTTTGTGGTGAGTGGATGAATTGAAACTTAATAACTATACTTCAACCTTAAGGGCAGAATTTCAATCAGGAGGATTAATTTAGGTTTCTTGTGTTTAAATATTTCATTGTCAGAGAATACTTCCCAAAAAACAACACTAACTTCTTGTGCTACCAATCATCTAATAAACGTAACATCAATAGAAAAGGAGAAACAAATAACCATGTAAAACTATCATCTCTATAAATAAATTTTTCTAATAAAGCTGTGTTCATCTGAAGTATGTTTTTCTGTATCTGTTTGTACATAATTAGTTAAGAAATATTTGTACAGCGCCCTTGAGGTGATTTTTCACAAAAACGGCGCTATACGAATCATCCAACAATTATTAATTATTAATTATTATGGGTTCCGTGAACGGCTAGACCGGCATAAAATTTTTCAGAATGTGTTACTAGAAGTTTCTTTAACCGAAGAATGTTTGTGTCATTGTGTAGAGTGTTAACCCTGTCATTGTGTAGAGTGTTAACCCTGATCCACTTAGGCTTATTCGATGTCAATCGAATGGCTTTGTTTAGCAGGGTTTGTAGTTTGTTAATGTGTTGGTGAGCTGCGTATCTCCAAATGGGAGCTGCGTAAGTAAAGCCCGTCCTTACGGTCGTCTTGCATAGGAGTAATTTATTCTCTGTTGATAATCGATTAAGAGATATTCATTAGATTTTTATTCACTTTTATAGATGAAGTAACGTGTGGTTTTTTAACGACATTTTCTACGTTAATATTGTTCAATTAAAAATGCTAATAGTTTGTAACGAGTGTCGGCTAACAATACAATGTACATTTAAATAATAAAAAAACATGTTTTGTAATTCACAATGTTAATGAATTGATAATTATCTGCATATTTATAAATTAATAAAACAATGAGTGGTGGGAGAAGGTAAATAATTAGGTATTATTGTAAAAATAATGATATAAAATGAATAAAATAA